>CANSGD010001099.1:0-600000 GCA_947645195.1 Patellifolia procumbens
TTTTTTTGAAACCTTTTTTCCATCAACGTAGACTTAGTGCCGTTAAGGAGCATATGTGACTCAAAACCACCTCATCAACCGCCTTATAGCCCCATATTTAACATTCCATATTTTTTTGGTTATTGAAACCTACTACAAAAATTTCGTCCCAATCTGGAAACTTGTTTTTCAAACCTTTTTTTCCATCAACGTAGACTGAGTGCCGTTAAAGAGCATATGTGACTCAAGACCACCTCATACGACCGCCTTTTTCCCCCATATTAAACATTCCATTTTTTTTGGTTATTGAATCCTAATAGAAAATTTTCGTCCCAATCTGGAAACTTGTTTTTGAAACCTTTTTATTCCATCAACGTAGACTGAGTGTTGTTAAGGAACATATATGACTCAAAACCACCTCATACGACCGCCTTTTGCCCCATATTTGGCATTCCATATTTTTTTGGTTATTGAAACCTACTACAAAAATTTCTTCCCAATCTGGAAACTTTTTTTGAAACCTTTTTTTCCATCAACGTAGACTTAGTGCCGTTAAGGAGCATATGTGACTCAAAACCACCTCATACTACCGCCTTCTTTCCCCATATTAAACATTCCATATTTTTTTGGTTATTGAAACCTACTACAAAATTTTTGTCCCAATCTGGAAATTTGTTTTTCAAACCTTTTTTTCCATCAACGTAGATTGAGTGCTGTTAAGGAGCATATGTGACTCAAAACCACCTAATACGACCGCCTTTTTCCCCCATATTAAACATTCCATATTTTTTTGGTTATTGAAACCTACTACAAAAATTTCGTCTCAATCTGGAAACGTTTTTTTGAAACCTTTTTTTTCCATCAACGTAGACTAGGTGCCGTTAAGGAGCATTAATGACTCAAAACCACCTCATACGATCGCCTTTTTGCCCCATATTAAACATTCCATATTTTTTTGGTTATTGAAACCTACTACAAAATTTTTGTCCCAATCTGGAAATTTGTTTTTCAAACCTTTTTTTCCATCAACGTAGATTGAGTGCTGTTAAGGAGCATATGTGACTCAAAACCACCTAATACGACAGCCTTTTTCCCCCATATTAAACATTCCATATTTTTTTGGTTATTGAAACCTACTACAAAAATTTCGTCTCAATCTGGAAACGTTTTTTTGAAACCTTTTTTTTCCATCAACGTAGACTAGGTGCCGTTAAGGAGCATTAATGACTCAAAACCACCTCATACGATCGCCTTTTTGCCCCATATTAAACATTCCATATTTTTTTGGTTATTGAATCCTAATACAAAAATTTCCTCCCAATCTACAAACTTGTTTTTGAAATCTTTTTTTTCCATCAACGTAGACTGAGTGTCGTTAAGGAGTATATGTGTCTCAAAACCACCTCATACGACCGCCTTTTTGCCCCATATTAAACATTCCATATTTTTTAGGTTACTGAAACCAACTACAAAAATTTCGTCCCAATCTGGAAACTTGTTTTTGAAACCTTATTTTTCCATCAACGTAGACTGAGTGCCGTTAAGGAACATATATGACTAAAAACCACCTCATACGACCGCCTTTTGCCCCATATTTGGCATTCCATATTTTTTTGGTTATTGAAACCTACTACAAAATTTTCGTCCCGATCTGGAAACTTTTTGTAAACCTTTTTTTCCATCAACGTAGACTTAGTGCCGTTAAGGAGCATAGGTGTATCAAAACCACCTCATCAACCGCCTTTTAGCCCCATATTTAACATTCCATATTTTTTTGGTTATTGAAACCTACTACAAAAATTTCGTCCTAATCTGGAAACTTGTTTTTCAAACTTTTTTTTCCATCAACGTAGATTGAGTGCCGTTAAGGAGCATATGTGACTCAAGACCACCTCATACGACCGCCTTTTTCCCCCATATTAAACATTCCATATTTTTTTGGTTATTGAATCCTAATAGAAAATTTTCGTCCCAATCTGGAATCTTGTTTTTGAAACCTTTTTTTCCATCAACGTAGACTGAGTGTTGTTAAGGAACATATATGACTCAAAACTACCTCATACGACCGCCTTTTGCCCCATATTTTGCATTCCATATTTTTTTTGTTATTGAAACCTACTACAAAAATTTCGTCCCAATCTGGAAACTTTTTTTGAAACCTTTTTTTCCATCAACGTAGACTTAGTGCCGTTAAGGAGCATATGTGACTCGAAACCACCTCATCAACCGCCTTTTAGCCCCATATTTTACATTCCATATTTATTTGGTTATTGAAACCTACTACAAAAATTTCGTCCCAATCTGGAAACTTTTTTGAAACCTTTTTTTCCATCAACGTAGACTTAGTGCCGTTAAGGAGCATATGTGACTCAAAACCACCTCATACTACCGCCTTCTTTCCCCATATTAAACATTCCATATTTTTTTGGTTATTGAAACCTACTACAAAAATTTTGTCCCAATCTGGAAATTTGTTTTTCAAACCTTTTTTTCCATCAACGTAGATTGAGTGCCGTTAAGGAGCATATGTGACTCAAAACCACCTAATACGACCGCCTTTTTCCCCCATATTAAACATTCCATATTTTTTTGGTTATTGAAACCTACTACAAAAATTTCGTCTCAATTTGGAAACGTTTTTTTGAAACCTTTTTTTCCATCAACGTAGACTAGGTGCCGTTAAGGAGCATTAATTACTCAAAACCACCTCATATGATCGCCTTTTTGCCCCATATTAAACATTCCATATTTTTTTGGTTATTGAATCCTAATACAAAAATTTCCTCCCAATCTACAAACTTGTTTTTGAAACCTTTTTATTCCATCAACATAGACTGAGTGTCGTTAAGGAGCATATGTGACTCAAAACCACCTCATACGACCGCCGTTTTGCCCCATATTAAACATTCCATATTTTTTAGGTTATTGAAACCAACTACAAAAATTTCGTCCCAATCTGGAAACTTGTTTTTGAAACCTTTTTTTTCCATCAACGTAGACTGACTGCCGTTAAGGAACGTATATGACTAAAAACCACCTCATACGACCGGCTTTTGCCCCATATTTGGCATTCCATATTTTTTTGGTTATTGAAACCTACTACAAAATTTTCGTCCCGATCTGGAAACTTTTTTGAAACCTTTTTTTCCATCAACGTAGACTTAGTGCCGTTAAGGAGCATATGTGACTCAAAACCACCTCATCAACCGCCTTATAGCCCCATATTTAACATTCCATATTTTTTTGGTTATTGAAACCTACTACAAAAATTTCGTCCCAATCTGGAAACTTGTTTTTCAAACCTTTTTTTTCCATCAACGTAGACTGAGTGCCGTTAAAGAGCATATGTGACTCAAGACCACCTCATACGACCGCCTTTTTCCCCCATATTAAACATTCCATTTTTTTTGGTTATTGAATCCTAATAGAAAATTTTCGTCCCAATCTGGAAACTTGTTTTTGAAACCTTTTTATTCCATCAACGTAGACTGAGTGTTGTTAAGGACCATATATGACTCAAAACCACCTCATACGACCGCCTTTTGCCCCATATTTGGCATTCCATATTTTTTTGGTTATTGAAACCTACTACAAAAATTTCATCCCAATCTGGAAACTTTTTTTGAAACCTTTTTTTTCCATCAACGTAGACTCAGTGCCGTTAAGGAGCATATGTGACTCAAAACCACCTCATACTACCGCCTTCTTTCCCCATATTAAACATTCCATATTTTTTTGGTTATTGAAACCTACTACAAAAATTTTGTCCCAATCTGGAAATTTGTTTTTCAAACCTTTTTTTCCATCAACGTAGATTGAGTGCCGTTAAGGAACATATGTGACTCAAAACCACCTAATACGACCGCCTTTTTCCCCCATATTAAACATTCCATTTTTTTTTGGTTATTGAAACCTACTACAAAAATTTCGTCTCAATCTGGAAACGTTTTTTTGAAACCTTTTTTTCCATCAACGTAGACTAGGTGCCGTTAAGGAGCATTAATGACTCAAAACCACCTCATACGATCGCCTTTTTGCCCCATATTAAACATTCCATATTTTTTTGGTTATTGAATCCTAATACAAAAATTTCCTCCCAATCTACAAACTTGTTTTTGAAACCTTTTTATTCCATCAACGTAGACTGAGTGTCGTTAAGGAGCATATGTGACTCAAAACCACCTCATACGACCGCCTTTTTGCGCCATATTAAACATTCCATATTTTTTAGGTTATTGAAACCAACTACAAAAATTTCGTCCCAATCTGGAAACTTGTTTTTGAAACCTTTTTTTCCATCAACGTAGACTGAGTGCCGTTAAGGAACATATATGACTAAAAACCACCTCATACGACCGCCTTTTGCCCCATATTTAGCATTCCATATTTTTTTGGTTATTGAAACCTACTACAAAATTTTCGTCCCGATCTGGAAACTTTTTTTGAAACCATTTTTTCCATCAACGTAGACTTAGTGCCGTTAAGGAGCATATGTGACTCAAAACCACCTCATCAACCGCCTTTTAGCCCCATATTTAACATTCCATATTTTTTTGGTTATTGAAACCTACTACAAAAATTTCGTCCCAATCTGGAAACTTGTTTTTCAAAAAAAAATTCCATCAACGTAGATTGAGTGCCGTTAAGGAGCATATGTGACTCAATACCACCTCATACGACCGCCTTTTTCCCCCATATTGAACATTCCATATTTTTTTGGTTATTGAATCCTAATAGAAAATTTTCGTCCCAATCTGGAAACTTGTTTTTGAAACCTTTTTTTCCATCAACGTAGACTGAGTGTTGTTAAGGAACATATATGACTCAAAACCACCTCATACGACCGCCTTTTGCCCCATATTTGGCATTCCATATTTTTTTGGTTATTGAAACCTACTACAAAAATTTCGTCCCAATCTGGAAACTTTTTTTGAAACCTTTTTTTTCCATCAACGTAGACTTAGTGCCGTTAAGGAGCATAAGTGACTCAAAACCACCTCATCAACCGCCTTTTAGCCCCATATTTAACATTCCATATTTTTTTGGTTATTGAAACCTACTACAAAAATTTCGTCCCAATCTGGAAACTTGTTTTTCAAACCTTTTTTCCATCAACGTAGACTAAGTGCCGTTAAGGAGCATATGTGACTCAAGACCACCTCATACGACCGCCTTTTTCCCCCATATTAAACATTCCATATTTTTTTGGTTATTGAATCCTAATAGAAAATTTTTGTCCCAATCTGGAAACTTGTTTTTGAAACCTTTTTTTTCCATCAACGTAGACTAGGTGCCGTTAAGGAGCATTAATGAATCAAATCCACCTCATACGATCGCCTTTTTGCAACATATTTGGCATTCCATAATTTTTTTGTTATTGAAACCTAATACAAAAATTTCGTCTCAATCTGTAAACATTTTTGAAACCTTTTTTATCCATCAACGTAGACTGGGTGCCGTTAAGGAGCATATGTGACTCAAAACCTCCTCATCAACCGCCTTTTAGCCCCATATTTTACATTCCATATTTTTTTGGTTATTGAAACCTACTACAAAAATTTCGTCCCAATTTGGAAACTTGTTTTTCAAACCTTTTTTTTTCCATCAACGTAGACTGAGTGCCGTTAAGGAGCATATGTGACTCAAAACCACCTCATACGACCGCCTTTTTCCCCCATATTAAACATTCCATATTTTTTTGGTTATTGAATCCTAATAGAAAATTATCGTCCCAATCTGGAAACTTGTTTTTGAAACCTTTTTTTCCATCAACGTAGACTGAGTGTTGTTAAGGAACATATATGACTCAAAACCACCTCATACGACCGCCTTTTGCCCCATATTTGGCATTCCATATTTTTTTGGTTATTGAAACCTACTACAAAAATTTCGTCCCAATCTGGAAACTTTTTTGAAACCTTTTTTTCCATCAACGTAGACTTAGTGCCGTTAAGGAGCATATGTGACTCAAAACCACCTCACACGACCGCCTTTTTGCCCCATATTTGGCATTTCATATTTTTTTGGTTATTGAAACCTACTACCAAAATTTTCGTCTTAATCTGGAAAAGTTTTTTTGATACCTTTTTTTCTATCAACATAGACTAGGTGCCGTTAAGGAGCGTTAATGACTCAAAACCACCTCATACAACCGCCTTTTGCCCCATATTTGGCATTCCATATTTTTATGGTTATTGAAACCTACTACAAAAATTTCGTCTCAATCTGTAAACATTTTTGAAACCTTTTTTTTCATCAACGTAGACTGGGTGCCGTTAAGGAGCATTAATGACTCAAAACCACCTCATACGACAGCCATTTTGCCCCATATTAAACATTCCATATTTTTTTTGTTATTGCAACCTACTACAAAAATTTCGTCCCAATCTGGAAACTTGTTTTTGAAACCTTTTTTTCCATCAACGTAGACTGAGTGCCGTTAAGGAACATATATGACTCAAAACCACCTCATACGACCGCCTTTTGCCCCATATTTGGCATTCCATATTTTTTTGGTTATTGAAACCTACTACAAAATTTTCGTCCCGATCTGGAAACTTTTTTTGAAACCTTTTTTTCCATCAACGTAGACTTAGTGCCGTTAAGGAGCATATGTGACTCAAAACCACCTCATCAACCGCCTTTTAGCCCCATATTTAATATTCCATATTTTTTTGGTTATTGAAACCTACTACAAAAATTTCGTCCCAATCTGGAAACTTGTTTTTCAAACCTTTTTTTTCCATCAACGTAGACTGAGTGCCGTTAAGGAGCATATGTGACTCAAGACCACCTCATACGACCGCCTTTTTCCCCCATATTAAACATTCCATATTTTTTTGGGTATTGAATCCTAATAGAAAATTTTCGTCCCAATCTGGAAATTTGTTTTTGAAACCTTTTTTTCCATCAACGTAGACTGAGTGTTGTTAAGGAACATATATGACTCAAAACCACCTCATACGACCGCCTTTTGACACATATTTGGCATTCCATATATTTTTTGGTTATTGAAACCTACTACAAAATTTTCGTCCCAATCTGGAAACTTGTTTTTCAAACCTTTTTTTCCATCAACGTAGACTGAGTGCCGTTAAGGAGCATATGTGACTCAAGACCACCTCATACGACCGCCTTTTTCCCCCATATTGAACATTCCATATTTTTTTGGTTATTGAATCCTAATAGAAAATTTTCGTCCCAATCTGGAAACTTGTTTTTGAAACCTTTTTTTTCCATCAACGTAGACTGAGTGTTGTTAAGGAACATATATGACTCAAAACCACCTCATACGACCGCCTTTTGCCCCATATTTGGCATTCCATATTTTTTTGGTTATTGAAACCTACTACAAAATTTTCGTCCCGATCTGGAAACTTTTTTTGAAACCTTTTTTTCCATCAACGTAGACTTAGTGCCGTTAAGGAGCATATGTGACTCAAAACCACCTCATCAACCGCCTTTTAGCCCCATATTTAATATTCCATATTTTTTTGGTTATTGAAACCTACTACAAAAATTTCGTCCCAATCTGGAAACTTGTTTTTCAAACCTTTTTTTCCATCAACGTAGACTGAGTGCCGTTAAGGAGCATATGTGACTCAAGACCACCTCATACGACCGCCTTTTTCCCCCATATTAAACATTCCATATTTTTTTGGGTATTGAATCCTAATAGAAAATTTTCGTCCCAATCTGGAAATTTGTTTTTGAAACCTTTTTTTCCATCAACGTAGACTGAGTGTTGTTAAGGAACATATATGACTCAAAACCACCTCATACGACCGCCTTTTGACACATATTTGGCATTCCATATATTTTTTGGTTATTGAAACCTACTACAAAAATTTCGTCCCAATCTGGAAACTTTTTTTGAAACCTTTTTTTTCCATCAACGTAGACTTAGTGCCGTTAAGGAGCATATGTGACTCAAAACCACCTCATACTACCGCCTTCTTTCCCCATATTAAACATTCCATATTATTTTGGTTATTGAAACCTACTACAAAAATTTTGTCCCAATCTGGAAATTTGTTTTTCAAACCTTTTTTTCCATCAACGTAGATTGAGTGCCGTTAAGGAGCATATGTGACTCAAAACCACCTAATACGACCGCCTTTTTCCCCCATATTAAACATTCCATATTTTTTTGGTTATTGAATCCTAATACAAAAATTTCCTCCCAATCGACAAACTTGTTTTTGAAACCTTTTTATTCCATCAACGTAGACTGAGTGTCGTTATGGAGCATATGTGACTCAAAACCACCTCATACGACCGCCTTTTTGCCCCATATTAAACATTCCATATTTTTTAGGTTATTGAAACCAACTACAAAAATTTCGTCCCAATCTGGAAACTTGTTTTTGAAACCTTTTTTTCCATCAACGTAGACCGAGTGCCGTTAAGGAACATATATGACTAAAAACCACCTCATACGACCGCCTTTTGCCCCATATTTGGCATTCCATATTTTTTTGGTTATTGAAACCTACTACAAAATTTTCGTCCCGATCTGGAAACTTTTTTTGAAACCTTTTTTTCCATCAACGTAGACTTAGTGCCGTTAAGGAGCATATGTGACTCAAAACCACCTCATCAACCGCCTTTTAGCCCCATATTTAACATTCCATATTTTTTTGGTTATTGAAACCTACTACAAAAATTTCGTCCCAATCTGGAAACTTGTTTTTCAAACCTTTTTTTCCATCAACGTAGACTGAGTGCCGTTAAGGAGCATATGTGACTCAAGACCACCTCATACGACCGCCTTTTTCCCCCATATTAAACATTTCATATTTTTTTGGTTATTGAATCCTAATAGAAAATTTTCGTCCCAATCTGGAAACTTGTTTTTGAAACATTTTTTTTCCATCAACGTAGATTTAGTGTTGTTAAGGAACATATATGACTCAAAACCACCTCATACGACCGCCTTTTGCCCCATATTTGGCATTCCATATTTTTTTGGTTATTGAAACCTACTACAAAAATTTCGTCCCAATCTGGAAACTTTTTTTGAAACCTTTTTTTCCATCAACGTAGACTTAGTGCCTTTAAGGAGCATAAGTGACTCAAAACCACCTCATCAACCGCCTTTTAGCCCCATATTTAACATTCCATATTTTTTTGGTTATTGAAACCTACTACAAAAATTTCGTCCCAATCTGGAAACTTGTTTTTCAAACCTTTTTTTCCATCAACGTAGACTAAGTGCCGTTAAGGAGCATATGTGACTCAAGACCACCTCATACGACCGCCTTTTCCCCCCATATTAAACAATCCATATTTTTTGGTTATTGAATCCTAATCGAAAATTTTTGTCCCAATCTGGAAACTTGTTTTTGAAACTTTTTTTTTCCATCAACGTAGACTAGGTGCCGTTAAGGAGCATTGATGACTCAAATCCACCTCATACGATCGCCTTTTTGCAACATATTTGGCATTCCATAATTTTTTTGTTATTGAAACCTAATACAAAAATTTCGTCTCAATCTGTAAACATTTTTGAAACCTTTTTATCCATCAACGTAGACTGGGTGCCGTTAAGGAGCATATGTGACTCAAAACCTCCTCATCAACCGCCTTTTAGCCCCATATTTTACATTCCATATTTTTTTAGTTATTGAAACCTACTAAAAAAATTTCGTCCCAATTTGGAAACTTGTTTTTCAAACCTTTTTTTTCCATCAACGTAGACTGAGTGCCGTTAAAGAGCATATGTGACTCAAAACCACCTCATACGACCGCCTTTTTCCCCCATATTAAACATTCCATATTTTTTTGGTTATTGAATCCTAATAGAAAATTTTCGTCCCAATCTGGAAACTTGTTTTTGAAACCTTTTTTTTCCATCAACGTAGACTGAGTGTTGTTAAGGAACATATATGACTCAAAACCACCTCATACCACCGCCTTTTGCCCCATATTTGGCATTCCATATTTTTTTGGTTATTGAAACCTACTACAAAAATTTCGTCCCAATCTGTAAACTTTTTTTGAAACCTTTTTTTCCATCAACGTAGACTTAGTGCCGTTAAGGAGCATATGTGACTCAAAACCACCTCATATAACCGCCTTTTTGCCCCATATTTGGCATTTCATATTTTATTGGTTATTGAAACCTACTACAAAATTTTCGTCTTAATCTGGAAACGTTTTTTTGATACCTTTTTTTTCTATCAACGTAGACTAGGTGCCGTTAAGGAGCGTTAATGACTCAAAACCACCTCATACGATCGCCTTTTCGCCCCATATTTGGAATTCCATATTTTTACGGTTATTGAAACCTACTACAAAAATTTCGTCTCAATCTGTAAACATTTTTGAAACCTTTTTTTTTCATCAACGTAGACTGGGTGCCGTTAAGGAGCATTAATGACTCAAAACCACCTCATACGACCGCCATTTTGCCCCATATAAAACATTCCATATTTTTTTGTTATTGAAACCTACTAGAAAAATTTCGTCCCAATCTGGAAACTTCTTTTTGAAACCTTTTTTTCCATCAACGTAGACTGAGTGCCGTTAAGGAACATATATGACTCAAAACCACCTCATACGACCGCCTTTTGCCCCATATTTGGCATTCCATATCTTTTTGGTTATTGAAACCTACTACAAAAATTTCGTCCCAATCTGGAAACTTTTTTTGAAACCATTTTTTTCCATCAACGTAGACTTAGTGCCGTTAAGGAGCATATGTGACTCAAAACCACCTCATACTACCGCCTTCTTTCCCCATATTAAAAATTCCATATTATTTTGGTTATTGAAACCTACTACAAAAATTTTGTCCCAATCTGGAAATTTGTTTTTCAAACCTTTTTTTCCATCAACGTAGATTGAGTGCCGTTAAGGAGCATATGTGACTCAAAACCACCTAATACGACCGCCTTTTTCCCCCATATTAAACATTCCATATTTTTTTGGTTATTCAAAACCTACTACAAAAATTTCGTCTGAATCTGGAAACGTTTTTTTGAAACCTTTTTTTCCATCAACGTAGACTAGGTGCCGTTAAGGAGCATTAATGACTCAAAACCACCTCATACGATCGCCTTTTTGCCCCATATTAAACATTCCATATTTTTTTGGTTATTGAATCCTAGTACAAAAATTTCCTCCCAATCTACAAACTTGTTTTTGAAACCTTTTTATTCCATCAACGTAGACTGAGTGTCGTTAAGGAGCATATGTGACTCAAAACCACCTCATACGACCGCCTTTTTGCACCATATTAAACATTCCATATTTTTTAGGTTATTGAAACCAACTACAAAAATTTCGTCCCAATCTGGAAACTTGTTTTTGAAACCTTTTTTTCCATCAACGTAGACCGAGTGCCGTTAAGGAACATATATGACTAAAAACCACCTCATACGACCGCCTTTTGCCCCATATTTGGCATTCCATATTTTTTTGGTTATTGAAACCTACTACAAAATTTTCGTCCCGATCTGGAAACTTTTTTGAAACCTTTTTTTCCATCAACGTAGACTTAGTGCCGTTAAGGAGCATATGTGACTCAAAACCACCTCATCAACCGCCTTTTAGCCCCATATTTAACATTCCATATTTTTTTGGTTATTGAAACCTACTACAAAAATTTCGTCCCAATCTGGAAACTTGTTTTTCAAACCTTTTTTTCCATCAACGTAGACTGAGTGCCGTTAAGGAGCATATGTGACTCAAGACCACCTCATACGACCGCCTTTTTCCCCCATATTAAACATTCCATATTTTTTTGGTTATTGAATCCTAATAGAAAATTTTCGTCCCAATCTGGAAACTTGTTTTTGAAACATTTTTTTTCCATCAACGTAGATTGAGTGTTGTTAAGGAACATATATGACTCAAAACCACCTCATACGACCGCCTTTTGCCCCATATTTGGCATTCCATATTTTTTTGGTTATTGAAACCTACTACAAAAATTTCGTCCCAATCTGGAAACTTTTTTTGTAACCTTTTTTTTCCATCAACGTGGACTTAGTGCCGTTAAGGAGCATGAGTGACTCAAAACCACCTCATCAACCGCCTTTTAGCCCCATATTTAACATTCCATATTTTTTTGGTTATTGAAACCTACTACAAAAATTTCGTCCCAATCTGGAAACTTGTTTTTCAAACCTTTTTTTTCCATCAACGTAGACTAAGTGCCGTTAAGGAGCATATGTGACTCAAGACCACCTCATACGACCGCCTTTTCCCCCCATATTAAACATTCCATATTTTTTTGGTTATTGAATCCTAATCGAAAATTTTTGTCCCAATCTGGAAACTTGTTTTTGAAACCTTTTTTTCCATCAACGTAGACTAGGTGCCGTTAAGGAGCATTGATGACTCAAATCCACCTCATACGATCGCCTTTTTGCAACATATTTGGCATTCCATAATTTTTTTGTTATTGAAACCTAATACAAAAATTTCGTCTCAATCTGTAAACATTTTTGAAACCTTTTTTATCCATCATCGTAGACTGGGTGCCGTTAAGGAGCATATGTGACTCAAAACCTCCTCATCAACCGCCTTTTAGCCCCATATTTTACATTCCATATTTTTTTAGTTATTGAAACCTACTAAAAAAATTTCGTCCCAATTTGGAAACTTGTTTTTCAAACCTTTTTTTTTCCATCAACGTAGACTGAGTGCCGTTGAGGAGCATATGTGACTCAAAACCACCTCTTACGACCGCCTTTTTCCCCCATATTAAACATTCCATATTTTTTTGGTTATTGAATCCTAATAGAAAATTTTCGTCCCAATCTGGAAACTTGTTTTTGAAACCTTTTTTTTCCATCAACGTAGACTGAGTGTTGTTAAGGAACATATATGACTCAAAACCACCTCATACCACCGCCTTTTGCCCCATATTTGGCATTCCATATTTTTTGGTTATTGAAACCTACTACAAAAATTTCGTCCCAATCTGTAAACTTTTTTTGAAACCTTTTTTTCCATCAACGTAGACTTAGTGCCGTTAAGGAGCATATGTGACTCAAAACCACCTCATACAACCGCCTTTTTGCCCCATATTTGGCATTTCATATTTTATTGGTTATTGAAACCTACTACAAAATTTTCGTCTTAATCTGGAAACGTTTTTTTGATACCTTTTTTTTCTATCAACGTAGACTAGGTGCCGTTAAGGAGCGTTAATGACTCAAAACCACCTCATACGATCGCCTTTTCGCCCCATATTTGGAATTGCATATTTTTACGGTTATTGAAACCTACTACAAAAATTTCGTCTCAATCTGTAAACATTTTTGAAACCTTTTTTTTTCATCAACGTAGACTGGGTGCCGTTAAGGAGCATTAATGACTCAAAACCACCTCATACGACCGCCATTTTGCCCCATATAAAACATTCCATATTTTTTTTGTTATTGAAACCTACTAGAAAAATTTCGTCCCAATGTGGAAACTTCTTTTTGAAACCTTTTTTTCCATCAACGTAGACTGAGTGCCGTTAAGGAACATATATGACTCAAAACCACCTCATACGACCGCCTTTTGCCCCATATTTGGCATTCCATATCTTTTTGGTTATTGAAACCTACTACAAAAATTTCGTCCCAATCTGGAAACTTTTTTTGAAACCATTTTTTTCCATCAACGTAGACTTAGTGCCGTTAAGGAGCATATGTGACTCAAAACCACCTCATACTACCGCCTTCTTTCCCCATATTAAAAATTCCATATTATTTTGGTTATTGAAACCTACTACAAAAATTTTGTCCCAATCTGGAAATTTGTTTTTCAAACCTTTTTTTCCATCAACGTAGATTGAGTGCCGTTAAGGAGCATATGTGACTCAAAACCACCTAATACGACCGCCTTTTTCCCCCATATTAAACATTCCATATTTTTTTGGTTATTCAAAACCTACTACAAAAATTTCGTCTGAATCTGGAAACGTTTTTTGAAACCTTTTTTTCCATCAACGTAGACTAGGTGCCGTTAAGGAGCATTAATGACTCAAAACCACCTCATACGATCGCCTTTTTGCCCCATATTAAACATTCCATATTTTTTTGGTTATTGAATCCTAATACAAAAATTTCCTCCCAATCTACAAACTTGTTTTTGAAACCTTTTTATTCCATCAACGTAGACTGAGTGTCGTTAAGGAGCATATGTGACTCAAAACCACCTCATACGACCGCCTTTTTGCACCATATTAAACATTCCATATTTTTTAGGTTATTGAAACCAACTACAAAAATTTCGTCCCAATCTGGAAACTTGTTTTTGAAACCTTTTTTCCATCAACGTAGACCGAGTGCCGTTAAGGAACATATATGACTAAAAACCACCTCATACGACCGCCTTTTGCCCCATATTTGGCATTCCATATTTTTTTGGTTATTGAAACCTACTACAAAA
This sequence comes from Patellifolia procumbens, assembly GCA_947645195.1. Classification (NCBI taxonomy): domain Eukaryota; kingdom Viridiplantae; phylum Streptophyta; class Magnoliopsida; order Caryophyllales; family Amaranthaceae; genus Patellifolia; species Patellifolia procumbens. The sequence goes on from CANSGD010001099.1 coordinate 14,371, forward strand.
TTTTCGTCCCGATCTGGAAACTTTTTTGAAACCTTTTTTTCCATCAACGTAGACTTAGTGCCGTTAAGGAGCATATGTGACTCAAAACCACCTCATCAACCGCCTTTTAGCCCCATATTTAACATTCCATATTTTTTTGGTTATTGAAACCTACTACAAAAATTTCGTCCCAATCTGGAAACTTGTTTTTCAAACCTTTTTTTTCCATCAACGTAGACTGAGTGCCGTTAAGGAGCATATGTGACTCAAGACCACCTCATACGACCGCCTTTTTCCCCCATATTAAACATTCCATATTTTTTTGGTTATTGAATCCTAATAGAAAATTTTCGTCCCAATCTGGAAACTTGTTTTTGAAACATTTTTTTTCCATCAACGTAGATTGAGTGTTGTTAAGGAACATATATGACTCAAAACCACCTCATACGACCGCCTTTTGCCCCATATTTGGCATTCCATATTTTTTTGGTTATTGAAACCTACTACAAAAATTTCGTCCCAATCTGGAAACTTTTTTTGTAACCTTTTTTTTCCATCAACGTGGACTTAGTGCCGTTAAGGAGCATGAGTGACTCAAAACCACCTCATCAACCGCCTTTTAGCCCCATATTTAACATTCCATATTTTTTTGGTTATTGAAACCTACTACAAAAATTTCGTCCCAATCTGGAAACTTGTTTTTCAAACCTTTTTTTCCATCAACGTAGACTAAGTGCCGTTAAGGAGCATATGTGACTCAAGACCACCTCATACGACCGCCTTTTCCCCCCATATTAAACATTCCATATTTTTTTGGTTATTGAATCCTAATCGAAAATTTTTGTCCCAATCTGGAAACTTGTTTTTGAAACCTTTTTTCCATCAACGTAGACTAGGTGCCGTTAAGGAGCATTGATGACTCAAATCCACCTCATACGATCGCCTTTTTGCAACATATTTGGCATTCCATAATTTTTTTGTTATTGAAACCTAATACAAAAATTTCGTCTCAATCTGTAAACATTTTTGAAACCTTTTTTATCCATCATCGTAGACTGGGTGCCGTTAAGGAGCATATGTGACTCAAAACCTCCTCATCAACCGCCTTTTAGCCCCATATTTTACATTCCATATTTTTTTAGTTATTGAAACCTACTAAAAAAATTTCGTCCCAATTTGGAAACTTGTTTTTCAAACCTTTTTTTTTCCATCAACGTAGACTGAGTGCCGTTGAGGAGCATATGTGACTCAAAACCACCTCTTACGACCGCCTTTTTCCCCCATATTAAACATTCCATATTTTTTTGGTTATTGAATCCTAATAGAAAATTTTCGTCCCAATCTGGAAACTTGTTTTTGAAACCTTTTTTTCCATCAACGTAGACTGAGTGTTGTTAAGGAACATATATGACTCAAAACCACCTCATACCACCGCCTTTTGCCCCATATTTGGCATTCCATATTTTTTTGGTTATTGAAACCTACTACAAAAATTTCGTCCCAATCTGTAAACTTTTTTTGAAACCTTTTTTTTCCATCAACGTAGACTTAGTGCCGTTAAGGAGCATATGTGACTCAAAACCACCTCATACAACCGCCTTTTTGCCCCATATTTGGCATTTCATATTTTATTGGTTATTGAAACCTACTACAAAATTTTCGTCTTAATCTGGAAACGTTTTTTTGATACATTTTTTTCTATCAACGTAGACTAGGTGCCGTTAAGGAGCGTTAATGACTCAAAACCACCTCATACGATCGCCTTTTCGCCCCATATTTGGAATTCCATAATTTTACGGTTATTGAAACCTACTACAAAAATTTCGTCTCAATCTGTAAACATTTTTGAAACCTTTTTTTTCATCAACGTAGACTGAGTGCCGTTAAGGAGCATTAATGACTCAAAACCACCTCATACGACCGCCATTTTGCCCCATATAAAACATTCCATATTTTTTTGGTTATTGAAACCTACTACAAAAATTTCGTCCCAATCTGGAAACTTGTTTTTGAAACCTTTTTTTCCATCAACGTAGACTTAGTGCCGTTAAGGAACATATATGACTCAAAACCACCTCATACGACCGCCTTTTGCCCCATATTTGGCATTCCATATTTTTTTGGTTATTGAAACCTACTACAAAAATTTCGTCCCAATCTGGAAACTTTTTTTGAAACCTTTTTTTCCATCAACGTAGACTTAGTGCCGTTAAGGAGCATATGTGACTCAAAACCACCTCATACGACCGCCTTTTCCCCCATATTAAACATTCCATATTTTTTTGGTTATTGAATCCTAATCGAAAATTTTCGTCCCAATCTGGAAACTTGTTTTTGAAACCTTTTTTTCCATCAACGTAGACTGAGTGTTGTTAAGGAACATATATGACTCAAAACCACCTCATACAACCGCCTTTTTGCAACATATTTGGCATTCCATATTTTTTTGGTTATTGAAACCTACTACAAAAATTTCGTCCCAATCTGGAAACTTTTTTGAAACCTTTTTTCCATCAACGTAGACTTAGTGCCGTTAAGGAGCATAAGTGACTCAAAACCACCTCATCAACCGCTTTTTAGCCCCATATTTAACATTCCATATTTTTTTGGTTATTGAAACCTACTACAAAAATTTCGTCCCAATCTGGAAACTTGTTTTTCAAACCTTTTTTTCCATCAACGTAGACTAAGTGCCGTTAAGGAGCATATGTGACTCAAGACCACCTCATACGACCGCCTTTTTCCCCTATATTAAACATTCCATATTTTTTTGGTTATTGAATCCTAATAGAAAATTTTCGTCCCAATCTGGAAACTTGTTTTTGAAACCTTTTTTTTTCAATCAACGTAGACTGAGTGTTGTTAAGGAACATATATGACTCAAAACCACCTCATACGACCGCCTTTTGCCCCATATTTGGCATTCCATACTTTTTTGGTTATTGAAACCTACTACAAAAATTTCGTCCCAATCTGTAAACTTTTTTTGAAACCTTTTTTTCCATCAACGTAGACTTAGTGCCGTTAAGGAGCATATGTGACTCAAAACCACCTCATACAACCGCCTTTTTGCCCCATATTTGGCATTTCATATTTTATTGGTTATTGAAACCTACTACAAAATTTTCGTCTTAATCTGGAAACGTTTTTTTGATACCTTTTTTTCTATCAACGTAGACTAGGTGCCGTTAAGGAGCGTTAATGACTCAAAACCACCTCATACGATCGCCTTTTCGCCCCATATTTGGAATTCCATATTTTTACGGTTATTGAAACCTACTACAAAAATTTCGTCTCAATCTGTAAACATTTTTGAAACCTTTTTTTTCCATCAACGTAGACTGGGTGCCGTTAAGGAGCATTAATGACTCAAAACCACCTCATACGACCGCCATTTTGCCCCATATAAAACATTCCATATTTTTTTGTTATTGAAACCTACTACAAAAATTTCGTCCCAATCTGGAAACTTGTTTTTGACACCTTTTTTTTCATCAACGTAGACTGAGTGCCGTTAAGGAACATATATGACTGAAAACCACCTCATACGACCGCCTTTTGCCCTATATTTGGCATTCCATATTTTTTTGGTTATTGAAACCTACTACAAAAATTTCGTCCCAATCTGGAAACTTTTTTTGAAACCTTTTTTTTCCATCAACGTAGACTTAGTGCCGTTAAGGAGCATATGTGACTCAAAACCACCTCATACGACCGCCTTTTTCCCCCATATTAAACATTCCATATTTTTTTGGTTATTGAATCCTAATAGAAAATTTTCGTCTTAATCTGGAAACGTTTTTTTGATACCTTTTTTTCTATCAACGTAGACTAGGTGCCGTTAAGGAGCGTTAATGACTCAAAACCACCTCATACGATCGCCTTTTCGCCCCATATTTGGAATTCCATATTTTTACGGTTATTGAAACCTACTACAAAAATTTCGTCTCAATCTGTAAACATTTTTGAAACCTTTTTTTTTCATCAACGTAGACTGGGTGCCGTTAAGGAGCATTAATGACTCAAAACCACCTCATACGACCGCCATTTTGCCCCATATAAAACATTCCATATTTTTTTGGTTATTGAAACCTACTACAAAAATTTCGTCCCAATCTGGAAACTTGTTTTTGAAACCTTTTTTTTCCATCAACGTAGACTTAGTGCCGTTAAGGAACATATATGACTCAAAACCACCTCATACGACCGCCTTTTGCCCCATATTTGGCATTCCATATTTTTTTGGTTATTGAAACCTACTACAAAAATTTCGTCCCAATCTGGAAACTTTTTTTGAAACCTTTTTTTCCATCAACGTAGACTTAGTGCCGTTAAGGAGCATATGTGACTCAAAACCACCTCATACGACCGCCTTTTTCCCCCATATTAAACATTCCATATTTTTTTGGTTATTGAATCCTAATCGAAAATTTTCGTCCCAATCTGGAAACTTGTTTTTGAAACCTTTTTTTTCCATCAACGTAGACTGAGTGTTGTTAAGGAACATATATGACTCAAAACCACCTCATACAACCGCCTTTTTGCAACATATTTGGCATTCCATATTTTTTTGGTTATTGAAACCTACTACAAAAATTTCGTCCCAATCTGGAAACTTTTTTTGAAACCTTTTTTTCCATCAACGTAGACTTAGTGCCGTTAAGGAGCATAAGTGACTCAAAACCACCTCATCAACCGCTTTTTAGCCCCATATTTAACATTCCATATTTTTTTGGTTATTGAAACCTACTACAAAAATTTCGTCCCAATCTGGAAACTTGTTTTTCAAACCTTTTTTTTCCATCAACGTAGACTAAGTGCCGTTAAGGAGCATATGTGACTCAAGACCACCTCATACGACCGCCTTTTTCCCCTATATTAAACATTCCATATTTTTTTGGTTATTGAATCCTAATAGAAAATTTTCGTCCCAATCTGGAAACTTGTTTTTGAAACCTTTTTTTTCAATCAACGTAGACTGAGTGTTGTTAAGGAACATATATGACTCAAAACCACCTCATACGACCGCCTTTTGCCCCATATTTGGCATTCCATACTTTTTTGGTTATTGAAACCTACTACAAAAATTTCGTCCCAATCTGTAAACTTTTTTTGAAACCTTTTTTTTCCATCAACGTAGACTTAGTGCCGTTAAGGAGCATATGTGACTCAAAACCACCTCATACAACCGCCTTTTTGCCCCATATTTGGCATTTCATATTTTATTGGTTATTGAAACCTACTACAAAATTTTCGTCTTAATCTGGAAACGTTTTTTTGATACCTTTTTTTCTATCAACGTAGACTAGGTGCCGTTAAGGAGCGTTAATGACTCAAAACCACCTCATACGATCGCCTTTTCGCCCCATATTTGGAATTCCATATTTTTACGGTTATTGAAACCTACTACAAAAATTTCGTCTCAATCTGTAAACATTTTTGAAACCTTTTTTTTCCATCAACGTAGACTGGGTGCCGTTAAGGAGCATTAATGACTCAAAACCACCTCATACGACCGCCATTTTGCCCCATATAAAACATTCCATATTTTTTTTGTTATTGAAACCTACTACAAAAATTTCGTCCCAATCTGGAAACTTGTTTTTGACACCTTTTTTTTTCATCAACGTAGACTGAGTGCCGTTAAGGAACATATATGACTGAAAACCACCTCATACGACCGCCTTTTGCCCTATATTTGGCATTCCATATTTTTTTGGTTATTGAAACCTACTACAAAAATTTCGTCCCAATCTGGAAACTTTTTTTGAAACCTTTTTTTCCATCAACGTAGACTTAGTGCCGTTAAGGAGCATATGTGACTCAAAACCACCTCATACGACCGCCTTTTTCCCCCATATTAAACATTCCATATTTTTTTGGTTATTGAATCCTAATAGAAAATTTTCGTCTTAATCTGGAAACGTTTTTTTGATACCTTTTTTTCTATCAACGTAGACTAGGTGCCGTTAAGGAGCGTTAATGACTCAAAACCACCTCATACGATCGCCTTTTCGCCCCATATTTGGAATTCCATATTTTTACGGTTATTGAAACCTACTACAAAAATTTCGTCTCAATCTGTAAACATTTTTGAAACCTTTTTTTCATCAACGTAGACTGGGTGCCGTTAAGGAGCATTAATGACTCAAAACCACCTCATACGACCGCCATTTTGCCCCATATAAAACATTCCATATTTTTTTTGTTATTGAAACCTACTACAAAAATTTCGTCCCAATCTGGAAACTTGTTTTTGAAACCTTTTTTTCCATCAACGTAGACTGAGTGCCGTTAAGGAACATATATGACTCAAAACCACCTCATACGACCGCCTTTTGCCCTATATTTGGCATTCCATATTTTTTTGGTTATTGAAACCTACTACAAAAATTTCGTCCCAATCTGGAAACTTTTTTTGAAACCTTTTTTTTCCATCAACGTAGACTTAGTGCCGTTAAGGAGCATATGTGACTCAAAACCACCTCATACGACCGCCTTTTTCCCCCATATTAAACATTCCATATTTTTTTGGTTATTGAATCATAATAGAAAATTTTCGTCCCAATCTGGAAACTTGTTTTTGAAACCTTTTTTTCCATCAACGTAGACTGAGTGTTGTTAAGGAACATATATGACTCAAAACCACCTCATACAACCGCCTTTTGCCCCATATTTGGCATTCCATATTTTTTTGGTTATTGAAACCTACTACAAAAATTTCGTCCTAATCTGGAAACTTTTTTTGAAACCTTTTTTTCCATCAACGTAGACTTAGTGCCGTTAAGGAGCATAAGTGACTCAAAACCACCTCATCAACCGCCTTTTAGCCCCATATTTAACATTCCATATTTTTTTGGTTATTGAAACCTACTACAAAAATTTCGTCCCAATCTGGAAACTTGTTTTTCAAACCTTTTTTTCCATCAACGTAGACTAAGTGCCGTTAAGGAGCATATGTGACTCAAGACCACCTCATACGACCGCCTTTTTCCCCCATATTAAACATTCCATATTTTTTTGGTTATTGAATCCTAATAGAAAATTTTCGTCCCAATCTGGAAACTTGTTTTTGAAACCTTTTTTTTTCAATCAACGTAGACTGAGTGTTGTTAAGGAACATATATGACTCAAAACCACCTCATACGACCGCCTTTTGCCCCATATTTGGCATTCCATATTTTTTTGGTTATTGAAACCTACTACAAAAATTTCGTCCCAATCTGGAAACTTTTTTTGAAACCTTTTTTTTCCATCAACGTAGACTTAGTGCCGTTAAGGAGCATATGTGACTCAAAACCACCTCATACGACCGCCCTTTTGCCCCATATTTGGCATTTCATATTTTTTTTGGTTATTGAAACCTACTACAAAATTTTCGTCTTAATCTGGAAACGTTTTTTTGATACCTTTTTTTTCTATCAACGTAGACTAGGTGCCGTTAAGGAGCGTTAATGACTCAAAACCACCTCATACGATCGCCTTTTTGCCCCATATTTGGAATTCCATATTTTTACGGTTATTGAAACCTACTACAAAAATTTCATCTCAATCTGTAAACATTTTTGAAACCTTTTTTTCATCAACGTAGACTGGGTGCCGTTAAGGAGCATTAATGACTCAAAACCACCTCATACGACCGCCATTTTGCCCCATATAAAACATTCCATATTTTTTTTGTTATTGAAACCTACTACAAAAATTTCGTCCCAATCTGGAAACTTGTTTTTGAAACCTTTTTTTCCATCAACGTAGACTGAGTGCCGTTAAGGAACATATATGACTCAAAACCACCTCATACGACCGCCTTTTGCCCCATATTTGGCATTCCATATTTTTTTGGTTATTGAAACCTACTACAAAAATTTCGTCCCAATCTGGAAACTTTTTTTGAAACCTTTTTTTCCATCAACGTAGACTTAGTGCCGTTAAGGAGCATAAGTGACTCAAAACCACCTCATCAACCGCCTTTTAGCCCCATATTTAACATTCCATATTTTTTTGGTTATTGAAACCTACTACAAAAATTTCGTCCCAATCTGGAAACTTGTTTTTCAAACCTTTTTTTCCATCAACGTAGACTAAGTGCCGTTAAGGAGCATATGTGACTCAAGACCACCTCATACGACCGCCTTTTTCCCCCATATTAAACATTCCATATTTTTTTGGTTATTGAATCCTAATAGAAAATTTTCGTCCCAATCTGGAAACTTGTTTTTGAAACCTTTTTTTTTCAATCAACGTAGACTGAGTGTTGTTAAGGAACATATATGACTCAAAACCACCTCATACGACCGCCTTTTGCCCCATATTTGGCATTCCATATTTTTTTGGTTATTGAAACCTACTACAAAATTTTCGTCCCAATCTGGAAACTTTTTTGAAACCTTTTTTTCCATTAACGTAGACTTAGTGCCGTTAAGGAGCATATGTGACTCATAACCACCTCATACGACCGCCTTTTTGCCCCATATTTGGCATTTCATATTTTTTTTGGTTATTGAAACCTACTACAAAATTTTCGTCTTAATCTGGAAACGTTTTTTTGATACCTTCTTTTTCTATCAACGTAGACTAGGTGCCGTTAAGGAGCGTTAATGACTCAAAACCACCTCATACGATCGCCTTTTTGCCCCATATTTGGCATTCATTATTTTTACGGTTATTGAAACCTACTACAAAAATTTCGTCTCAATCTGTAAACATTTTTGAAACCTTTTTTTCATCAACGTAGACTGGGTGCCGTTAAGGAGCATTAATGACTCAAAACCACCTCATACGACCGCCATTTTGCCCCATATTAAACATTCCATATTTTTTTGGTTATTGAAACCTACTACAAAAATTTCGTCCCAATCTGGAAACTTGTTTTTGAAACCTTTTTTTTCCATCAACGTAGACTGATTGCCGTTAAGGAACATATATGACTCAAAACCACCTCATACGACCGCCTTTTGCCCCATATTTGGCATTCCATATTTTTTTGGTTATTGAAAGCTACTACAAAAATTTCGTCCCAATCTGGAAACTTTTTTTGAAACCTTTTTTTTCCATCAACGTAGACTTAGTGCCGTTAAGGAGCATATGTGACTCAAAACCACCTCATACGACCGCCTTTTTCCCCCATATTAAACATTCCATATTTTTTTGGTTATTGAATCATAATAGAAAATTTTCGTCCCAATCTGGAAACTTGTTTTTGAAACCTTTTTTTCCATCAACGTAGACTGAGTGTTGTTACGGAACATATATGACTCAAAACCACCTCATACAACCGCCTTTTGCCCCATATTTGGCATTCCATATTTTTTTGGTTATTGAAACCTACTACAAAAATTTTCGTCCCAATCTGGAAACTTTTTTGAAACCTTTTTTTCCATCAACGTAGACTTAGTGCCGTTAAGGAGCATAAGTGACTCAAAACCACCTCATCAACCGCCTTTTAGCCCCATATTTAACATTCCATATTTTTTTGGTTATTGAAACCAACTACAAAAATTTCGTCCCAATCTGGAAACTTGTTTTTCAAACCTTTTTTTTCCATTAACGTAGACTAAGTGCCGTTAAGGAGCATATGTGACTCAAGACCACCTCATACGACCGCCTTTTTCCCCCATATTAAACATTCCATATTTTTTTGGTTATTGAATCCTAATAGAAAATTTTTGTCCCAATCTGGAAACTTGTTTTTGAAACCTTTTTTCCATCAACGTAGATTAGGTGCCGTTAAGGAGCATTAATGACTCAAATCCACCTCTTACGATCGCCTTTTTGCAACATATTTGGCATTCCATAATTTTTTTGTTATTGAAACCTAATACAAAAATTTCGTCTCAATCTGTAAACATTTTTGAAACCTTTTTTATCCATCAACGTAGACTGGGTGCTGTTAAGGAGCATATGTGACTCAAAACCTCCTCATCAACCGCCTTTTAGCCCCATATTTTACATTCCATATTTTTTTAGTTATTGAAACCTACTACAAAAATTTCGTCCCAATTTGGAAACTTGTTTTTCAAACCTTTTTTTTTCCATCAACGTAGACTGAGTGCCGTTAAGGAGCATATGTGACTCAAAACCACCTCATACGACCGCCTTGTTCCCCCATATTAAACATTTCATATTTTTTTGGTTATTGAATCCTAATAGAAAATTTTCGTCCCAATCTGGAAACTTGTTTTTGAAACCTTTTTTTTCCATCAACGTAGACTGAGTGTTGTTAAGGAAATATATGACTGAAAACCACCTCATACGACCGCCTTTTGCCCATATTTGGCATTCCATATTTTTTTGGTTATTGAAACCTACTACAAAAATTTCGTCCCAATCTGGAAACTTTTTTTGAAACCTTTTTTTTCCATCAACGTAGACTTAGTGCCGTTAAGGAGCATATGTGACTCAAAACCACCTCATACGACCGCCTTTTTGCCCCATATTTGGCATTTCATATTTTTTTGGTTATTGAAACCTACTACAAAATTTTCGTCTTAATCTGGAAACGTTTTTTTGATAACTTTTTTTCTATCAACGTAGACTAGGTGCCGTTTAGGAGCGTTAATGACTCAAAACCACCTCATACGATCGCCTTTTTGCCCCATATTTGGCATTCCATATTTTTACGGTTATTGAAACCTACTACAAAAATTTCGTCTCAATCTGTAAACATTTTTGAAACCTTTTTTTTTCATCAACGTAGACTGGGTGCCGTTAAGGAGCATTAATGACTCAAAACCACCTCATACGACCGCCATTTTGCCCCATATTAAACATTCCATATTTTTTTGGTTATTGAAACCTACTACAAAAATTTCGTCCCAATCTGGAAACTTGTTTTTGAAACCTTTTTTTTCCATCAACGTAGACTGAGTGCCGTTAAGGAACATATATGACTCAAAACCTCCTCATCAACCGCCTTTTAGCCCCATATTTTACATTCCATATTTTTTTAGTTATTGAAACCTACTAAAAAATTTCGTCCCAATTTGGAAACTTGTTTTTCAAACCTTTTTTTTCCATCAACGTAGACTGAGTGCCGTTAAAGAGCATATGTGACTCAAAACCACCTCATACGACCGCCTTTTTCCCCCATATTAAACATTCCATATTTTTTTGGTTATTGAATCCTAATAGAAAATTTTCGTCCCAATCTGGAAACTTGTTTTTGAAACCTTTTTTTCCATCAACGTAGACTGAGTGTTGTTAAGGAACATATATGACTCAAAACCACCTCATACCACCGCCTTTTGCCCCATATTTGGCATTCCATATTTTTTTGGTTATTGAAACCTACTACAAAAATTTCGTCCCAATCTGTAAACTTTTTTTGAAACCTTTTTTTTCCATCAACGTAGACTTAGTGCCGTTAAGGAGCATATGTGACTCAAAACCACCTCATATAACCGCCTTTTTGCCCCATATTTGGCATTTCATATTTTATTGGTTATTGAAACCTACTACAAAATTTTCGTCTTAATCTGGAAACGTTTTTTTGATACCTTTTTTTTCTATCAACGTAGACTAGGTGCCGTTAAGGAGCGTTAATGACTCAAAACCACCTCATACGATCGCCTTTTCGCCCCATATTTGGAATTCCATATTTTTACGGTTATTGAAACCTACTACAAAAATTTCGTCTCAATCTGTAAACATTTTTGAAACCTTTTTTTCATCAACGTAGACTGGGTGCCGTTAAGGAGCATTAATGACTCAAAACCACCTCATACGACCGCCATTTTGCCCCATATAAAACATTCCATATTTTTTTTGTTATTGAAACCTACTAGAAAAATTTCGTCCCAATCTGGAAACTTCTTTTTGAAACCTTTTTTTTCCATCAACGTAGACTGAGTGCCGTTAAGGAACATATATGACTCAAAACCACCTCATACGACCGCCTTTTGCCCCATATTTGGCATTCCATATCTTTTTGGTTATTGAAACCTACTACAAAAATTTCGTCCCAATCTGGAAACTTTTTTTGAAACCATTTTTTTCCATCAACGTAGACTTAGTGCCGTTAAGGAGCATATGTGACTCAAAACCACCTCATACTACCGCCTTCTTTCCCCATATTAAAAATTCCATATTATTTTGGTTATTGAAACCTACTACAAAAATTTTGTCCCAATCTGGAAATTTGTTTTTCAAACCTTTTTTTTCCATCAACGTAGATTGAGTGCCGTTAAGGAGCATATGTGACTCAAAACCACCTAATACGACCGCCTTTTTCCCCCATATTAAACATTCCATATTTTTTTGGTTATTCAAAACCTACTACAAAAATTTCGTCTGAATCTGGAAACGTTTTTTTGAAACCTTTTTTTTCCATCAACGTAGACTAGGTGCCGTTAAGGAGCATTAATGACTCAAAACCACCTCATACGATCGCCTTTTTGCCCCATATTAAACATTCCATATTTTTTTGGTTATTGAATCCTAATACAAAAATTTCCTCCCAATCTACAAACTTGTTTTTGAAACCTTTTTATTCCATCAACGTAGACTGAGTGTCGTTAAGGAGCATATGTGACTCAAAACCACCTCATACGACCGCCTTTTTGCACCATATTAAACATTCCATATTTTTTAGGTTATTGAAACCAACTACAAAAATTTCGTCCCAATCTGGAAACTTGTTTTTGAAACCTTTTTTTTCCATCAACGTAGACCGAGTGCCGTTAAGGAACATATATGACTAAAAACCACCTCATACGACCGCCTTTTGCCCCATATTTGGCATTCCATATTTTTTTGGTTATTGAAACCTACTACAAAATTTTCGTCCCGATCTGGAAACTTTTTTGAAACCTTTTTTCCATCAACGTAGACTTAGTGCCGTTAAGGAGCATATGTGACTCAAAACCACCTCATCAACCGCCTTTTAGCCCCATATTTAACATTCCATATTTTTTTGGTTATTGAAACCTACTACAAAAATTTCGTCCCAATCTGGAAACTTGTTTTTCAAACCTTTTTTTCCATCAACGTAGACTGAGTGCCGTTAAGGAGCATATGTGACTCAAGACCACCTCATACGACCGCCTTTTTCCCCCATATTAAACATTCCATATTTTTTTGGTTATTGAATCCTAATAGAAAATTTTCGTCCCAATCTGGAAACTTGTTTTTGAAACATTTTTTTTCCATCAACGTAGATTGAGTGTTGTTAAGGAACATATATGACTCAAAACCACCTCATACGACCGCCTTTTGCCCCATATTTGGCATTCCATATTTTTTTGGTTATTGAAACCTACTACAAAAATTTCGTCCCAATCTGGAAACTTTTTTGTAACCTTTTTTTCCATCAACGTGGACTTAGTGCCGTTAAGGAGCATGAGTGACTCAAAACCACCTCATCAACCGCCTTTTAGCCCCATATTTAACATTCCATATTTTTTTGGTTATTGAAACCTACTACAAAAATTTCGTCCCAATCTGGAAACTTGTTTTTCAAACCTTTTTTTCCATCAACGTAGACTAAGTGCCGTTAAGGAGCATATGTGACTCAAGACCACCTCATACGACCGCCTTTTCCCCCCATATTAAACATTCCATATTTTTTTGGTTATTGAATCCTAATCGAAAATTTTTGTCCCAATCTGGAAACTTGTTTTTGAAACCTTTTTTCCATCAACGTAGACTAGGTGCCGTTAAGGAGCATTGATGACTCAAATCCACCTCATACGATCGCCTTTTTGCAACATATTTGGCATTCCATAATTTTTTTGTTATTGAAACCTAATACAAAAATTTCGTCTCAATCTGTAAACATTTTTGAAACCTTTTTTATCCATCATCGTAGACTGGGTGCCGTTAAGGAGCATATGTGACTCAAAACCTCCTCATCAACCGCCTTTTAGCCCCATATTTTACATTCCATATTTTTTTAGTTATTGAAACCTACTAAAAAAATTTCGTCCCAATTTGGAAACTTGTTTTTCAAACCTTTTTTTTCCATCAACGTAGACTGAGTGCCGTTGAGGAGCATATGTGACTCAAAACCACCTCTTACGACCGCCTTTTTCCCCCATATTAAACATTCCATATTTTTTTGGTTATTGAATCCTAATAGAAAATTTTCGTCCCAATCTGGAAACTTGTTTTTGAAACCTTTTTTTCCATCAACGTAGACTGAGTGTTGTTAAGGAACATATATGACTCAAAACCACCTCATACCACCGCCTTTTGCCCCATATTTGGCATTCCATATTTTTTTGGTTATTGAAACCTACTACAAAAATTTCGTCCCAATCTGTAAACTTTTTTTGAAACCTTTTTTTCCATCAACGTAGACTTAGTGCCGTTAAGGAGCATATGTGACTCAAAACCACCTCATACAACCGCCTTTTTGCCCCATATTTGGCATTTCATATTTTATTGGTTATTGAAACCTACTACAAAATTTTCGTCTTAATCTGGAAACGTTTTTTTGATACATTTTTTTCTATCAACGTAGACTAGGTGCCGTTAAGGAGCGTTAATGACTCAAAACCACCTCATACGATCGCCTTTTCGCCCCATATTTGGAATTCCATAATTTTACGGTTATTGAAACCTACTACAAAAATTTCGTCTCAATCTGTAAACATTTTTGAAACCTTTTTTTCATCAACGTAGACTGGGTGCCGTTAAGGAGCATTAATGACTCAAAACCACCTCATACGACCGCCATTTTGCCCCATATAAAACATTCCATATTTTTTTGGTTATTGAAACCTACTACAAAAATTTCGTCCCAATCTGGAAACTTTTTTTGAAACCTTTTTTTTCCATCAACGTAGACTTAGTGCCGTTAAGGAGCATATGTGACTCAAAACCACCTCATACGACCGCCTTTTTCCCCCATATTAAACATTCCATATTTTTTTGGTTATTGAATCCTAATCGAAAATTTTCGTCCCAATCTGGAAACTTGTTTTTGAAACCTTTTTTTCCATCAACGTAGACTGAGTGTTGTTAAGGAACATATATGACTCAAAACCACCTCATACAACCGCCTTTTTGCAACATATTTGGCATTCCATATTTTTTTGGTTATTGAAACCTACTACAAAAATTTCGTCCCAATCTGGAAACTTTTTTTGAAACCTTTTTTTCCATCAACGTAGACTTAGTGCCGTTAAGGAGCATAAGTGACTCAAAACCACCTCATCAACCGCTTTTTAGCCCCATATTTAACATTCCATATTTTTTTGGTTATTGAAACCTACTACAAAAATTTCGTCCCAATCTGGAAACTTGTTTTTCAAACCTTTTTTTCCATCAACGTAGACTAAGTGCCGTTAAGGAGCATATGTGACTCAAGACCACCTCATACGACCGCCTTTTTCCCCTATATTAAACATTCCATATTTTTTTGGTTATTGAATCCTAATAGAAAATTTTCGTCCCAATCTGGAAACTTGTTTTTGAAACCTTTTTTTTCAATCAACGTAGACTGAGTGTTGTTAAGGAACATATATGACTCAAAACCACCTCATACGACCGCCTTTTGCCCCATATTTGGCATTCCATACTTTTTTGGTTATTGAAACCTACTACAAAAATTTCGTCCCAATCTGTAAACTTTTTTTGAAACCTTTTTTTCCATCAACGTAGACTTAGTGCCGTTAAGGAGCATATGTGACTCAAAACCACCTCATACAACCGCCTTTTTGCCCCATATTTGGCATTTCATATTTTATTGGTTATTGAAACCTACTACAAAATTTTCGTCTTAATCTGGAAACGTTTTTTGATACCTTTTTTTCTATCAACGTAGACTAGGTGCCGTTAAGGAGCGTTAATGACTCAAAACCACCTCATACGATCGCCTTTTCGCCCCATATTTGGAATTCCATATTTTTACGGTTATTGAAACCTACTACAAAAATTTCGTCTCAATCTGTAAACATTTTTGAAACCTTTTTTTCCATCAACGTAGACTGGGTGCCGTTAAGGAGCATTAATGACTCAAAACCACCTCATACGACCGCCATTTTGCCCCATATAAAACATTCCATATTTTTTTGGTTATTGAAACCTACTACAAAAATTTCGTCCCAATCTGGAAACTTGTTTTTGACACCTTTTTTTTCATCAACGTAGACTGAGTGCCGTTAAGGAACATATATGACTGAAAACCACCTCATACGACCGCCTTTTGCCCTATATTTGGCATTCCATATTTTTTTGGTTATTGAAACCTACTACAAAAATTTCGTCCCAATCTGGAAACTTTTTTTGAAACCTTTTTTTTCCATCAACGTAGACTTAGTGCCGTTAAGGAGCATATGTGACTCAAAACCACCTCATACGACCGCCTTTTTCCCCCATATTAAACATTCCATATTTTTTTGGTTATTGAATCCTAATAGAAAATTTTCGTCTTAATCTGGAAACGTTTTTTTGATACCTTTTTTTCTATCAACGTAGACTAGGTGCCGTTAAGGAGCGTTAATGACTCAAAACCACCTCATACGATCGCCTTTTCGCCCCATATTTGGAATTCCATATTTTTACGGTTATTGAAACCTACTACAAAAATTTCGTCTCAATCTGTAAACATTTTTGAAACCTTTTTTTCATCAACGTAGACTGGGTGCCTTTAAGGAGCATTAATGACTCAAAACCACCTCATACGACCGCCATTTTGCCCCATATAAAACATTCCATATTTTTTTTGTTATTGAAACCTACTACAAAAATTTCGTCCCAATCTGGAAACTTGTTTTTGAAACCTTTTTTTTCCATCAACGTAGACTGAGTGCCGTTAAGGAACATATATGACTCAAAACCACCTCATACGACCGCCTTTTGCCCTATATTTGGCATTCCATATTTTTTTGGTTATTGAAACCTACTACAAAAATTTCGTCCCAATCTGGAAACTTTTTTTGAAACCTTTTTTTCCATCAACGTAGACTTAGTGCCGTTAAGGAGCATATGTGACTCAAAACCACCTCATACGACCGCCTTTTTCCCCCATATTAAACATTCCATATTTTTTTGGTTATTGAATCATAATAGAAAATTTTCGTCCCAATCTGGAAACTTGTTTTTGAAACCTTTTTTTTCCATCAACGTAGACTGAGTGTTGTTAAGGAACATATATGACTCAAAACCACCTCATACAACCGCCTTTTGCCCCATATTTGGCATTCCATATTTTTTTGGTTATTGAAACCTACTACAAAAATTTCGTCCTAATCTGGAAACTTTTTTTGAAACCTTTTTTTCCATCAACGTAGACTTAGTGCCGTTAAGGAGCATAAGTGACTCAAAACCACCTCATCAACCGCCTTTTAGCCCCATATTTAACATTCCATATTTTTTTGGTTATTGAAACCTACTACAAAAATTTCGTCCCAATCGGGAAACTTGTTTTTCAAACCTTTTTTTCCATCAACGTAGACTAAGTGCCGTTAAGGAGCATATGTGACTCAAGACCACCTCATACGACCGCCTTTTTCCCCCATATTAAACATTCCATATTTTTTTGGTTATTGAATCCTAATAGAAAATTTTCGTCCCAATCTGGAAACTTGTTTTTGAAACCTTTTTTTTCAATCAACGTAGACTGAGTGTTGTTAAGGAACATATATGACTCAAAACCACCTCATACGACCGCCTTTTGCCCCATATTTGGCATTCCATATTTTTTTGGTTATTGAAACCTACTACAAAAATTTCGTCCCAATCTGGAAACTTTTTTTGAAACCTTTTTTTTCCATCAACGTAGACTTAGTGCCGTTAAGGAGCATATGTGACTCAAAACCACCTCATACGACCGCCCTTTTGCCCCATATTTGGCATTTCATATTTTTTTTGGTTATTGAAACCTACTACAAAATTTTCGTCTTAATCTGGAAACGTTTTTTTGATACCTTTTTTTTCTATCAACGTAGACTAGGTGCCGTTAAGGAGCGTTAATGACTCAAAACCACCTCATACGATCGCCTTTTTGCCCCATATTTGGAATTCCATATTTTTACGGTTATTGAAACCTACTACAAAAATTTCATCTCAATCTGTAAACATTTTTGAAACCTTTTTTTTCATCAACGTAGACTGGGTGCCGTTAAGGAGCATTAATGACTCAAAACCACCTCATACGACCGCCATTTTGCCCCATATAAAACATTCCATATTTTTTTTGTTATTGAAACCTACTACAAAAATTTCGTCCCAATCTGGAAACTTGTTTTTGAAACCTTTTTTTTCCATCAACGTAGACTGAGTGCCGTTAAGGAACATATATGACTCAAAACCACCTCATACGACCGCCTTTTGCCCCATATTTGGCATTCCATATTTTTTTGGTTATTGAAACCTACTACAAAAATTTCGTCCCAATCTGGAAACTTTTTTTGAAACCTTTTTTTTCCATCAACGTAGACTTAGTGCCGTTAAGGAGCATAAGTGACTCAAAACCACCTCATCAACCGCCTTTTAGCCCCATATTTAACATTCCATATTTTTTTGGTTATTGAAACCTACTACAAAAATTTCGTCCCAATCTGGAAACTTGTTTTTCAAACCTTTTTTTTCCATCAACGTAGACTAAGTGCCGTTAAGGAGCATATGTGACTCAAGACCACCTCATACGACCGCCTTTTTCCCCCATATTAAACATTCCATATTTTTTTGGTTATTGAATCCTAATAGAAAATTTTCGTCCCAATCTGGAAACTTGTTTTTGAAACCTTTTTTTCAATCAACGTAGACTGAGTGTTGTTAAGGAACATATATGACTCAAAACCACCTCATACGACCGCCTTTTGCCCCATATTTGGCATTCCATATTTTTTTGGTTATTGAAACCTACTACAAAATTTTCGTCCCAATCTGGAAACTTTTTTTGAAACCTTTTTTTTCCATTAACGTAGACTTAGTGCCGTTAAGGAGCATATGTGACTCATAACCACCTCATACGACCGCCTTTTTGCCCCATATTTGGCATTTCATATTTTTTTTGGTTATTGAAACCTACTACAAAATTTTCGTCTTAATCTGGAAACGTTTTTTTGATACCTTTTTTTTCTATCAACGTAGACTAGGTGCCGTTAAGGAGCGTTAATGACTCAAAACCACCTCATACGATCGCCTTTTTGCCCCATATTTGGCATTCATTATTTTTACGGTTATTGAAACCTACTACAAAAATTTCGTCTCAATCTGTAAACATTTTTGAAACCTTTTTTTTTCATCAACGTAGACTGGGTGCCGTTAAGGAGCATTAATGACTCAAAACCACCTCATACGACCGCCATTTTGCCCCATATTAAACATTCCATATTTTTTTGGTTATTGAAACCTACTACAAAAATTTCGTCCCAATCTGGAAACTTGTTTTTGAAACCTTTTTTTTCCATCAACGTAGACTGATTGCCGTTAAGGAACATATATGACTCAAAACCACCTCATACGACCGCCTTTTGCCCCATATTTGGCATTCCATATTTTTTTGGTTATTGAAAGCTACTACAAAAATTTCGTCCCAATCTGGAAACTTTTTTGAAACCTTTTTTTCCATCAACGTAGACTTAGTGCCGTTAAGGAGCATATGTGACTCAAAACCACCTCATACGACCGCCTTTTTCCCCCATATTAAACATTCCATATTTTTTTGGTTATTGAATCATAATAGAAAATTTTCGTCCCAATCTGGAAACTTGTTTTTGAAACCTTTTTTTTCCATCAACGTAGACTGAGTGTTGTTACGGAACATATATGACTCAAAACCACCTCATACAACCGCCTTTTGCCCCATATTTGGCATTCCATATTTTTTTGGTTATTGAAACCTACTACAAAAATTTTCGTCCCAATCTGGAAACTTTTTTTGAAACCTTTTTTTTCCATCAACGTAGACTTAGTGCCGTTAAGGAGCATAAGTGACTCAAAACCACCTCATCAACCGCCTTTTAGCCCCATATTTAACATTCCATATTTTTTTGGTTATTGAAACCAACTACAAAAATTTCGTCCCAATCTGGAAACTTGTTTTTCAAACCTTTTTTTTCCATTAACGTAGACTAAGTGCCGTTAAGGAGCATATGTGACTCAAGACCACCTCATACGACCGCCTTTTTCCCCCATATTAAACATTCCATATTTTTTTGGTTATTGAATCCTAATAGAAAATTTTTGTCCCAATCTGGAAACTTGTTTTTGAAACCTTTTTTTTCCATCAACGTAGATTAGGTGCCGTTAAGGAGCATTAATGACTCAAATCCACCTCTTACGATCGCCTTTTTGCAACATATTTGGCATTCCATAATTTTTTTGTTATTGAAACCTAATACAAAAATTTCGTCTCAATCTGTAAACATTTTTGAAACCTTTTTTATCCATCAACGTAGACTGGGTGCCGTTTAGGAGCATATGTGACTCAAAACCTCCTCATCAACCGCCTTTTAGCCCCATATTTTACATTCCATATTTTTTTAGTTATTGAAACCTACTACAAAAATTTCGTCCCAATTTGGAAACTTGTTTTTCAAACCTTTTTTTTCCATCAACGTAGACTGAGTGCCGTTAAGGAGCATATGTGACTCAAAACCACCTCATACGACCGCCTTGTTCCCCCATATTAAACATTTCATATTTTTTTGGTTATTGAATCCTAATAGAAAATTTTCGTCCCAATCTGGAAACTTGTTTTTGAAACCTTTTTTTTCCATCAACGTAGACTGAGTGTTGTTAAGGAAATATATGACTGAAAACCACCTCATACGACCGCCTTTTGCCCATATTTGGCATTCCATATTTTTTTGGTTATTGAAACCTACTACAAAAATTTCGTCCCAATCTGGAAACTTTTTTGAAACCTTTTTTTCCATCAACGTAGACTTAGTGCCGTTAAGGAGCATATGTGACTCAAAACCACCTCATACGACCGCCTTTTTGCCCCATATTTGGCATTTCATATTTTTTTGGTTATTGAAACCTACTACAAAATTTTCGTCTTAATCTGGAAACGTTTTTTGATAACTTTTTTTTCTATCAACGTAGACTAGGTGCCGTTTAGGAGCGTTAATGACTCAAAACCACCTCATACGATCGCCTTTTTGCCCCATATTTGGCATTCCATATTTTTACGGTTATTGAAACCTACTACAAAAATTTCGTCTCAATCTGTAAACATTTTTGAAACCTTTTTTTCATCAACGTAGACTGGGTGCCGTTAAGGAGCATTAATGACTCAAAACCACCTCATACGACCGCCATTTTGCCCCATATTAAACATTCCATATTTTTTTGGTTATTGAAACCTACTACAAAAATTTCGTCCCAATCTGGAAACTTGTTTTTGAAACCTTTTTTTCCATCAACGTAGACTGAGTGCCGTTAAGGAACATATATGACTCAAAACCACCTCATACGACCGCCTTTTGCCCCATATTTGGCATTCCATATTTTTTTGGTTATTGAAACCTACTACAAAAATTTCGTCCCAATCTGGAAACTTTTTTTGAAACCTTTTTTTCCATCAACGTAGACTTAGTGCCGTTAAGGAGCATATGTGACTCAAAACAACCTCATACGACCGCCTTTTTCCCCCATATTAAACATTCCATATTTTTTTGGTTATTGAATCATAATAGAAAATTTTCGTCCCAATCTGGAAACTTGTTTTTGAAACCTTTTTTTCCATCAACGTAGACTGAGTGTTGTTAAGGAACATATATGACTCAAAACCACCTCATACAACCGCCTTTTGCCCCATATTTGGCATTCCATATTTTTTTGGTTATTGAAACCTACTACAAAAATTTCGTCCCAATCTGGAAACTTTTTTGAAACCTTTTTTTCCATCAACGTAGACTTAGTGCCGTTAAGGAGCATAAGTGACTCAAAACCACCTCATCAACCGCCTTTTAGCCCCATATTTAACATTCCATGTTTTTTTGGTTATTGAAACCTACTACAAAAATTTCGTCCCAATCTGGAAACTTGTTTTTCAAACCTTTTTTTCCATCAACGTAGACTAAGTGCCGTTAAGGAGCATATGTGACTCAAGACCACCTCATACGACCGCCTTTTTCCCCCATATTAAACATTCCATATTTTTTTGGTTATTGAATCCTAATAGAAAATTTTCGTCCCAATCTGGAAACTTGTTTTTGAAACCTTTTTTTTCAATCAACGTAGACTGAGTGTTGTTAAGGAACATATATGACTCAAAACCACCTCATACGACCGCCTTTTGCCCCATATTTGGCATTCCATATTTTTTTGGTTATTGAAACCTACTACAAAAATTTCGTCCCAATCTGGAAACTTTTTTTGAAACCTTTTTTTTCCATCAACGTAGACTTAGTGCCGTTAAGGAGCATATGTGACTCAAAACCACCTCATACGACCGCCTTTTTGCCCCATATTTGGCATTTTATATATTTTTTGATTATTGAAACCTACTACAAAATTTTCGTCTTAATCTGGAAACGTTTTTTTGATACCTTTTTTTCTATCAACGTAGACTAGGTGCCGTTAAGGAGCGTTAATGACTCAAAACCACCTCATACGATCGCCTTTTTGCCCCATATTTGGCATTCCATATTTTTACTGTTATTGAAACCTACTACAAAAATTTCGTCTCAATCTGTAAACATTTTTGAAACCTTTTTTTTTCATCAACGTAGACTGGGTGCCGTTAAGGAGCATTAATGACTCAAAACCACCTCATACGACCGCCATTTTGCCCCATATTAAACATTCCATATTTTTTTGGTTATTGAAACCTACTACAAAAATTTCGTCCCAATCTGGAAACTTGTTTTTGAAACCTTTTTTTCCATCAACGTAGACTGAGTGCCGTTAAGGAACATATATGACTCAAAACCACCTCATACAACCGCCTTTTGCCCCATATTTGGCATTCCATATTTTTTTGGTTATTGAAACCTACTACAAAAATTTTCGTCCCAATCTGGAAACTTTTTTTGAAACCTTTTTTTTCCATCAACGTAGACTTAGTGCCGTTAAGGAGCATAAGTGACTCAAAACCACCTCATCAACCGCCTTTTAGACCCATATTTAACATTCCATATTTTTTTGGTTATTGAAACCTACTACAAAAATTTCGTCCCAATCTGGAAACTTGTTTTTCAAACCTTTTTTTCCATCAACGTAGACTGTTAAGGAGCATATGTGACTCAAGACCACCTCATACGACCGCCTTTTTCCCCCATATTAAACATTCCATATTTTTTTGGTTATTGAATCCTAATAGAAAATTTTCGTCCCAATCTGGAAACTTGTTTTTGAAACCTTTTTTTTCCATCAACGTAGACTGAGTGTTGTTAAGGAACATATATGACTCAAAACCACCTCATACAACCGCCTTTTGCCCAATATTTGGCATTCCATATTTTTTTGGTTATTGAAACCTACTACAAAAATTTCGTCCCAATCTGGAAACTTTTTTTGAAACCTTTTTTTTCCATCAACGTAGACTTAGTGCCGTTAAGGAGCATAAGTGACTCAAAACCACCTCATCAACCGCCTTTTAGCCCCATATTTAACATTCCATATTTTTTTGGTTATTGAAACCTACTACAAAAATTTCGTCCCAATCTGGAAACTTGTTTTTCAAACCTTTTTTTTCCATCAACGTAGACTAAGTGCCGTTAAGGAGCATATGTGACTCAAGACCACCTCATACGACCGCCTTTTTCCCCCATATTAAACATTCCATATTTTTTTGTTTATTGAATCCTAATAGAAAATTTTCGTCCCAATCTGGAAATTTGTTTTTGAAACCTTTTTTTTCAATCAACGTAGACTGAGTGTTGTTAAGGAACATATATGACTCAAAACCACCTCATACGACCGCCTTTTGCCCCATATTTGGCATTCCATATTTTTTTGGTTATTGAAACCTACTACAAAATTTCGTCCCAATCTGGAAACTTATTTTGAAACCTTTTTTTTCCATCAACGTAGACTTAGTGCCGTTAAGGAGCATATGTGACTCAAAACCACCTCATACGACCGCCTTTTTGCCCCATATTTGGCATTTCATATTTTTTTTGGTTATTGAAACCTACTACAAAATTTTCGTCTTAATCTGGAAACGTTTTTTTGATACCTTTTTTTTCTATCAACGTAGACTAGGTGCCGTTAAGGAGCGTTAATGACTCAAAACCACCTCATACGATCGCCTTTTTGCCCCATATTTGGCATTCCATATTTTTACGGTTATTGAAACCTACTACAAAAATTTCGTCTCAATCTGTAAACATTTTTGAAACCTTTTTTTCATCAACGTAGACTGGGTGCCGTTAAGGAGCATTAATGACTCAAAACCACCTCATACGACCGCCATATTGCCCCATATTAAACATTCCATATTTTTTTGGTTATTGAAACCTACTACAAAAATTTTCGTCCCAATCTGGAAACTTGTTTTGAAACCTTTTTTTTCCATCAACGTAGACTTAGTGCCGTTAAGGAGCATAAGTGACTCAAAACCACCTCATCAACCGCCTTTTAGCCCCATATTTAACATTCCATATTTTTTTTGTTATTGAAACCTACTACAAAAATTTCGTCCCAATCTGGAAACTTGTTTTTCAAACCTTTTTTCCATCAACGTAGACTAAGTGCCGTTAAGGAGCATATGTGACTCAAGACCACCTCATACGACCGCCTTTTTCCCCCACATTAAACATTCCATATTTTTTTGGTTATTGAATCCTAATAGAAAATTTTCGTCCCAATCTGGAAACTTGTTTTTGAAACCTTTTTTTCCATCAACGTAGATTGAGTGTTGTTAAGGAACATATATGACTCAAAACCACCTCATACAACCGCCTTTTGCCCCATATTTGGCATTCCATATTTTTTTGGTTATTGAAACCTACTACAAAAATTTCGTCCCAATCTGGAAACTTTTTTTGAAACCTTTTTTTTCCATCAACGTAGACTTAGTGCCGTTAAGGAGCATAAGTGACTCAAAACCACCTCATCAACCGCCTTTTAGCCCCATATTTAACATTCCATATTTTTTTGGTTATTGAAACCTACTACAAAAATTTCGTCCCAATCTGGAAACTTGTTTTTCAAACCTTTTTTTTCCATCAACGTAGACTAAGTGCCGTTAAGGAGCATATGTGACTCAAGACCACCTCATACGACCGCCTTTTTCCCCCATATTAAACATTCCATATTTTTTGGTTATTGAATCCTAATAGAAAATTTTCGTCCCAATCTGGAAACTTGTTTTTGAAACCTTTTTTTTCAATCAACGTAGACTGAGTGTTGTTAAGGAACATATATGACTCAAAACCACCTCATACGACCGCCTTTTGCCCCATATTTGGCATTCCATATTTTTTTGGTTATTGAAACCTACTACAAAAATTTCGTCCCAATCTGGAAACTTTTTTTGAAACCTTTTTTTTCCATCAACATAGACTTAGTGCCGTTAAGGAGCATATGTGACTCAAAACCACCTCATACGACCGCCTTTTTGCCCCATATTTGGCATTTCATATTTTTTTTGGTTATTAAAACCTACTACAAAATTTTCGTCTTAATCTGGAAACGTTTTTTTGATACCTTTTTTTTCTATCAACGTAGACTAGGTGCCGTTAAGGAGCGTTAATGACTCAAAACCACCTCATACGATCGCCTTTTTGCCCCATATTTTGCATTCCATATTTTTACGGTTATTGAAACCTACTACAAAAATTTCGTCTCAATCTGTAAACATTTTTTAAAACCTTTTTTTCATCAACGTAGACTGGGTGCCGTTAAGGAGCATTAATGACTCAAAACCACCTCATACGACCGCCATTTTGCCCCATATTAAACATTCCATATTTTTTTGGTTATTGAAACCTACTACAAAAATTTCGTCCCAATCTGGAAACTTGTTTTTGAAACCTTTTTTTTCCATCAACGTAGACTGAGTGCCGTTAAGGAACATATATGAACATATATGACTCAAAACCACCTCATACGACCGCCTTTTGCCCCATATTTGGCATTCCATATTTTTTTGGTTATTGAAACCTACTACAAAAATTTCGTCCCAATCTGGAAACTTTTTTTGAAACCTTTTTTTCCATCAACGTAGACTTAGTGCCGTTAAGGAGCATATGTGACTCAAAACCACCTCATACGACCGCCTTTTTCCCCCATATTAAACATTCCATATTTTTTTGGTTATTGAATCATAATAGAAAATTTTCGTCCCAATCTGGAAACTTGTTTTTGAAACCTTTTTTTCCATCAACGTAGACTGAGTGTTGTTAAGGAACATATATGACTCAAAACCACCTCATACAACCGCCTTTTGCCCCATATTTGGCATTCCATATTTTTTTGGTTATTGAAACCTACTACAAAAATTTCGTCCCAATCTGGAATCTTTTTTGAAACCTTTTTTTCCATCAACGTAGACTTAGTGCCGTTAAGGAGCATAAGTGACTCAAAACCACCTCATCAACCGCCTTTTAGCCCCATATTTAACATTCCATATTTTTTTGGTTATTGAAACCTACTACAAAAATTTCGTCCCAATCTGGAAACTTGTTTTTCAAACCTTTTTTTCCATCAACGTAGACTAAGTGCCGTTAAGGAGCATATGTGACTCAAGACCACCTCATACGACCGCCTTTTTCCCCCATATTAAACATTCCATATTTTTTTGGTTATTGAATCCTAATAGAAAATTTTCGTCCCAATCTGGAAACTTGTTTTTGAAACCTTTTTTTCAATCAACGTAGACTGAGTGTTGTTAAGGAACATATATGACTCAAAACCACCTCATACGACCGCCTTTTGCCCCATATTTGGCATTCCATACTTTTTTGGTTATTGAAACCTACTACAAAAATTTCGTCCCAATCTGGAAACTTTTTTGAAACCTTTTTTTCCATCAACGTAGACTTAGTGCCGTTAAGGAGCATATGTGACTCATAACCACCTCATACGACCGCCTTTTTGCCCCATATTTGGCATTTCATATTTTTTTTGGTTATTGAAACCTACTACAAAATTTTCGTCTTAATCTGGAAACGTTTTTTTGATACCTTTTTTTTCTATCAACGTAGACTAGGTGCCGTTAAGGAGCGTTAATGACTCAAAACCACCTCATACGATCGCCTTTTTGCCCCATATTTTGCATTCCATATTTTTACGGTTATTGAAACCTACTACAAAAATTTCGTCTCAATCTGTAAACATTTTTTAAAACCTTTTTTTTTCATCAACGTAGACTGGGTGCCGTTAAGGAGCATTAATGACTCAAAACCACCTCATACGACCGCCATTTTGCCCCATATTAAACATTCCATATTTTTTTGGTTATTGAAACCTACTACAAAAATTTCGTCCCAATCTGGAAACTTGTTTTTGAAACCTTTTTTTCCATCAACGTAGACTGAGTGCCGTTAAGGAACATATATGACTCAAAACCACCTCATACGACCGCCTTTTGCCCCATATTTGGCATTCCATATTTTTTTGGTTATTGAAACCTACTACAAAAATTTCGTCCCAATCTGGAAACTTTTTTGAAACCTTTTTTTCCATCAACGTAGACTTAGTGCCGTTAAGGAGCATATGTGACTCAAAACCACCTCATACGACCGCCTTTTTCCCCCATATTAAACATTCCATATTTTTTTGGTTATTGAATCATAATAGAAAATTTTCGTCCCAATCTGGAAACTTGTTTTTGAAACCTTTTTTTTCCATCAACGTAGACTGAGTGTTGTTAAGGAACATATATGACTCAAAACCACCTCATACAACCGCCTTTGGCCCATATTTGGCATTCCATATTTTTTTGGTTATTGAAACCTACTACAAAAATTTCGTCCCAATCTGGAAACTTTTTTTGAAACCTTTTTTTTCCATCAACGTAGACTTAGTGCCCGTTAAGGAGCATAAGTGACTCAAAACCACCTCATCAACCGCCTTTTAGCCCCATATTTAACATTCCATATTTTTTTGGTTATTGAAACCTACTACAAAAATTTCGTCCCAATCTGGAAACTTGTTTTTCAAACCTTTTTTTTCCATCAACGTAGACTAAGTGCCGTTAAGGAGCATATGTGACTCAAGACCACCTCATACGACCGCCTTTTTCCCCCATATTAAACATTCCATATTTTTTTGGTTATTGAATCCTAATAGAAAATTTTCGTCCCAATCTGGAAACTTGTTTTTGAAACCTTTTTTTTCCATCAACGTAGACTGAGTGTTGTTAAGGAACATATATGACTCAAAACCACCTCATACGACCGCCTTTTGCCCCATATTTGGCATTCCATATTTTTTTGCTTATTGAAACCTACTACAAAAATTTCGTCCCAATCTGGAAATTTGTTTTTCAAACATTTTTTTTCCATCAACGTAGACTGAGTGCCGTTAAGGAACATATATGACTCAAAACCACCTCATACAACCGCCTTTTGCCCCATATTTGGCATTCCATATTTTTTTGGTTATTGAAACCTACTACAAAAATTTCGCCTCAATCTGTAAACATTTTTGAAACCTTTTTTTTTCATCAACGTAGACTGGGTGCCGTTAAGGAGCATTAATGACTCAAAACCACCCCATACGACCGCCATTTTACCCCATATTAAACATTCCATATTTTTTTGGTTATTGAAACCTACTACAAAAATTTCGTCCCAATCTGGAAACTTGTTTTTGAAACCTTTTTTTTCCATCAACGTAGAATTAGTGCCGTTAAGGAACATATATGACTCAAAACCACCTCATACAACCGCCTTTTGCCCCATATTTGGCATTCCATATTTTTTTGGTTATTGAAACCTACTACAAAAATTTTCGTCCCAATCTGGAAACTTTTTTTGAAACCTTTTTTTTCCATCAACGTAAACTTAGTGCCGTTAAGGAGCATAAGTGACTCAAAACCACCTCATCAACCGCCTTTTAGCCCCATATTTAACATTCCATATTTTTTTGGTTATTGAAACCTACTACAAAAATTTCGTCCCAATCTGGAAACTTGTTTTTCAAACCTTTTTTTTCCATCAACGTAGACTGTTAAGGAGCATATGTGACTCAAGACCACCTCATACGACCGCCTTTTTCCCCCATATTAAACATTCCATATTTTTTTGGTTATTGAATCCTAATAGAAAATTTTCGTCCCAATCTGGAAACTTGTTTTTGAAACCTTTTTTTCCATCAACGTAGACTGAGTGTTGTTAAGGAACATATATGAATCAAAACCACCTCATACAACCGCCTTTTGCCCAATATTTGGCATTCCATATTTTTTTGGTTATTGAAACCTACTACAAAAATTTCGTCCCAATCTGGAAACTTTTTTTGAAACCTTTTTTTTCCATCAACGTAGACTTAGTGCCGTTAAGGAGCATAAGTGACTCAAAACCACCTCATCAACCGCCTTTTAGCCCCATATTTAACATTCCATATTTTTTTGGTTATTGAAACCTACTACAAAAATTTCGTCCCAATCTGGAAACTTGTTTTTCAAACCTTTTTTTCCATCAACGTAGACTAAGTGCCGTTAAGGAGCATATGTGACTCAAGACCACCTCATACGACCGCCTTTTTCCCCCATATTAAACATTCCATATTTTTTTGGTTATTGAATCCTAATAGAAAATTTTCGTCCCAATCTGGAAACTTGTTTTTGAAACCTTTTTTTCAATCAACGTAGACTGAGTGTTGTTAAGGAACATATATGACTCAAAACCACCTCATACGACCGCCTTTTGCCCCATATTTGGCATTCCATACTTTTTTGGTTATTGAAACCTACTACAAAAATTTCGTCCCAATCTGGAAACTTTTTTTTGAAACCTTTTTTTCCATCAACGTAGACTTAGTGCCGTTAAGGAGCATATGTGACTCATAACCACCTCATACGACCGCCTTTTTGCCCCATATTTGGCATTTCATATTTTTTTTGGTTATTGAAACCTACTACAAAATTTTCGTCTTAATCTGGAAACGTTTTTTTGATACCTTTTTTTCTATCAACGTAGACTAGGTGCCGTTAAGGAGCGTTAATGACTCAAAACCACCTCATACGATCGCCTTTTTGCCCCATATTTTGCATTCCATATTTTTACGGTTATTGAAACCTACTACAAAAATTTCGTCTCAATCTGTAAACATTTTTTAAAACCTTTTTTTCATCAACGTAGACTGGGTGCCGTTAAGGAGCATTAATGACTCAAAACCACCTCATACGACCGCCATTTTGCCCCATATTAAACATTCCATATTTTTTTGGTTATTGAAACCTACTACAAAAATTTCGTCCCAATCTGGAAACTTGTTTTTGAAACCTTTTTTTCCATCAACGTAGACTGAGTGCCGTTAAGGAACATATATGACTCAAAACCACCTCATACGACCGCCTTTTGCCCCATATTTGGCATTCCATATTTTTTTGGTTATTGAAACCTACTACAAAAATTTCGTCCCAATCTGGAAACTTTTTTTGAAACCTTTTTTTCCATCAACGTAGACTTAGTGCCGTTAAGGAGCATATGTGACTCAAAACCACCTCATACGACCGCCTTTTTCCCCCATATTAAACATTCCATATTTTTTTGGTTATTGAATCATAATAGAAAATTTTCGTCCCAATCTGGAAACTTGTTTTTGAAACCTTTTTTTCCATCAACGTAGACTGAGTGTTGTTAAGGAACATATATGACTCAAAACCACCTCATACAACCGCCTTTGGCCCATATTTGGCATTCCATATTTTTTTGGTTATTGAAACCTACTACAAAAATTTCGTCCCAATCTGGAAACTTTTTTTGAAACCTTTTTTTCCATCAACGTAGACTTAGTGCCGTTAAGGAGCATAAGTGACTCAAAACCACCTCATCAACCGCCTTTTAGCCCCATATTTAACATTCCATATTTTTTTGGTTATTGAAACCTACTACAAAAATTTCGTCCCAATCTGGAAACTTGTTTTTCAAACCTTTTTTTCCATCAACGTAGACTAAGTGCCGTTAAGGAGCATATGTGACTCAAGACCACCTCATACGACCGCCTTTTTCCCCCATATTAAACATTCCATATTTTTTTGGTTATTGAATCCTAATAGAAAATTTTCGTCCCAATCTGGAAACTTGTTTTTGAAACCTTTTTTTCCATCAACGTAGACTGAGTGTTGTTAAGGAACATATATGACTCAAAACCACCTCATACGACCTCCTTTTGCCCCATATTTGGCATTCCATATTTTTTTGCTTATTGAAACCTACTACAAAAATTTCGTCCCAATCTGGAAATTTGTTTTTCAAACATTTTTTTTCCATCAACGTAGACTGAGTGCCGTTAAGGAACATATATGACTCAAAACCACCTCATACAACCGCCTTTTGCCCCATATTTGGCATTCCATATTTTTTTGGTTATTGAAACCTACTACAAAAATTTCGCCTCAATCTGTAAACATTTTTGAAACCTTTTTTTCATCAACGTAGACTGGGTGCCGTTAAGGAGCATTAATGACTCAAAACCACCCCATACGACCGCCATTTTACCCCATATTAAACATTCCATATTTTTTTGGTTATTGAAACCTACTACAAAAATTTTGTCCCAATCTGGAAACTTGTTTTTGAAACCTTTTTTTCCATCAACGTAGAATTAGTGCCGTTAAGGAACATATATGACTCAAAACCACCTCATACAACCGCCTTTTGCCCCATATTTGGCATTCCATATTTTTTTGGTTATTGAAACCTACTACAAAAATTTTCGTCCCAATCTGGAAACTTTTTTGAAACCTTTTTTTCCATCAACGTAAACTTAGTGCCGTTAAGGAGCATAAGTGACTCAAAACCACCTCATCAACCGCCTTTTCGCCCCATATTTAACATTCCATATTTTTTTGGTTATTGAAACCTACTACAAAAATTTCGTCCCAATCTGGAAACTTGTTTTTCAAACCTTTTTTTCCATCAACGTAGACTGTTAAGGAGCATATGTGACTCAAGACCACCTCATACGACCGCCTTTTTCCCCCATATTAAACATTCCATATTTTTTTGGTTATTGAATCCTAATAGAAAATTTTCGTCCCAATCTGGAAACTTGTTTTTGAAACCTTTTTTTCCATCAACGTAGACTGAGTGTTGTTAAGGAACATATATGAATCAAAACCACCTCATACAACCGCCTTTTGCCCAATATTTGGCATTCCATATTTTTTTGGTTATTGAAACCTACTACAAAAATTTCGTCCCAATCTGGAAACTTTTTTGAAACCTTTTTTTCCATCAACGTAGACTTAGTGCCGTTAAGGAGCATAAGTGACTCAAAACCACCTCATCAACCGCCTTTTAGCCCCATATTTAACATTCCATATTTTTTTGGTTATTGAAACCTACTACAAAAATTTCGTCCCAATCTGGAAACTTGTTTTTCAAACCTTTTTTTCCATCAACGTAGACTAAGTGCCGTTAAGGAGCATATGTGACTCAAGACCACCTCATACGACCGCCTTTTTCCCCCATATTAAACATTTCATATTTTTTTGTTTATTGAATCCTAATAGAAAATTTTCGTCCCAATCTGGAAATTTGTTTTTGAAACCTTTTTTTTCAATCAACGTAGACTGAGTGTTGTTAAGGAACATATATGACTCAAAACCACCTCATACGACCTCCTTTTGCCCCATATTTGGCATTCCATATTTTTTTGGTTATTGAAACCTACTACAAAAATTTCGTCCCAATCTGGAAACTTATTTTGAAACCTTTTTTTCCATCAACGTAGACTTAGTGCCGTTAAGGAGCATATGTGACTCAAAACCACCTAATACGACCGCCTTTTTGCCCCATATTTGGCATTTCATATTTTTTTTGGTTATTGAAACCTATTACAAAATTTTCGTCTAAATCTGGAAACGTTTTTTTGATACCTTTTTTTCTATCAACGTACACTAGGTGCCGTTAAGGAGCGTTAATGACTCAAAACCACCTCATACGATCGCCTTTTTGCCCCATATTTGGCATTCCATATTTTTACGGTTATTGAAACCTACTACAAAAATTTCGTCTCAATCTGTAAACATTTTTGAAACCTTTTTTTTTCATCAACGTAGACTGGGTGCCGTTAAGGAGCATTAATGACTCAAAACCACCTCATACGACCGCCATTTTGCCCCATATTAAACATTCCATATTTTTTTGGTTATTGAAACCTACTACAAAAATTTTCGTCCCAATCTGGAAACTTTTTTTGAAACCTTTTTTTTCCATCAACGTAGACTTAGTGCCGTTAAGGAGCATAAGTGACTCAAAACCACCTCATCAACCGCCTTTTAGCCCCATATTTAACATTCCATATTTTTTTTGTTATTGAAACCTACTACAAAAATTTCGTCCCAATCTGGAAACTTGTTTTTCAAACCTTTTTTTTCCATCAACGTAGACTAAGTGCCGTTAAGGAGCATATGTGACTCAAGACCACCTCATACGACCGCCTTTTTCCCCCATATTAAACATTCCATATTTTTTTGTTTATTGAATCCTAATAGAAAATTTTCGTCCCAATCTGGAAATTTGTTTTTGAAACCTTTTTTTTCAATCAACGTAGACTGAGTGTTGTTAAGGAACATATATGACTCAAAACCACCTCATACGACCGCCTTTTGCCCCACATTTGGCATTCCATATTTTTTTGGTTATTGAAACCTACTACAAAAATTTCGTCCCAATCTGGAAACTTGTTTTTCAAACCTTTTTTTCCATCAACGTAGACTAAGTGCAGTTAAGGAGCATATGTGACTCAAGACCACCTCATACGACCGCCTTTTTCCCCCATATTAAACATTCCATATTTTTTTGTTTATTGAATCCTAATAGAAAATTTTCGTCCCAATCTGGAAACTTGTTTTTGAAACCTTTTTTTCAATCAACGTAGACTGAGTGTTGTTAAGGAACATATATGACTCAAAACCACCTCATACGACCGCCTTTTGCCCCACATTTGGCATTCCATATTTTTTTGGTTATTGAAACCTACTACAAAAATTTCGTCCCAATCTGGAAACTTTTTTTGAAACCTTTTTTTCCATCAACATAGACTTAGTGCCGTTAAGGAGCATATGTGACTCAAAACCACCTCATACGACCGCCTTTTTGCCCCATATTTGGCATTTCATATTTTTTTTGGTTATTAAAACCTACTACAAAATTTTCGTCTTAATCTGGAAACGTTTTTTTGATACCTTTTTTTTCTATCAACGTAGACTAGGTGCCGTTAAGGAGCGTTAATGACTCAAAACCACCTCATACGATCGCCTTTTTGCCCCATATTTTGCATTCCATATTTTTACGGTTATTGAAACCTACTACAAAAATTTCGTCTCAATCTGTAAACATTTTTTAAAACCTTTTTTTTCATCAACGCCGTTAAGGAGCATTAATGACTCAAAACCACCTCATACGACCGCCATTTTGCCCCATATTAAACATTCCATATTTTTTTGGTTATTGAAACCTACTACAAAAATTTCGTCCCAATCTGGAAACTTGTTTTTGAAACCTTTTTTTCCATCAACGTAGACTGAGTGCCGTTAAGGAACATATATGACTCAAAACCACCTCATACGACCGCCTTTTGCCCCATATTTGGCATTCCATATTTTTTTGGTTATTGAAACCTACTACAAAAATTTCGTCCCAATCTGGAAACTTTTTTTGAAACCTTTTTTTTCCATCAACGTAGACTTAGTGCCGTTAAGGAGCATATGTGACTCAAAACCACCTCATAAGACCGCCTTTTTCCCCCATATTCAACATTCCATATTTTTTTGGTTATTGAATCATAATAGAAAATTTTCGTCTCAATCTGGAAACTTGTTTTTGAAACCTTTTTTTCCATCAACGTAGACTGAGTGTTGTTAAGGAACATATATGACTCAAAACCACCTCATACAACCGCCTTTTGCCCCATATTTGGCATTCCATATTTTTTTGGTTATTGAAACCTACTACAAAAATTTCGTCCCAATCTGGAAACTTTTTTTGAAACCTTTTTTTCCATCAACGTAGACTTAGTGCCATTAAGGAGCATAAGTGACTCAAAACCACCTCATCAACCGCCTTTTAGCCCCATATTTAACATTCCATATTTTTTTGGTTATTGAAACCTACTACAAAAATTTCGTCCCAATCTGGAAACTTGTTTTTCAAACCTTTTTTTCCATCAACGTAGACTAAGTGCCGTTAAGGAGCATATGTGACTCAAGACCACCTCATACGACCGCCTTTTTCCCCCATATTAAACATTCCATATTTTTTTGGTTATTGAATCCTAATAGAAAATTTTCGTCCCAATCTGGAAACTTGTTTTTGAAACCTTTTTTTCCATCAACGTAGACTGAGTGTTGTTAAGGAACATATATGACTCAAAACCACCTCATACGACCGCCTTTTGCCCCATATTTGGCATTCCATATTTTTTTGCTTATTGAAACCTACTACAAAAATTTCGTCCCAATCTGGAAATTTGTTTTTCAAACATTTTTTTTCCATCAACGTAGACTGAGTGCCGTTAAGGAGCATATGTGACTCAAAACCACTTCATACGACCGCCTATTTCCCCCATATTAAACATTCCATATTTTTTTTGTTATTGAATCCTAATACAAAAATTTCGTCCCAATCTGGAAGCTTGTTTTTGAAACATTTTTTTCCATCAACGTAGACTGAGTGTCGTTAAGGAGCATATGTGACTCAAAACCACCTCATACGACCGCCTTTTTGCCCCATATTTGGCATTTCATATTTTTTTGGTTATTGAAACCTACTACAAAAATTTCGTCCCAATCTGGAAACTTGTTTTTCAAACCTTTTTTTTCCATCAACGTAGACTGAGTGCCGTTAAAGAGCATATGTGACTCAAGACCACCTCATACGACCGCCTTTTTCCCCCATATTAAACATTCCATATTTTTGTGGTTATTGAATCCTAATAGAAAATTTTCGTCCCAATCTGGAAACTTGTTTTTGAAACCTTTTTTTTCCATCAACGTAGACTAGGTGCCGTTAAGGAGCATTAATGACTCAAATCCACCTCTTACGATCGCCTTTTTGCAACATATTTGGCATTCCATAATTTTTTTGTTATTGAAACCTAATACAAAAATTTCGTCTCAATCTGTAAACATTTTTGAAACCTTTTTTATCCATCAACGTAGACTGGGTGCCGTTAAGGAGCATACTCAAAACCTCCTCATCAATCGCCTTTTAGCCCCATATTTAACATTCCATATTTTTTCGGTTATTGAAACCTACTACAAAAATTTCGTCCCAATCTGGAAACTTGTTTTTCAAACCTTTTTTTCCATCAACGTAGACTAAGTGCCGTTAAGGAGCATATGTGACTCAAAACCACCTCATACGACCGCCTTTTTCCCCCATATTAAACATTCCATATTTTTTTGGTTATTGAATCCTAATAGAAAATTTTCGTCCCAATCTGGAAACTTATTTTTGAAACCTTTTTTTTCCATCAACGTAGACTGAGTGTTGTTAAGGAACATATATGACTCAAAACCACCTCATACGACCGCCTTTTTCCCCATATTTGGCATTCCATATTGTTTTGGTTATTGAAACCTACTACAAAAATTTCGTCCCAATCTGGAAACTTTTTTTGAAACCTTTTTTTTCCATCAACGTAGACTTAGTGCCGTTAAGGAGCATATGTGACTCAAAACCACCTCATACGACCGCCTTTTTGCCCCATATTTGGCATTTCATATTTTTTTGGTTATTGAAACCTACTACAAAATTTTCGTCTTAATCTGGAAACTTTTTTTGAAACCTTTTTTTTCCATCAACGTAGACTAGGTGCCGTTAAGGAGCGTTAATGACTCAAAACCACCTCATACGATCGCCTTTTTACCCCATATTTGGCATTCCATATTTTTACGGTTATTGAAACCTACTAAAAAAATTTCGTCTCAATCTGTAAACATTTTTGAAAACTTTTTTTTCATCAATGTAGATTGGGTGCCGTTAAGGAGCATTAATGACTCAAAACCACCTCATACGACCGCCATTTTGCCCCATATTAAACATTCCATATTTTTTTGGTTATTGAAACCTACTACAAAAATTTCGTCCCAATCTGGAAACTTTTTTTGAAACCTTTTTTTTCCATCAACGTAGACTTAGTGCCGTTAAGGAGAATATGTGACTCAAAACCACCTCATACTACCGCCTTCTTGCCCCATATTAAACATTCCACATTTTTTTGGTTATTGAAACCTACTACAAAAATTTTGTCCCAATCTGGAAATTTGTTTTTCAAACCTTTTTTTCCATCAACGTAGATTGAGTGCCGTTAAGGAGCATATGTGACTCAAAACCACCTAATACGACCGCCTTTTTCCCCCATATTAAACATTCCATATTTTTTTTGTTATTGAATCCTAACATAAAAATTTCGTCCCAATCATGAAACTTGTTTTTGAAACTTTTTTTTTCCATCAACGTAGACTGAGTGTCGTTAAGGAGCATATGTGACTCAAAACCACCTCATACGACCTCCTTTTTGCCCCATATTTGGCATTTCATATTTTTTTGGTTATTGAAACCTACTACAAAATTTTCGTCTCAATCTGGAAACCTTTTTTTGAAACCTTTTTTTTCCATCAACGTAGACTAGGTCCCATTATGGAGCATTAATGACTACAAACCACCTCATACGATCGCCTTTTTGCTCCATATTTGGCATTCCATATTTTTTTGGTTATTGAAACCTACTACAAAATTTCCGTCTCAATCTGTAAACAATTTTGAACCTTTTTTTTCCATCAACGTTGACTGGGTACCGTTAAGGAGCATATGTGATTCAAAACCACCTCATCAACCGCCTTTTAGCCCCATATTTAACATTCCATATTTTTTTGGTTATTGAAACCTACTACAAAAATTTCGTCTCAATCTGCAAACGTTTTTTTGAAACCTTTTTTTTCCATCAACGTAGACTAGGTGCCGTTAAGGAGCATTAATGACTCAAAACCACCTCATACGATCGCCTTTTTGCAACATATTTGTCATTCCATAATTTTTTGATTATTAATACCTAATACAAAAATTTCGTCTCAATCTGTAAACATTTTTGAAACCTTTTTTATCCATCAACGTAGACTGGGTGCCGTTAAGGAGCATATGTGACTCAAAACCTCCTCATCAACCGCCTTTTTGCCCCATATTTAACATTCCATATTTTTTTGGTTATTGAAACCTACTACAAAAATTTCGTCCCAATCTGGAAACTTGTTTTTCAAACCTTTTTTTTCCATCAACGTAGACTGAATGCCGTTAAGGAGCATATGTGACTCAAAACCACCTCATACGACCGCCTTTTTCCCCCATATTAAACATTCCATATT
Source organism: Patellifolia procumbens (assembly GCA_947645195.1). Classification (NCBI taxonomy): domain Eukaryota; kingdom Viridiplantae; phylum Streptophyta; class Magnoliopsida; order Caryophyllales; family Amaranthaceae; genus Patellifolia; species Patellifolia procumbens. Next base: position 52,733 of record CANSGD010001099.1, read on the forward strand.
TTTTTGGTTATTGAATCCTAATAGAAAATTTTCGTCCCAATCTGGAAACTTATTTTTGAAACCTTTTTTTTCCATCAACGTAGACTAAGTGTCGTTAAGGAGCATATGTGACTCAAAACCACCTCATACGACCGCCTTTCTGCCCCATATTTGGCATTTCATATTTTTTTGGTTATTGAAACCTACTACAAAAATTTTGTCTTAATCTGGAAACGTTTTTTTGATACCTTTTTTTTCCATCAACGTAGACTAGGTGCCGTTAAGGAGCGTTAATGACTCAAAACCACCTCATACGATCGCCTTTTTGCCCCATATTTGGCATTCCATATTTTTTCGGTTATTGAAACCTACTACAAAATTTTCGTCTCAATCTGTAAAAATTTTTGAAACCTTTTTTTCATCAACGTAGACTGGGTGCCGTTAAGGAGCATTAAAGACTCAAAACCACCTCATACGACCGCCATTTTGCCCCATATTAAACATTCTATATTTTTTTGGTTATTGAAACCTACTACAAAAATTTCGTCCCAATCTGGAAACTTGTTTTTGAAACCTTTTTTTCCATCAACGTAGACTGAGTGCCGTTAAGGAACATATATGACTCAAAACCACCTCATACGACCGCCTTTTGCCCCATATTTGGCATTCCATATTTTTTTGGTTATTGAAACCTACTACAAAAATTTCGTCCCAATCTGGAAACTTTTTTTGAAACCTTTTTTTTCCATCAACGTAGACTTAGTGCCGTTAAGGAGCATATGTGACTCAAAACCACCTCATACTACCGCCTTCTTGCCCCATATTAAACATTCCATATTTTTTTGGTTATTGAAACCTACTACAATAATTCTTTCCCAATCTGGAAATTTGTTTTTCAAACCTTTTTTTTCGATCAACGTAGATTGAGTGCCGTTAAGGAGCATATGTGACTCAAAACCACCTCATACGACCGCCTTTTTCCCTTATATTAAACATTCCATATTTTTTTTGTTATTGAATCCTAATACAAAAATTTCGTCCCAATCTGGAAACTTGTTTTTGAAACTTTTTTTTTCCATCAACGTAGACTAAGTGTCGTTAAGGAGCATATGTGACTCAAAACCACCTCATACGACCGCCTTTTTCCCCCATATTTGGGATTTCATATTTTTTTGGTTATTGAAACCTACTACAAAAATTTCGTCTCAATCTGGAAACCTTTTTTTGAAACCTTTTTTTTCATCAACGTAGACTAGGTCCCGTTAAGGAGCATTAATGACTACAAACCAGCTCATACGATCGCCTTTTTGCCCCATATTTGGCATTCCATATTTTTTTGGTTATTGAAACCTACTACAAAATTTTCGTCTCAATCTGTAAACAATTTTGAACCTTTTTTTTCCATCAACGTAGAGTGGGTGCCGTTAAGGAGCATATGTGACTCAAAACCACCTCATCAACCGCCTTTAGCCCCATATTTAACATTCCATATTTTTTTGGTTATTGAAACCTACTACAAAAAAATTTTCTCAATATGTAAACATTTTTGAAACCTTTTTTTTCCATCAACGTAGACAGAGCGCCGTTTAGGAGCATATGTGACTCAAAACCACCTCATACGACCGCCTTTTTCCCCCATATTAAACATTCCTTAATTTTTTGGTTATTGTAACCTATTACAAAAATTTCGTCTCAACCTGGAAACGTTTTTTTTTGAAACCTTTTTTTCCATCAACGTAGACTAAGTGTCGTTAAGGAGCATATGTGACTCAAAACCACCTCATACGACCGCCTTCTTGCCCCATATTAAACATTCCATATTTTTTTGGTTATTGAAACCTACGACAAAAATTTCGTCCCAATCTGGAAACTTTTTTTTTTTTGAGTAAATAAAGAATTTGATATATCATCACCCAACTGTGTTTACACTCTATTACCTTTTAGGATGGGACAAGCCCCAAGTCACAGGCACCTGTACTTAGTTACAAAGACCTTGTAACCATTTCCTATCTCTTTCTTTCAATTTACAAGTATAAAGCATGTGTAGTCTTTTACTAACAAAAAATTTGATTCTTTGTACTATGTATAACACTGAAGGGGTTTTGCACAACCAAATAGATTTGTTTCTAGCACCCCATAAGCAATATAAAAGCCCTGCTGCAGTTGCTTTGAAGACTTGCTGCTGCACAAGTGAACACTGTCTTCCTCTCCTAAGCAAGCACAGTAGTTGTTTCATACTATCAAACATCCTGTGTATGCCTAGCCAAGAGCAAATTTCCTGCCATATCTTCCTAGCATACTGGCAATCAAAAAATACATGCTGATGGCTCTCCTGGTGGAGTTCACATATGCAGCACCTCTGTGATTGGAGCATCCAGTCTTGCATTCCCTCTTTCACCATGCAAATTTGTTTCCATACCCAGCTCCCATTGGTGGTGGGTTTGTACCCCCACCACTCATTCCCTCTGAGATAGACACTATGAACCCATTTCACCCACAGAGTATCTTTTTTTGTCAGCCAACTGCTAAGCTACTTTGCCAACAACAATTTTATTCCAGAGGGCCAAATTTCTAACCCCCAGTCCTCCAAGCTTCTTGGGTTTGCAAACTGTATCCCACTTTACATATCCAGCTTTGACCCCTTCTGTTTTGCCTTCCCAAAGAAATCTTCTGCACAACTGATTAATTCTATGAATGGCAGCCTTGGGTAAGATAATGATCTGCATCCAGTATGTGCAGATACTCATAAGTACAGAATTGACCAATTGAAGTCTCCCAGCAAAAGATAGATGCCTGGTTTGCCATCTTGTAATCCTGTGCATAATTCTTTTGATAAGTTGATCACAGTCACCAGCACTTAGTTTTTTATTGCAAATTGGGACCCCCAGATATTTGAAAGGCCAACTTCCCCTCTTGAACCCTGATTTCAGAATCAGAGATTCCACATCACCAGCAGCCATATTAGCACAATACAGTTCAGACTTGCCTTTGTTAGCAACCAAGTCTGAAACAAGCTCAAAATGTTTCAGGCCTTGGAGGATTAACCTGGCACTCTTGATTTCCCCTTTGCAGAAAACTAGCAAATCATCTGCAACGCATAGTGTATTGAGCTTTAGATCATTGCACCTAGGATGGAACTTGAAGTCCTTCCTGCTTCCCATATACTTCAAAGTTCTAGTTAGATACTCCATACAAAGAGTAAACAGTAATGGAGATACAGGATCCCCTTGTCTCAACCCCCTCTTAGAGTTGAAAAACCCCTGGCTTGTACCATTAATGAGTAAAGTGAAGCTAGCTGTAGAGATACAGGCCATGATCACTTTAATGCAGTGACTTGGAAAATTAAGAGCAGTCATGAGATCTTGTAAGAAATCCCATTCAATTGTGTCATAAGCTTTCTGCAAATCTATCTTCATTAAGCAGCTAGAAGGCACATTCTTCCTAGCATAGTGTCTAATAAGATCCTGACAAACCAAGATATTGTTGATGATACTTCTTTCACTAAAAAAAGTCCCCTGGTTCTGTGAGACAATGTAGGGAACGACATTTTTAAGCCTGGAGCAGAGCAGTTAGAAATACACTTGTACACCACAGTGCAACAAGCAATAGGTCTATATTCATAGACCTTTGTAGGACAATTCACTTTTGGCACTAGTGATATTGAGGTAGTATTCAACACCTTCAGCATAACACCTGTATGGAAGAATTCTTTGACAACAGCAACCAAGGCAGAACCTGTAGTATCCCAGCTTGTCTTGAAGAATGAACTTTCATACCCATCCATACCAGGAGCCTTGTTTTCAGGTATGGATCATAAAGCCTTTTTAATCTCCTCTGCAGTAAAATCCAAGCCTAGCATCTTCTGCATATCCTCAGAAAGGACCTCACCCTGAAGAATAACTTTTGGCTTGATCTTAGAGACAGTCTGGCTATCCCTCATGAAACTTGAGAAATGCTGGATGAATTGTTCACAGACTAGTTTAGGGTCCAGGATCCAATCCCCATCAGCATTCTGCACAGTGTTAATTCTATTTTTATGATTGCTAGCTTTAACAGCTTGATGAAAAACTACAGTATTACAATCTCCAAAAGTGATCCACTCCTCCCTAGTTTTTTGTCTAAAAAAACTAAGATATTCACTTTTAGCTTTCTTGAGTTGTTGTGCAGCCATGTATTCCTTTTGCACAATCAGAGGATCACCTATATTGTTATGCATGTCCTCCTGAGCATCCTCATACACTCTGGCAGCTTGTCTCATATTACCAGCTACATCCCCCACATGTTCATTGTTAAACCTCCTCAAAAGAGGTTTACGTTGTTTGAGCTTCTCATAAATCTGAAACATAGCATACCCTTGCACAGGCTTTGCCCAAAATTACTTAAGCAAATCATGATACCCATCCTGTTCACACCAAAAATTGCGAAATCTGAAAGGTTTGTACCCCTGAACCTCTGTGTAGCTTCTCAGTAATGCTGGACTATGGTCAAAGTCCCCCTCAGGAAGGAAAGTGACCTCTGAGTTTGTGTAGGTTGACAACCAAGAGGGGTTGGCCATCAACCTATCTATGTTGGTCATAACCCTAGTATGCTCATCTTGTTTGTTGTTCCAAGTAAACCATCTGCCACTGAACTTGATATCTTCCATGCCACAAGATTCTACACACTTCTTGAAATCATGCATTTCCCTCTTTGTGTGCACATCTCCTGTCTTCTCATCCTCATTAAGGATGACATTGAAATCACCTCCCCATACCCAAGGTCCCTTCACAGTGCTAGCCAACCTGCATAGGTCCCTCCATAAAGGCCCCCTCTCTTCACCTCTGTTAAAGGCATACACAAAAGTACAGAAGAAAGCAGTTGAGTGCACTGGTTTAATTCTACAATGCAAAATACTATTAAGCCCCCTGGTATTCCATATCAAAATATTAAACCTTTTTTTCCATCAACGTAGACTAAGTGCCGTTAAAGAGCATATGTGACTCAAAACCCTCTCATACGACGGCCGTTTGTCCCCATATTTGGTATTTCATTTTCTTTTTGTCATTGTAACCTACCACAAAAATTTCGTCTCAATTTGAGAACTTTTTTTTGAAACCTTTTTTTCCATCAATGTGGACTAAGTGCCGTTACGGAGCATATATGACACAAAACCAAGTTATACGACGGCCGTGTGGCCCCATATTTGGTATTTCATATTTTTTTGGTCATTGAAACTTACCACAAAAATTTCGTCTCAATCTGAAAACTTTTTTTGGAAACCTTTTTTTTCCATAAACTTGGACCGAGTGACGTTACGGAGCCTGTTACTCAAAACCACCACATACGACCTCCGTTTTGCCCCATATTTGGTATTTCATATTTTTTTGGTCATTGGAACCTACCACAAAAATTTCGTCTCAATCTGAAAAACTTTTTGTTGAAACCTTTTTTTGGCACCAACGTGGACCGAGTGCCGTTACGGAGCATATGTGACTCAAAACCACCGCATACGACGCCCGTTTGGCCCCATATTTGGTATTCTATATTTTTTTGGTCATTGAAACCTACCACCAAATTTCGTCCCAATCTGGAAATTTTTTTTTGAAACCTTTATTTCCATCAACGTAGACCGAGTGTCGTTAAGGAGCATATATGACTCAAAACCACCTCATACGACCGCCGTTTTGCCCCTTATTTGGTATTTTATATTATTTTTGTCATTGAAACCTACCACCAAAATTTTGTCTCAATCTGAAAAATTATTTTTGAAACCTTTTTTTCCATCAACGTGGACCGAGTGCCGTTACGGAGCATATGTGACTCAAAATCACGTCCTACGACGGCCGTTTGGCCCCATATTTGGTATTATATAGTTTTTTGGTCATTGAAACCTACCACAAAAATTTCGTCTCAATCTGAAAACTTTTTTTTCAAACCTTTTTTCCAACAACGTGGGCCGAGTGCCGTTACGGAGCATATGTGACTCAAAACCACCGCATACGACGGTCGTTTGGCCCCATATTTGGTATTTCATATTTTTTTGGTCATTGAAACCTACCACCAAAATTTCTTCCCAATCTGGAAACTTTTTTTTGAAACCTGATTTTTTTTTTTAGTAAATAAAGAATTGAAATATCACCAAACTGTGCTTACACCCTATCACCTTTTAGGATGGGACAAACCCCAACTTTCAGGCACATGAAATGAAATTAGTTACAAAGAACTTGTAACCATTTCCTATCTTTTTCTTTCAATTTACAAGTATAAAGCAAGTATGATCTTTTACTAACAACAAATTTAATTCTTTGCACTGTGTATAACATTGAAGGGGTTTTTTGCAACCAAAAGGTCTGGTTTCTAGCACCCCATAATCAGTATAGGAGTCCTGCTGCAGTTGCTTTGAAGATTTGCTGCTGCGCATGAGAGCACTGTCTGCCTCTTCTAAGCCAACACAGCAACTGTTGCATACTATATAACACCCTCTGTAAGCCTAGCCAAGAGCAAATTTCCTGCCAGATCTTCCTAGCATACTAACAATCAAAGAACACATGCTGATGATTCGCCTGGTGGAGTTCACATATGCAGCACATCTGTGATTCACAGATGCCAAATCTAGCCAATCTTTCTCTCACAGGGAGTTTTTGTTGTATCACAAGCCACCATAAGAAGCTATATTTAGGCATAGCCAGTCTGTTCCAGACTTTACCTGACCAAGGCACTTTGATCCCCACCTGGTCAATCCCCTGATATATCTTGGCTATAGAATAGCCTCTAGTTGGCCACCAAGACTGAAGCAGCCAGTCTTGCATTTCCTCTTTCACCATGCAAATATGTTTCCATACCCAACTCCCATTGGTGAAGGGTTTGTACCCCCACCAATCATTTCCTCTGAGGTATACACTATGAACCCATTTCACCCAGAGTGTATCCTTTTTGTCAGCCAACTGCCAAGCTATTTTACCTACAACAATTTTGTTCCAGAGGGCCAAATTCCTAACCCCCAGACCTCCCAGATTCTTGGGTTTGCAAACTGTATCCCACTTCACATATCCAGCTTTGACCCCTTCTGTTTTGCCTTCCCAAATAAATCTTCTACATAACTGATTGATTCTTTGGATGGCAGCCTTGGGGAAGATAATGATCTGCATCCAGTAGGTGCAAATACTCATAAGTACATAATTAACCAGTTGGAGTCTCCCAGCAAAGGAGAGGTGCCTGGTTTGCCATCTTGTAATCTTGTGCATAACTCTTTTGATGAGTTGATCACAGTCACCAGTACTTAGTTTCTTATTGCAAATTGGAACCCCTAAATATTTGAAAGGCATATTACCCCTCTTGAAACCTGATTTCAGAATCAGAGATTCCACATCACCAGCAGCCATGTTAGCACAATACAGTTCAGACTTGCCTTTATTAGCAACCAACCCTGAGACAAGCTCAAAATGTTTAAGCCCTTGAAAAATTAACCTGGCACTCTTGATTTCCCCTTTGCAGAAAACTAACAAATCATCAGGAAAGCATAATGTATTGAGCTTTAGTTCATTGCATCTAGGATGAAACTTGAAGTCCTTCCTGCTTCCCATATACTTCAAAGTTAGAGTCAAATACTCCATACAAAGAGTGAATAGTAGTGGGGAAACAGGGTCCCCTTGCCTCAAACCCCTCTCAGAGTTGAAAAACCCCTTGCTTATACCATTAATGAGCAAGGTAAAGCTAGCTGTAGAGATACAGGCCATGATCACTTTGATGAAGTGACTTGGGAAGTTGAGAGCAGTCATAAGATCTTGTAAGAACTCCCATTCAATTGTGTCATAAGCTTTCTGTAAATCTATCTTCATTAAGCAGCTAGAAGGCACATTCTTCCTAGCATAGTGTCTAACAAGATCCTGGCAGACTAGGATGTTGTTGATGATGCTTCTTCCACTAATAAAAGCCCCCTGATTCTGTGAAACAATGTAGGGGAGGACATTTTTAAGCGTGGAACAGAGCAGTTTAGAGATACACTTGTACACCACAGTGCAACAAGCAATAGATCTATATTCATGGACCTATGTAGGACAATTCACTTTTGGCACTAGTGACATTGAGGTAGTATTCAACACCTTCAGCATAACACCTGTATGAAAGAATTCTTTGACAGCAGCTATCAAGTCAGAGCCTGTAGTATCCCAACTTGTCTTGAAGAATAAACTTCCATACCCATTCATGCCAGGTGCTTTGTTCTCAGGTATGGACCATAAAGCCTTTTTAATCTCCTCTACTGTAAAATCCAAGCCTAGCATCTTCTGCATATCCTCAGAAAGGACCTCACCTTGAAGTATAACTCTTGGCTTGATCTTAGAGACGGTATGGGTATCACTCATGAAGCTTGAGAAATGTTGAATGAACTGTTCACAAACTAGTTTAGGGTCCAGGATCCAATCACCATCAGCATTCTATACAGTGTTAATTCTGTTTTTGTGATTACTAGCTTTAACAGCTTGATGAAATACTGCAGTATTATCATCTCCAAATGTGATCCACTCCTCCCTAGTTTTTTGTTTCAAAAAACTAAGATATTCACTTTTAGCTTTCTTGAGCTGTTGTGCAGCTATGTATTCCTTTTGCACAATCAGAGGATGACCAGTATTGTTATGCATATCCTCCTGAGCCCCCTCATACACTCTGGCAGCTTGTCTCATATTACCAGCTACATCCCCTACATGATCGTTGTTGAACCTCCTCAAAAGAGGTTTGAGCTGTTTGAGCTTCTCATAAATCTGAAATATAGCATACCCTGGCACTGGCTTTGCCCAAAATTCCTTAAGCAAATCAAGATACCCATCCTGTTCACACCAAATCTTGAGAAATTTGAAGGGTTTGTACCCCTGAACTTCTGTGTAGCTTCTCAGTAGTGCTGGGCTGTGGTCAAAATCCCCCTCAGGAAGGAAAGTGACCTTTGAGTTTGTGAAGGATGATAGCTAAGAGGGGTTGGCCATCACCCTATCTATCTTGGTCATTACCCTAGAATGCTCATCTTGTTTGTTGTTCCAAGTAAACCATCTGCCACTGAACTGGATGTCTTCCATGCTACAGAACTCTACACACTTCTTGAAGTCATGCATTTCCCTCTTTGTGTGCACATCTCCTGTCTTCTCATCCTCATTAAGGATTACATTGAAGTCACCACCCCATACCCAAGGCCCCTTCACAGTGCTGGCCAACCTGCAAAGGTCCATCCATAAAGGCCTCCTCTCTTCACCTTTGTTAAAAGCATACACAAAGGTACAGAAAAAGGCTGTTGAATGCACTGGTTTTATTCTACAATGCACCATTTGAGTTGTGCACTCTTTGATATCAACTTGAAAAACACTAGGGTCCCAAGCCACCACCACTCTTCCTTTACCATGCCAAGGGTGGTTAGAAGTGATACACCAACCTGGACATATATTGAGGTACAAGGAACCAATGTGGTTAGCCTTGACCTTAGTTTCCAGGAGGCATATTAGTTTAGAATGATGTTTAGTGAGGAAATCCCTCACAAAGTCCTGTTTGCTAAAACTATTAAGCCCCATGGTATTCTATATCAAGATACTATCCATTAGGGATAGGGGTTGCCAGCCCCTGCACCCTATCCCTGTCTGTACTTTTCTCTTGTGCACCAATTGAATTCTGTCCAAGAACCTCAAAAGAGTTGTTGTGTTCAGTAGGTGGTCCAGTCACTGGTGTAGCTTTGTTCTTAGCAGGTGAAGGCTGAGTTGAAGCACCCCCTTTCTTGGTGATGGAGATGAAGCCATCCTCATCCACTACTCTTTGAGCTACACTGATCTTGGTAGTTTGTTTAGGCCTCCAAACCTTGGCAGGCTTCTCCTTATGCCAGCAATCCTCTCTAGCATGCCCATACTTCTTGCATACTAGGCATTTAATAGGCTTCCACTCATAATAAACCTCCTGAACCATTTCCACACCTTTCTCATTGATGAATGAGATTTGATCTGGAAAATCTTGATCAAGCTGAACATCCACCATCACTCTGGCAAACATTGTCCTCTGCTTCAACTCAGTATAGGTGTCAATCTTCCTGAGGGTACCAATCACACCCACAATCTTGCTAAGGCTCCTTTTCCCCCAAAATTTCAGACTGAGATTGTGCAATTGGATCCAAATAGGAACTGTGGGAGTAGCACATTCCTCCATACTAGCATCTGGATCCCATTGCCTCACTGTCAATGGTTTGTTGTCAAAAAAATAGGCTCCACTAGTGGTGGTTTCAACAGCCTTCAAATCTTTAAAATCTCACCAGATATCCTCCATTTGCAATAGGTGCAATAACACCAATTCCAAGGTTCCCCCAGATTCTCTTAAGAAATCCCTCGAACACCTGGACAGGGGGTTTTGCTCCTATGACAAAACATACAACTGCTGTACTCCAAAATTCTACCTCCTCCTTAATATACTCCCATTCAAGAACGGGTTTCAGTTGTGCAGCAGCATTAGAATCATCCAGACAGTTCATAGAAATCACAGAATCATTGAATACTTTAGAATTATGATCAGGGTTAATAGTCAACAGTTGACTTTTGCGTATTGAGTTTTGTGGGTTAGTAGTATGATCATTATCAGCAACATCAATTGATGATCTAGTTGTTATACTAGCATTTAGGTTTAAATTAACCAGATTAGAACCAATATTGATCAAATTACTCTCAAGCTGCTTACCTCCAGTATTGATCATAGCTCTAGTAATGGGAACAGATGTGGTAATCTGACTTCTTTGGATTGCTAACTGGATTCGTGGACTTGCATAGTCTCCATCTGAATCAAATTCACTACTAGATGATGAGCCATCAAAATCTGATTGCCAGTTCTCAATTGCTGCTTTACCCTCTTTTCTTGAAACTGATTGAAGATGATCATAAGATTGTGATTTGGGTTGCTTATTTGAAGCATTTTGTGGTTTTTTCTTGGATTTGCTGCTTTGATTAGCATTACCACCAGCAGATTTCACCCCCTTCCCCTGCCTACTCCTTGTGTTTGCCATCACCAACGGGAGCTCAAAGAGAGAGAAAAAGAGAGGAGGTCTGAATTTGAAACCTTTTTTCCATCAAGGTAGACTGAGTGCCGTTAAGGAGCATATGTGACTCAAAACCACCTCATACGACAGCCGTTTTGCCCCATATTTGGTATTCTATATTTTTTTGGTCATTGAAACCTACCACCAAAATTTCGTCCCAATCTGGAAACTATTTTTTGAAACCTTTTTTTCCATCAACGTAGACTAAGTGCCGTTAAGGAGCATATGTGACTCAAAACCCCCTCATACGACGGCCTTTGGCCCCATATTTGGTATTTCATATGGTAATAGCCCTAAGAAACCCTAAATTTAAACCCTGATTATGTGTTAAAGCTTGAAATTCATTGCTACCCGATAAAACGATCTCTATATGATTTTCACAATCTTAATGAATAAGGCTCTTAAGGAAATATATTCATGACCCATCCCATGTACTATCCTATGAAATTCATATGTAAGTGTCTCATCTATCCGCAATGGTTCATAGGATAGTACATGGGATGGGTCATGAATATATTTCCTTAAGAGACGTATTCATTAAGATTGTGAAAATCGTATAGAGGTCGTTTTATCGAGTAGCAATGAATTTCCAATTAAAGAGCCTTTCGGGGTTGAATCCGAGCTTAGAACCTAACCAAACTTGATATATGACATGCTTGGGATTTCTTAAGGTTAGAATGGTCATTTTTCCCAAGAGTTACGTGGCTAAATAGGGTAAGTTCCTTACTTAGTAAGATCTGGTCAGCTGAAATTTCAGTTCAGACCTATCCTCAATGAAAGCTTCTTAGCAGCTACTTGGGTGTCGATCTCCCAAAACCCTTTGCATGCATGAAAGCCAACACATCAAGCTAGCACCTCAAGAAATAATCACCTAGAAACTCCATGAAACTGACCTTACCCAGAAGAGGCTTCCCTCTCCTATTGGTACCGCCATTTACCTGCTATAAAATAGCAGTTTTGGGTTTTCGGTTCTTTTCACCCAATTTGTCTTCTTAAATACCTACTTTTTCTTACATAGATCTCTTGTATACATCCATATTTAGTTATTAAAGCCTTCGTTCAAGCTTTAAAGCCTTGGGAAGGTGTAGTTAACTCCATAGAAACATCAAACAGGGTGCTATAAGTACATCTTTGCATCTCTCTTGTGTTTAGCTTACCTATTCATGTTCTAAAGCTTGTTTATTCTAATCCTTAACACCTTACTTACTCAGGGGAAGTTGTAGGAAGGTTACAGTGGTGAGACATATTTATTTCGTTACACAGAGGTAATAGGAATCATATTAAATGTTACTAATTGTATCGAGGTATGAAACTAGTGAAGAGTAGTCAATGGTTATTGATATCTATTGTTGTTTTTGTTATGAGGTGAATGTTTTAGGACATTGATTATGGGTTTCAAGAGATCCAATAGAACTACGGAGTTCTCAAAGTATCATATATCTATCTAAGAAAGGATTAAGTGGTTAAGGTAACTTTTATGTTTAGCAAAACCTATTTCATGCCCATGTGTTTTGTACTTCTATTTTGGTGAAATAGTTCGTACAATGGCCATAGATATGAATGTGTTGTTATTAAAATTGTGTTTTAGTTGATTATGAATATTATTTGTTTTGGCTGGCTAGTTTCTGAACTGAAATGAAAAGTGGGCAAGGTACAGGTAGAGGAGCTAAATAATAAATCGAAATGGTTATAGTGTGGACCGGTGTGGTCGTATTGTGTAAGTGATAAGTGAAGTGTAAACGAAAATAAATTGTGTCCAAAGCCTGTACTTGCCAGCGATTTGTGTAAGGGGATTAAGCTATGCCAGTGGTATACATTTACAAGAATGATTATCGTTTTCCAAGATTGATTTCCAAGTGATAAAACGATTTGAAATGAAAATGTTTTTAACGGGCTGAAGTAAGAGTTATGAGTTTTCCACTCATTTTGGATGTTTTCCTTGTTTTCTATTCCTTATTATTTGCAGGAGTTAATGTTGGAAGCTCGGAGTCGAATCTAGAGTAAAGTTATGATTCAGATGTATATTATGGATTAAAGTCCTGAGATTAAAGTTTGGATACGAGGAGTCTGTTACAATGAGTTGTGTTCTAATTTAATTCCTTTATTTTGGGATTGAGACCGAATGACTCTGTAATTGAAGTATTACATAAAGGAATTTTTTTTTGTGGGCCCATAACCCACGGGTCCAGGATCGTGTACTTAAGGTTGTTTCCGCTGCATGTTTCATCTAAAATATTATATATTATCATGGATTCCATGATCATTGAGGTATGAGATTGCAAAGCGTGTTAAGCTAGCAGCACGGGAGGCCGGGCTGTTACACATATTTTTTGGTCATTGTAACCTATCACAAAAAATTCATCTCAGTCTGAAAACATTTTTTTGAAACCTTTTTTTCCATCAACGTGGACTGAGTGCCGTTACAGAGCATCTGTGACTCAAAAACAACTCATACGACGGCCGTGTGGCCCCATATTTGGTATTTCTTATATTTTTTGTCATTGAAACGTACGAACAAAATTTCGTCCCAATCTGGAAACTTTTTTTTGAAACCTTTTTTTTCCATCAACGTGGAGTGAGTGCCGTTAAGGAGCGACTCTAAACCACGTCATACAACGGCCGTTTGGCCCCATATTTGGTATTTCATACTTCCTCCGTTCCTTAATAAGTGACACACTTATAGGTGCTTACTATTCACAGTTTAAACTTTGATTAAATTTGGTGATTTATCTTTTAGGAAAAACATAGTCATGTGGGATCTTGTTAGATTCGTCTCAACATGCATTAATTTAATATCAACTTTTTATAATTTTTACTCATTGACAATTATAGATATTAATGTTTGAAATAATGCATTGGCAAGCGTGAAAACATGAAGTGTGTCACTTATTAAGGAACGGAGGTAGTATATTTTTGGTCATTGAAACCTACCACCAAAATTTCTTCTCAATCAAAAAACTTTTTTTTCCATCAAGGTGGACCGAGTGCCGTTACGGAGCATATGTGACTCAAAACCACCTCATACGACGGCCGTTTGGCCCCATATTTGGTATTTCATATTTTTTTGGTCATTGAAACCTACCACCAAAATTTAGTCCCAATCTAGAAACTTTTTTTTGAAACCTTTTTTTCCATCATTGTAGACCAAGTGCCGTTAAGGAGCATATGTGACTCAAAACCACCTCATACAACACCCTTTTTGCCCCATATTTGGTATTCTATATTTTTTTGGTCATTGAAACCTACCACCAAAATTTCGTCTCAATCTGAAAACTTTTTTTTGAAACATTTTTTTCCATCAAAGTGGATTGAGTGCCGTTACGGAGCATATGTGACTCAAAACCACGTCGTACGACGGCCATTTAGCCCATATTTGGTATTTCATATTTTTTTGGTCATTGAAACTTGCCACCATAATTACGTCTCAATCTGAAAACTTTTTTTTAAAACTTTTTTCCATCAATGTGGATCGAGTGTCGTTACGGAGCATATGTGACTCAAAACCACGTAATACAACGGCTGTTTGGCCCCATATTTGGTATTTCATATTTTTTTGATCATTGAAACCTACCACAAAAAACTTTTTTTTGAAACCTTTTTTTCCATCAACGTGGACCGAGTGCCGTTACGGAGCCTATGTGACTCAGAACCACTTCATACGACCGCCGTTTTGCCCCATATTTGGTATTCTATATTTTTTTGTCATTGAAACCTATCACCAAAATTTCATCTCAATCTGAAAACTTTTTTTTCGAAACCGTTTTTTTTCCATTAACGTGGATTGAGTGCCGTTACAGAGCATATGTGACACAAAACCACGTCATACGACAGCCGTTTGGCTCATATTTGGTATTTCAAATTTTTTGGTCATTGAAACCTACCACCAAAATTTCATCCCAATCTGGAAACTTTTTTTTGAAACCTTTTTTTCCATCAATGTAGACCAAGTTCCGTTAAGGAGCATATTGTGACTCAAAACCACCTCATACAACACCCTTTTTGCCCCATATTTGGTATTCTATATTTTTTTGGTCATTGAAACCTACCACCAAAATTTCGTCTCAATCTGAAAACTTTTTTTTGAAACATTTTTTTCCATCAAAGTGGATTGAGTGCCATTACGGAGCATATGTGACTCAAAACCACGTCGTACGACGGCCATTTAGCCCATATTTGGTATTTCATATTTTTTTGGTCATTGAAACTTGCCACCATAATTACGTCTCAATCTGAAAACTTTTTTTTAAAACTTTTTTCCATCAATGTGGATTGAGTGCCGTTACGGAGCATATGTGACTCAAAACCACGTAATACAACGGCTGTTTGGCCCCATATTTGGTGTTTCATATTTTTTTGATCATTGAAACCTACCACAAAAAACTTTTTTTTGAAACCTTTTTTTTCCATCAACGTGGACCAAGTGCCGTTACGGAGCCTATGTGACTCAGAACCACTTCATACGACCGCCGTTTTGCCCCATATTTGGTATTCTATATGTTTTTGTCATTGAAACCTATCACCAAAATTTCATCTCAATCTGAAAACTTTTTTTTCGAAACCGTTTTTTTTCATTAACGTGGATTGAGTGCCGTTACAGAGCATATGTGACTCAAAACCACGTCATACGACAGCCGTTTGGCCCATATTTGGTATTTCATATTTTTTTGGTCATTGAAACCTACCACCAAAATTTCATCCCAATCTGGAAACTTTTTTTTGAAACCTTTTTTTGTACCAATGTAGACCAAGTGTCGTTAAGGAGCATATGTGACTCAAAACCACCTCATACAACACCCTTTTTGCCCCATATTTGGTATTCTATATTTTTTTGGTCATTGAAACCAACCACCAAAATTTCGTCTCAATCTGATAACTTTTTTTTGAAACCTTTTTTTCCATCAACGTGGATTGAGTGCTGTTACGGAGCATATGTGAATCAAAACCACGTCATACAACGGCCGTTTGGCCCATATTTGGTATTTCATATTTTTTTGGTCATTGAAACTTGCCACCAAAATTTCGTGTCAATCTAAAAACTTTTTTTGGAAACCTTTTTTCCATCAATGTGGATTGAGTGCCCTTACGGTGCATATGTGACTCAAAACCACGTAATACGACGTCCGTTTGGCCCCATATTTGGTATTTCGTATTCGTTGGTCATTGAAACCTACCACAATTAACGTTTTTTTGAAACCAATTTTTTTCCATCAACGTGGACCAAGTGCAGTTACGGAGCCTATGTGACTCAAAACCACTTCATACGACCGCCGTTTTTCCCCATATTTTGTATTCTATATTTTTTTGTCATTCAAACCTATCACCAAAATTTCATCTCAATCTGAAAACTTTTTTTGAAACCTTTTTTTCCATCAACGTGGATTGAGTGTCGTTACAGAGCATATGTGACTCAAAACCACGTCATACGACGGCTATTTGGCCCATATTTGGTATTTCATATTATTTTGGTTACTGAAACCTACCAAAATAAATTCGTCTCAATCTGAACACTTTTTTTCGAAACCTTTTTTTCCATCAATGTAAACCGAGAGTCTTTACGAAGCATATGTGACTCAAAACCACGTCATACGACGACCGTTTGACCTCATATTAGGTATTTGATATTTTTTTGGTCATTGAAACCTACCACCAAAATTTCGTACCAATCTGGAAACTTCTTTTTGAAACCTTTTTTTTTTTTTTTGGTAATTTAAGAATTGTATATCAACAAGGAACCTTTTTACAACCTATCATTTGGAAGGGACAGACCCCAACTCAAAAGAATGTAGACTGTTAATCCATATCCTATCTTTTTCTTTCAATTTACAAGTATAAAGACTCTTTGCTCTTTGGAGAGCAAAAAATTGAATTCTGTTGATAGTGTAGCTAACTGAAGGTGTTTGGTCCAGCCAATAAGACTGGTTCCTTGCCTTCCAAATATGATACAACAGACTAGCCACTGTAGCTTTGCATACTTGCTGTTGAACCATAGTGAAACCCCTCCCTATTCTGAGCCAGAGCAATAGTTGCTTCATACTGCCAAAACCCTGTGGGAAGCCTAACCATCTTCCAATCTCTTGCCAAATCCTCCTGGTGTAAAGGCATTCAAAGAAAAGGTGCTGGTGTGTTTCTAAATGAGCATCACAGATGCAGCATGCTACTTTTTCACAAAAAAAGAACCTTGCCAATCTTTCTCTTACAAGTAACCTTTGGTGGACAGTCACCCACCACAGAAAATTATGCTTAGGCATAGCTAACTTATTCCAAATGGTTCCATGCCATTCCACTTTCTTGTCCATATTCTTAATGCCATGGTAGATTTTAGCTATAGAATATGAACCAGTCCACCAAGCTTGACTGATCCAAGCATGAACTTCAGTTTTAACTGTACAGATTTGTTTCCAAATCCAGCTAGCAGTGGTGGTAGGAGTGTACCCCCACTACTCTTGGCCTTTCAAGTAGACACTATGAACCCACTTAACCCACAGGTTATCTTTCTTTTCAGCTGTTTGCCAAGCTATCTTCCCTACAGCAACCCTATTCCAGAGGGCTAGGTCTCCCACTCCAAGGCCTCCATGCTTCTTAGATTTACAAACTGAGGTCCAGTTGACAAAGCCAGTTTTGCAGCCTTCTGTTTTCCCTTCCCAAAGAAATCTTCTGCATAGTTTATTAACTATTGCAATAACTGTTTTTGGAAGAATTATAAGTTGCATCCAGTATGTGCATACACTCATCAACACTGAGTTCACAAGTTGCAATCTACCAGCAAAAGAAAGGTGCTTTGCTTGCCATCCTGTAATTCTTTGCACTATCTTGCTGACTAGTTGATCACAGTCTTGGTTGGAGAGCTTTTTGTTGCAAATTGGCATCCCTAGGTATCTGAAAGGGAGTTTCCCTAACTTAAACCCAGATTTCTCAATCAGTTTTTCCACCTCAGTTTCAGCCATGTTAACATGAAATAGCTCAGATTTCCCCTTGTTGGCTACTAGCCCTGATACTGATTCAAAATGCTTGAGCCCTTGTAGGAGCAATCTAGCACTTTGTATTTCCCCCTTGCAGAACACCAGAAGATCATCAGCAAAGCACAGGTTGTTCAGCTTCAAACCAGCACATCTAGGGTGGAAATTAAAATCCTTCCTCCCCCCTAGATATTTCAGTGTCCTTGTCAAATATTCCATACAAAGTGTGAACAAAAGAGGGGAAACATGATCACCTTGTCTCAAACCTCTCTTGGAGTTGAAAAAACCTTGACTGGTGCCATTTATAAGCAGAGTGAAACTAGTGGTTGTGATACATGCCATAATTAGTTTAATAAACTGTGTTGGAAACTTCAGAGCTTCCATCAAATTAGCCAAAAAACTCCATTCAACAGTGTCATATGCCTTTTGGAGATCAATCTTCATCATACAACTAGGAGAAGCATTTTTCCTAGCATAGTGCCTCACAATATCTTGGCAAACCAAGATGTTGTTCAGGATGCTTCTACCACAGATAAAGGCTCCCTGATTTTGGGACACAATATGAGGCAGAACCATTTTGAGCCTAGTACAGATTAGCTTGGAGATACATTTATAAAGAACAGAGCAACATGCTATTGGTCTATATTCATGGACTTTACTAGGGCAGTTGATTTTTGGAACTAAAGAGATGGAGGTAGTGTTAACTACTCTAAGCATCTCACCTGTTTGGAAGAACTCCTGAACAGCAGCTACTAAATCAGCCCCCACCACTTCCCAACTTGCTTTAAAGAAATAGCTTCCATAGCCATCAATACCTGGAGCTTTGTCATCAGGAATGGACCATAAAGCTTCCTTAATTTCAGCTACAGTGAAGGACATCTTCATTGTATCTTGCATTTCCTCTGATAAGACTGCCCCTTGTTGAATAATTTGGCTTTTAATCTTAGAAACTGTTTGGCTATCATTAATAAATCTAGCAAAATGATTAATGAATTGATCAAAAACTTGTTGAGGGTCTGTAATCCAATTCCCTTCATTGTCTTGAATAGTGTTGATTCTATTCTTGTTCAATCTTGCTTTTACTGCTTGGTGGAATACAGCAGTGTTTTCATCCCCCATAGCTATCCATTCTTCTTTTGCCTTCTGTTTGAGAAAACCAAGTAGCTCAAGGTTGGCTTTATTGAACATCTATGCAGCCTTATATTCTTCTCTGATCAAATCAGTATCTTCAGGTTTCTTGTGCATTGCATTTTGAGCTTCCTCTAAATTTTTTGCAGCTTCTTTCACATTACTAGCCACATCTCCAACCTGCCCCTTATTAAACTTCTTCAACATAGGTTTAAGAAGTTTAAGTTTTTGAGTAAATTGGAACATTCTGTAGCCTTGAATTTGATTAGACCAATGCTCCCTAATCATCTCCTGGTATCCCTCCTGTGCACACCAAAGATTAAAAAATCTAAAAGGCTTATACCCTTGCACCTCCTCATAACTCCTCAATAGAGCAGGACTATGGTCAAAATCACCTTCAGGAAGGAAGGTGACCGCTGAGTTAGTGTAGTGTCCTAACCAATCTGTGTTAGCCATCACTCTGTCAATCTTCGACATCACTCTGCTATGTTTATCTTGTTTATTGTTCCAAGTAAACCATCTACCACTAAACTTGATATCCTCCATACCACAACTAGCTACACACTGTTGGAACTCCTTCATTTCTCTCTTGGTATGTATCTCTCCAGTTTTCTCATCATCACTAAGGATGATGTTGAAGTCACCACCCCAGACCCAAGGTCCCTTCAGACCTCTTGCTAAGGAACAAAGATCCCTCCATAGAGGCTTTCTTTCTACACCTTTATTATAAGCATAGATAAAGGTGCAGAAAAAGGCTTCTATATGTTTTGGCTGCACTTTACAGTGGACTAGTTGATCTGTACACTCCCTGATGTCCACTTGAAATACATGAGGATCCCAAGCTACCACCACTCTACCCTTACCATGCCAAGGTAAGTTTAAAGTTATACACCACCCAGGGCAAATGTTTAGGTACAAGGCACCAGCATTCTTGGCCTTGACCTTAGTTTCCAAGAGGTAAACTAGCTTAGCATGATGGTGTTGGATAAATTCCCTCACTCTACTTTGCTTGTTAAAGCTGTTTAGCCCCCTGGTGTTCCAAAAAAGGATACTATCCATTAGGGATAGGGGTGATCAACCCCTGCTCCCTTAAACTGCTTCCATTCTCCTAAAGTTGAAGCACTTCCTGAGTATCTTCCTCTTTACTTCCTGTCCCCTCCAAAGCAGCAAATGTATTCTGTGTTTCAGTATGAAGAACAGCACCCTCAGCTAGAGTGTTTCTCTGTGCCACAGAACCACCCTTCCTGGAGCTTATGGAAATAAAACCATCATCATCAACTACCCTCTGAGTTACTGGGATTTTTGTGGTTTGTTGTTTTGGCCTCCACACCTTAGAAGTTTTAACAGGCTTATTTTTAAACCAGCACTCCTCTGTAGCATGTCCATACCTCTTGCATACATTGCACTTAGATGGTTTCCATTCATAAACCACCTCCTGAGTCCCCTCTACCCCTTTTTCATTGATAAAGCTTATCTGTTCAGGGAAATGTTGTTCAAGTTGCACATCTACCATAACTCTGGCATACCTAATTCTTTGCTTGAGTTCAGTGTAAGTATCCAGTTTCCTTAGGGCCCCAATCCCCCCAACAATCTTGATGAAACATTGTTTACCCCAGAATTTCAGTCCTAAGTTTGGTAGTTGAAGCCAAATAGGGACTGTAGGAGTGGAGCATTCCTCCATGCTTTCATCTGGATCCCACTTCTTGATTAGCAGAGGTTTGCAATCAAAGAAGAAGTCCCCAGCAATGATCTTGTCTACTGCTTCCTTCTCCTTGAATCTAATCAAGAATCCCCCATTCTCAATAGGAACTACAACCCCTAAGCCAAAGGATCCCCATATTCTCTTAACAAAACCCTCAAACACCTGGTGGGGAGGTTTTGCACCTAGAACAAAACATATAATTGCTGAACTCTAAAATGCAATCTCCTCCTCAACATCTTCCCAACATATTACAGGTTTCAGATCATTCACAACATCAGTTTGAGAAAAGTCAACGGCGGTTAAGTCAACCTGATCACAAACCTTCTTTCTTTGGGTTTAACAGCCCAGATTTACCAGTAATAACATTAGCATTATCATTCAAACTCGTTCCCCCATTCAAATCAATCACAGCAGATCCAATATTGAGCAGGTGAGCAGAATCAATGATCTTACCTCCATGGCTGTCTTTAGAAGCTCATGTGACTGGAATTGTAGTAATATGGCTTTTCTGCATCATCTTGATGAGTCTTGGGCTTGCATACTCTCCATCTGAGTCAAACTCACTAGTAGATGAGGAATCATCAACATCTGATTGCCAGTTTGCCATTTCTGTCTTACCCATTTTTCTTGAATCTGATTGAAAATGATCATCAGATTGTGTACCAGATTGTGTTTTGGGCTGTTTATTAGAAGCATTTTGTGGATTTTTCTTGGATTTGTTGCTTTGATTAGCCTTGCCACCAACAGATTTCACCCCCTTCCCCTGCCTACTCCTTGTGTTTGCCATCACCAACGGGAGTTCAAAGAGAGAGAAAAAGACGGGAGTTCATTGAAACCTTTTTTTTACATCAACGTAGACTGAGTGCTGTTAAGGAGCATATGTGACACAAAACCACCCCATACGACGGCCGTTTGGTCCCATATTAGGTATTTCATATTTTTTTGATCATTGTAACCCACTACAAAAATTTCGTCTCAATTTGAAAACTTTTTTTTGAAACCTTTTTTCCATCAACGTGGACTGAGTGCCGTTACGGAGCATATGTGACTCAAAACCAAGTCATACGACGGCCGTGTGGCCCCATATTTGGTATTTCATATTTTTTGGCCATTGATACCTACCACAAAAATTTCGTATTAATCTGAAAACTTTATTTTAAAACCTTTTTTTCCATCAACGTGGACCGAGTGCCGTTACAGAGCCTATTTGACTCAAAACCACCACATACGACCGCCGTTTTGCCCCATATTTGGTATGTCATATTTTTTTGGTCATTGAAACCTACCACAATAATTTCGTCTCAATCTGAAAACTTTTTTTGAAACCTTTTTTTCCAACAACGTGGACCAAGTGCCGTTACGGAGCATATGTGACTCAAAACCAACGCATACGACGGCCGTTTTGCCCCACATTTGGTATTTCATATTTTTTTGGCCATTGAAACCTACCACCAAAATTTCTTCCCAATCTAGAAACTTTTTTTTCTAACTTTTTTTTTCCATCAAAGTAGACTGAGTGCCGTTAAGGAGCATATGTGACTCAAAACCACCTCATACGACCGCCTTTTTGCCCCATATTTGGCATTTCATATTTTTTTGGTCATTGAAACCTACCACAAAAATTTCGTCCCAATCTGGAAACTTTTCTTGGAAACCTTTTTTTCCATAAACGTAGACTAAGTGCCGTTAAGGAGCATTTGTGACTCAAAATCCCCTCCTACGACGGCCTTTGGCCCCATATTTGGTATTCATATTTTTTGGTCATTGTAACCTACCACAAAAATTTCGTCTCAGTCTAAAAACGTTTTTTTTGAAATCTTTTTATCCATCAACTTGGACTGAGTGCCGTTACAGAGCATATGTGACTAAAAACCAACTCATACGACGGCCATGTGGCCCCATGTTTGGTATTTCATATTTTTTTGTCATTGAAACCTACCACCAAAATTTCATCCCAATCTGGAAACATTTTTTTGAAACCTTTTTTTTCCATCAACGTGGAGTGAGTGCCGTTAAGGAGCGACTCTAAACCACGTCATACAACGGCCGTTTGGCCCCATATTTGGTATTTCATATTATTTTGGTCATTGAAACCTACCACCAAAATTTCGTCTCAATCAAAAAACTTTTTTTTCCATCAACGTGGACCGAGTGCCGTTACGGAGCATATGTGACTCAAAACCACCTCATATGACGGCCTTTGGCCCCATATTTGGTGTTCTATATTTTTTTGGTCATTGAAACCTACCACCGAAATTTCGTCTCAATCTGAAAATGTTTTTTTGAAACCTTTTTTTCCATCAACGTGAACTGAGTGCCGTTATGGAGCATATGTGACTCAAAACCACGTCATACGACGTCTTTTGGCCGATATTTGGTATTTCATATTTTTTTTGACATTGAAACCTACCACCAAAATTTCGTCCCAGTCTAGAAAATTTTTTTTGAAACCTTTTTTCCGTGGAGTGAGTGTCGTTAAGAAGGGACTCTAAACCACCTCATACGACGGCTGTTTGACCCAATATTTGGTATTTCATATTTTTTTGGTCATTGAAACCTACCACCAAATTTTCGTCTCAATCAAAAAACTTTTTTTTCCATCAACGTGGACCGAGTGCCGTTACGGAGCATATGTGACTCAAAACCACCTCATATGACGGCCGTTTGGCCCAATATTTGGTATTTCATATTTTCTTGGTCATTGAAACCTACCACCATAATTTCGTCCCAATCTGGAAACTTTTTTTTCAAACCTTTTTTTCCATTAATGTAGACCAAGTTCTGTTAAGGACCATATGTTACTCAAAACCACCTCATACAATACCCTTTTTACCCATATTTAGTGTTCTATATTTTTTTGGTCATTGAAACCTACCACCAAAATTCCACCTCAATCTAAAAACTTTTTTTTGAAACCATTTTTTCCATCAACGTGGATTGAGTGTCGTTACGGAACATAAGTGACTCAAAACCATGTCATACGATGGCCGTTTGGCCCATATTTGGTATTTCATATTTTTTTGATCATTTAAACTTGCCACCTAAATTTCGTCGCAATCTGAAAACTTTTTTTTGAAAACTTTCTTCCATCAATGTGGATTGAGTGCCGTTACAGAGCATATGTGACTCAATACCACATAATACGACCGCCGTTTGGCCCCAGATTTGGTATTTCATAATTTTTTTGTTCATTGAAACCTACCACAAAAAACTTCTTTTTGAACCTTTTTTCCATCAACGTGGACCGAGTGCCGTTCCGGAGCCTATGTGACTCAAAACCACTTCATACGACCGCCGTTTTGCCCCATATTTCGTATTCTATATTTTTTTGTCATTGACACGTACCATGAAAATTTCGTCTCAATCTGGAAACTTTTTTTTGAAACCTTGTTTTCCATCAAAGTGGACTAAGTGCCGTTACGGAGCCTATGTGACTCAAAAACCACCTCATACGACGGCCGTTTGGTCCCATATTTGGTATTTCATATTTTTTTGGTCATTGTAACCCATCACAAAATTTTCGTCTCAATTAGAAAACTTTTTTTTGAAACCTTTTTTTCCATCAACGTGCACTGAGTGCCAGTTACGGAGCATATGTGACTCAAAACCAAGTCATACGACGGTCGTGTGGCCCCATATTTGGTATTTCATTTTTTTTTCATTGAAACCTACCACAAAAATTTCGTCTCAATCTGAAAACTTTATTTTGAAACCTATTTTTCCATCAACGTAGACCGAGTGTCGTTATGGAGCCTATGTGACTCAAAACCACCGCATACGACCGCCGTTTGGTATTTCATTTTTTTTTGGTCATTGAAACCTGCCACCAAAATTTCTTCCCAATCTGGAAACTTTATTTTGAAACCTTTTTTCTATCAAGGTAGACTGAGTGCCGTTAAGGAACATATGTGACTCAAAACCACTTCATACGACAGCTGTTTTGCCCCATATTTGGTATTCTATATTTTTGTGGCCATTGAAACCTGCCACCAAAATTTCGACCGAATCTGAAAACTTTTTTTTCAAACCTTTTTTCCATAAAAGTACACTAAGTGTCGTTAAGGAGCATACGTGACGCAAAACCCCCTCATACGACGGCCTTTGGCCCCATATTTGGTATTTCATATTTTTTGGTCATTGTAACCTACCACAAAAATTTCGTCTCAATTTGAAAACTTTTTTTGAAACCTTTTTTTCCATCAACGTGGACTGAGTGCCACTTACGGAGCATATGTGACTCAAAACCAAGTTATACGACAGTCGTGTGGCCCCATATTTAGTATTTCATTTTTTTTGTCATTAAAACCTACCACAAAAATTTCGTCTCAATCTGAAAACTTTATTTTGAAACCTTTTTTTCCATCAACGTGGACCGAGTGCCGTTACGGAGCCTATGTGACGCAAAACCACCTCATACGACCTCCGTTTTGCCCCATATTTGGTATTTCTTATTTATTTGGTCATTTAAACCTACCACAAAAATTTTGTCTCAATCTGAAAACTTTATTTTTAAACATTTTTTTCCAACAACGTGGACCGAGTGCCTTTACGGAGCGTATGTGACTTAAAACCACCGCATACGACGGCCGTTTGGCCCCATATTTGGTATTTCATCATTTTATGGTCATTGAAACCTACCACCAAAATTTCTTCCCAATCTGGGAACTTGTTTTTGAAACCTTTTTTTCCATCGATGTAGACCAAGTGCCGTTAAGGAGCATATGTGACTCTAAACCACCTCGTACAACACCCTTTTTGCCCCATATTTGGTATTCTATATTTTTTTGGTCATTGAAACCTACCACCAAAATTTCGTCTCAATTTGAAAACTTTTTTTTGAAACCGTTTTTTCCATCAACGTGGATTGATTGCCATTACGGAGCATATGTGACTCAAAACCACGTCATACGACGGCCGTTTGGACAATATTTGGTATTTCATATTTTTTTGGTCATTGAAACTTGCCACCAAAATTTCGTCTCAATCTGAATTTTTTTTTTGATACCTTTTTTCCATCGATGTTGATTGAGTGCCGTTACGGAGTATATGTGACTCAAAACCACGTCATACGACGGCCATTTGACCCCATATTTGGTATTTGGTATTTTTTTGGTCATTGAAACCAACCACCAAAATTTCGTCCCAATCTGCAAACTTTTTTATGAAACCTTTTTTTCCATCAACGTGGACTGAGTGCCGTTACGAGGGATATGTGACTCAAAACCAAGTCATATAACGGCCGTGTGGCCCCATGTTTGGTATTTCATATTTTTGGTCATTGAAAACTACCACAAAAAATTCGTCTCAATCTGAAAACTTTATTTTGAAACCTTTATTTCAATCAACGTGGACCAACTGCCGTTATGGAGCCTATGTGATTTAAAACAACCTCATACGACCGTCGTGCCCCATATTTGGTATTTCATAATTTTTAGGTCATTGAAACCTATCACAAAAATTTCGTCTCAATCTGAAATCTTTTTTTTGAAACCTTTTTTTCCAACAACGTGGACCGAGTGCCGTTACAGAGCATAGGTGACTGAAAACCACCTCATACGACGACCGTTTGGCTTCATATTTGGTATTTCATATTTTTATGGTCATTGAAACCTACCACCAAAATTTCTTCCCAATCTGGAAACTTTTTTTTGAAACCTTTTTTTTCATCAATGTAGACTGAGTGCCGTTAAAGAGCATATGTGACTCAAAACCACGTCATACGACGGCCGTTTGGCCCATATTTTGTATTTCATATTTTTTTTGTTATTGAAACCTACCAAAAAAAATTCGTCTCAATCTGAAATCTATTTTTAAAACCTTTTTTTCCATCAATGTGGACCGAGTGCCGTTATGGAGCATATGTGACTCAAAACAACTATTTCATATTTTTTTGGTCATTGAAACCTACCACCAAAATATCGTACCAATCTGGAAACTTCTTTTTGAAACCTTTTTTCCATCAACGTAGACTAAGTACCGTTAAGGAGCAAATGGGACACATAACCACCTCATAAGACGGCCGTTTGGTCCCATATTTGGTGTTTCATATTTTTTTGGTCATTGTAACCCACCACAAAAATTTCGTCTCAATTTGAAAACTTTTTTTTGAAACCTTTTTTTCCATCAACATGGACTGAGTGCCACATACGGAGCATATGTGATTCATAACCAAGTCATACGACGGTCGTGTGGCCCCATATTTGGTATTTCATTATCTTTGTCATTGAAACCTACTTCAAAAATTTCGTCTCAATCTGAAAAATTTATTTTGAAACCTTTATTTCCATCAACGTGTACCGAGTGCCGTTACGGAGCCTATGTGACTCAAAACCACCTCATACGACCGCCGTTTTGCACCATATTTGATATTTCATATTTTTTTGGTCATTCAAACCTACCACAAAATTTTCATCTCAATCTGAAAACTTTTTTTTAAAACCTTTTTTTCCAACAACGTGGACCGAGTGCCGTTACGGAGCGTATGTGACTCAAAACCACCGCATACGACGGCCGTTTGGCCCCATATTTGGTATTTCATATTTTTAAGGTCATTGAAACAAACCACCAAAATTTTTTCCCAATCTGGAAGCTTTTTTATGAAACCTTTTTTTCCATCAAGGTAGACTGAGTGTCGTTAAGGAGCATATGTGACTCAAAACCACCTCATACAACGGCCTTTGGCCCCATATTTGGTATTTCATATATTTTGGTCATTGTAACCTACCACAAAAATTTCGTCTCAGTCTGAAAACGTTGTTTTGAAACCTTTTATTCCATCAACGTGGACTGAGTGCCGTTACATAGCATATGTGACTCAAAAACAACTCATACGACGGCCGTGTGGCCCCATATTTGGTATTTCATATTATTTTTGTCATTGAAACCTACCACCAAAATTTCGTCCCAATCTGAAAACTTTTTTTGAAACCTTTTTTTTCCATCAACGTAAAGTGAGTGCTGTTAAGGAGCGACTCTAAAGCACCTCATACGACGGCCGTTTGGTCCCATATTTGGTATTTCATATTTTTGTTGGTTATTGTAACCCACCCCAAAAATTTCGTCTCAATTTGAAAACTTTTTTTTGAAACCTTTTTTTCCATCAACGTGGACCAAGTGCCGTTACGGAGCCTATGTGACTTAAAACAACCTCATACGACCGCCGTTTTGCCCCATATTTGGTATTTCATATTTTTTTGGTCATTGAAACCTACCACAAAAATTTCGTCTCAATCTGAAATCTTTTTTTTGAAACCTTTTTTTCCAACAAAGTGGACCGATTGCCGTTACAGAGCATATGTGACTCAAAACCACCGCATACGACGGCCGTTTGGCCCCATATTTGGTATTTCATATTTTTATGGTCATTGAAACCTACCACCAAAATTTCTTCCCAATCTGGAAACTTTTTTTTGAAACCTTTTTTTCCATCAAGGTAGACTGAGTGTCGTTAAAGACCATATGTGACTCAAAACCACGTCATACGACGGCCGTTTGGACCATATTTTGTATTTCATATTTTTTGAGTTATTGAAACCTACCAAAAAAAATTCGTCTCAATCTGAAAACAATTTTTAGAAACCTTTTTTTCCATCAATGTGGACCGAGTGCCGTTATGGAGCATATGTGACTCAAAACCACCTATTTCATATTTTTTTTGGTCATTGAAACCTACCACCAAAATATCTTCCCAATCTGGAAACTTCTTTTTGAAACCTTTTTTTCCATCAACGCCGTTAAGGAGCATATGTGACACATAACCTCCTCATACGACGGCCATTTGGTCCCATATTTGGTATTTCATATTTTTTGGTCATTGTAACCCACCACAAAAATTTTGTCTCAATTTGAAAACTTTTTTTTGAAACCTTTTTTTCCATCAACGTGGACTGAGTGCAACTTACGGAGCATATGTGACTCAAAACCAAGTCATACAACGGTCGTGTGGCCCCATATTTGGTATTTCATATTTTTTTGGTCATTGAAACATACCACAAAAATTTCGACTCAGTCTGAAAACTTTTTTTTGAAACCTTTTTTTTCCATCAATGTAGACTAAGTGTCGTTAAGGAGCATATGTGACTCAAAACCACCTCATACGACGGCCATTTGGCCCCATATTTGGTATTTCATATTTTTTTGGTCATTGTAAGCTACCACAAAAATTTCGTCTCAATTTGAAATCTTTTTTTTGAAACCTTTTTTTCCATCAACGTGGACTGAGTGCCGTTACAGAGCATATGTGACTATAAGCAACTCATACGAAAGACGTTTTCCCACATATTCGGTATTCTATATTTTTTTATCATTGAAACCTACCACCAAAATTTCGTCTCAATCTGAAATTTGTTTTTTTGAAACCTTTTTTTCCATCAATGTGGTATGAGTGCCGTTACGGATCATATGTGACTCAAAACCATATCATACGACTGCCGTTTTGCCCCATATTTGGTATTTCATTTTTTTTTGGTCATTGAAACATACCACAAAAAATTCGTCTCAGTCTGAAAACTTTTTTTTGAAACCTTTTTTTCCATCAATGCTGTTAAGGAGCTTATGTGACTCAAAACCACCTCATACGACCGCCGTTTTGCACCATATTTGGTATTCTACATTTTTTTTCATTGAAACCTACCACCAAAATTTCGTCTCAATCTGAAAACTTTTTTTTGAAACATTTTTTCCCATCAAAGTGGACTGAGACCCATTACGGAGCATATGTGACTCAAAACCACGTCATACGATGGGCGTTTTGCCCCATATTTGGTATTCCATATAATTTTCGTCATTGAAACCTACCACAAAAATTTCGTCTCAATCTGATAACTTTTTTTTGAAACCTTTTTTTTCCATTAATGTTTACCGAGTGGCGTTACGGAGCATGTGTGACTCATACACCTCATACGACCGCCCTTTTGCCCCATATTTGGTATTTCATATTTTTTTGGTCATTGAAACCTACCACAAAAATTTCGTCTCAATCTGAAAACTTTTTGTTGAAACCTTTTTTTCCAACAACGTGGACCGAGTGCCCGTTACGGAGCGTATGTGACTCAAAACAACCGCATACGACGGCCGTTTGGCCCCATATTTGGTATTACATATTTTTTTGGTCATTGAAACCTGCCACCAAAATTTCTTCCCAATCTGGAAACTTGTTTTTGAAACCTTTTTTTCCATCAAGGTAGACCGAGTGCCGTTAAGGAGCATATGTGACGCAAAACCACCTCATATGACAGGTGTTTTGCCCCATATTTGGTATTCTATATGTTTTTGGTCATTGAAACCTACCACCACAATATCGTCCCAATCGGGAAACTTTTTTTTGAAATCTTTTTTTCCATCAACGTAGACTATGTGCCGTTAAGGAGAATATGTGACTCAAAACCCCCCTCATACGACGGCCTTTGGCCCCATATTTGGTATTTCATATTTTTTTGGTCATTGTAACCTACCACAAAAATTTCGTCTCAATTTGATAACTTTTTTTGAAAACTTTTTTTCCATCAACGTGGACTGAGTGCCGTTACAGAGCATACGTGACTCAAAACAACCTCATACGAAAGCCGTTTTCCCCCATATTCGGTATTCTATATTTTTTTGGGCATTGAAACTTGCCACCAAATTTCGTCTGAACCTGAAAACTTTTGTTTGAAACCTTTTTTCCATCACAGTGGACTGAGAGCCATTACGGAGCATATGTGACTCAAAACCCCGTCATACGATGGTCGTTTGGCCCCATATTTGGTATTCCATATAATTTTGGTCATTGAAACCTACCACAAAAAATTCGTCTCAATCAGAAAACTTTTTTTTTAAACCTTTTTTTTCCATTAATGTGAACCGAGTGGCGTTACGGAGCATGTGTGACTCAAACACCTCATACGTCCGCCGTTTTGCCCCATATTTGGTATTTCATATTTTTTTGGTCATTGAAACCTACCACAAAAGTTTCATCTCAATCTGAAAACTTTTTGTTGAAACATTTTTTCCAATAACGTGGACCGAGTGCCGTTACGGAGCGTATGTGACTCAAAACCACCACATACGACGGCCGTTTGGCCCCATATTTGGTATTTCATATTTTTTTGGTCATTGAAACCTGCCACCAAAGTTTCTTCCCAATCTGGAAACTTTTTTTTGAAACCTTTTTTTCCATAAAGATAGACTGAGTGTCGTTAAGGAGCATATGTGACTCAAAACCACCTCATACGACAGGTGTTTTGCCCCATATTTGGTATTCTATATGTTTTTGGTCATTGAAACCTAGAACCAAAATTTCGTCCCAATCTGGAAACTTTTTTTGAAACCTTTTTTCCAGCAACGTAGACTATGTGCCGTTAAGGAGCATATGTGACTCAAAACCCCCCCTCATACGATGGCCTTTGGCCCCATATTTGGTATTTCATATTTTTTTGGTCATTGTAAGCTACCACAAAAATTTCGTTTCAATTTGAAAACTTTTTTTGAAACCTTTTTTTCCATCAACGTAGACTGAGTGCCGTTACAGAGCATATGTGACTCAAAACCACCTCATACGAAAGCCGTTTTCCCCCATATTCGGTATTCTATATTTTTTTGGTCATTGAAACTTGCCACCAAATTTCGTCTGAATCTGAAAACTTTTGTTTGAAACCTTTTTTCCATCAATGTGGATAGAGTGCCGTTACGGAGCATATGAGACTCAAAACCACGTAATTCGACGGCCGTTTGGCCACATATTTGGTATTTCATATGTTTCTGGTCATTGAAACCCACCACAAAAAACTTTTTTTGAAACATATTTTTTCCATTAACGTGGACCGAGTGCCATTACGGAGCCTATATGACTCAAAACCACTTCATTTTCCCCATATTTGATATTCTCTATTTTTTGTCATAGAAACCTACCACCAAAATTTCGTCTCAATCTGAAACTTTTTTTCTATCAACGTGGAACGAGTGCCGTTACGGAGCATATGTGACTCAAAACCACGTCATACGACGGCCGTTTGGCCCATATTTGGTATTTCCTATTTTTTTGGTCATTGAAAACTACCAAAAAAATTCGTCTCAATTGGAAAACTTTTTTTGAAACCTTTTTTTCCATCAATGTTGACTAAGTGTCGTTAAGGAGCATATGTGATTCAAAACCTCCTCATACGACGGCCGTTTGGCCCCATTTTTGGCGTTTCATATTTTTTTGGTCATTGTAAGCTACCACAAAAATTTCGTCTCAATTTGAAAACTTTTTTTGAAACCTTTTTTTCCATCAACGTGGACCGAGTGCTGTTACGGAGCTTATGTGACTCAAAACCACCTCATACGACCGCCGTTTTGCACCATATTTGGTATTCTATATTTTGTCATTGAAACCTACCACCAAAATTTCGTCTCAATCTGAAAACTTTTTGTTGAAACATTTTTTCCCATCAAAGTGGACTGAGAGCCATTACGGAGCATATGTGACTCAAAACCACGTCATACGATGGTCGTTTGGCCCCATATTTGGTCTTCCATATAATTTTGGTCATTGAAACCTACCACAAAAATTTCGTCTCAATCTGAAAACATTTTTTTCTATTAATGTGGACCGAGTGGCGATACGGAGCATGTGTGAGTCAAACACCTCATACGACAGCCGTTTTGCCCCATATTTGGTATTTCATATTTTTTTGGTCATTGAAACCTACCACAAAAATTTCGTCTAAATCTGAAAACTTTTTGTTGAAACCTTTTTTTCCAACAACGTGGACCGAATGCCGTTACGGAGCGTATGTGACTCAAAACCACCGCATACGACGGCCGTTTGGCCCCATATTTGGTATTTCATATTTTTTTGGTCATTGAAACCTGCCACCAAAATTTCTTCCCAATCTGGAAACATTTTTTTGAAACCTTTTTTTCCATCAATGTGGATAGAGTGCCGTTACGGAGCATATGAGACTCAAAACCACGTAATACGACGGCCGTTTGGCCACATATTTGGTATTTCATATTTTTTTGGTCATTGAAACCTACCACAAAAAACTTTTTTTGAAACCTATTTTTTCCATCAACGTGGACCGAGTGCCATTACGGAGCCTATATGACTCAAAACCACTTCATACGACTGCCGTTTTGCCCCATATTTTGTATTGTTATTTTTTTGTCATTGAAATCTACCACCAAAATTTCGTCTCAATCTGAAAACTTTTTTTTGAAACCTTTTTTTATATCAATGTGGACTGAGTGCCGTTACGGAGCATATGTGACTAAAACCACCACGACGGCCGTTTGACCCATATTTGGTATTTCCTATTTTTTTGGTCATTGAAACCTAGCACCAAAAACTTTTTTGAAACCTATTTTTTCCATCAACGTGGACCGAGTGCCATTACGGAGCCTATATGACTCAAAACCACTTCATACGACTGCCGTTTTGGCCCATATTTGGTATTCTGTATTTTTTTGTCATTAAAACCTACCACCAAAATTTCGTCTCAATCTGAAAACTTTTTTTTGAAACCTTTTTTTCCATCAACGTGGATTGAGTGCCGTTACGGAGCATATGTGACTCAAAACCACGTCATACGACGGCCGTTTTGCCCCATATTTGGTATTTCATATTTTTTTGGTCATTGAAATATACCACAAAAATTTTGTCTCAGTCTGAAAAAAAAATTTTTGAAACCTTTTTTTCCATCAACGTGGACCGAGTGCTGTTACGGAGCTTATGTGACTCAAAACCATCTCATACGACCGCCGTTTTGCACCATATTCGGTATTCTATATTTTTTGTCATTGAAACCTACCACCAAAATTTCGTATCAATCTGAAAACTTTTTTTTGAAACATTTTTTCCCATCAAAGTGGACTGAGAGCCATTACGGAGCATATGTGACTCAAAACCACGTCATACGATGGCTGTTTGGCCCCATATTTGATATTCCATATAATTTTGGTCACTGAAACCTACCACAAAAATTTCGTCTGAATCTGAAAACTTTTTTTTGAAACCTTTTTTTCCATTAATGTGGACCGAGTGGCGTTCCGGAGCATGTGTGACTCAAACCACCTCATACAACCGCCGTTTTGCCCCATATTTGGTATTTCATATTTTTTTGGTCATTGAAACCTACCACAAAAATTTCGTCTGAATCTGAAAACTTTTTGTTGAAACCTTTTTTTCCAACAACGTGGACCGAGTGCCGTTACGGAGCGTATGTGACTCAAAACCACCGCATACGATGGCCGTTTGGCCCCATATTTGATATTTCATGTTTTTTTGGTCATTGAAACCTGCCACCAAAATTTCTTCCCAATCTGGAAACTTTTTTTTGAAACCTTTTTTTCCATCAAGGTAGACTGAGTGCCGTTAAGGAGCATATGTGACGCAAAACCACCTCATATGACAGGTGTTTTGCCCCATATTTGGTATTCTATATGTTTTTGGTCATTGAAACCTACCACCACAATATCGTCCCAATCGGGAAACTTTTTTTTGAAATCTTTTTTTCCATCAACGTAGACTATGTGCCGTTAAGGAGAATATGTGACTCAAAACCCCCTCATACGACGGCCTTTGGCCCCATATTTGGTATTTCATATTTTTTTGGTCATTGTAACCTACCACAAAAATTTCGTCTCAATTTGATAACTTTTTTTGAAAACTTTTTTTCCATCAACGTGGACTGAGTGCCGTTACAGAGCATACGTGACTCAAAACAACCTCATACGAAAGCCGTTTTCCCCCATATTCGGTATTCTATATTTTTTTGGGCATTGAAACTTGCCACAAAATTTCGTCTGAACCTGAAAACTTTTGTTTGAAACCTTTTTTTCCATCACAGTGGACTGAGAGCCATTACGGAGCATATGTGACTCAAAACCCCGTCATACGATGGTCGTTTGGCCCCATATTTGGTATTCCATATAATTTTGGTCATTGAAACCTACCACAAAAAATTCGTCTCAATCTGAAAACTTTTTTTTTAAACCTTTTTTTTCCATTAATGTGAACCGAGTGGCGTTACGGAGCATGTGTGACTCAAACACCTCATACGACCGCCGTTTTGCCCCATATTTGGTATTTCATATTTTTTTGGTCATTGAAACCTACCACAAAAGTTTCGTCTCAATCTGAAAACTTTTTGTTGAAACATTTTTTTCCAATAACGTGGACCGAGTGCCGTTACGGAGCGTATGTGACTCAAAACCACCACATACGACGGCCGTTTGGCCCCATATTTGGTATTTCATATTTTTTTGGTCATTGAAACCTGCCACCAAAGTTTCTTCCCAATCTGGAAACTTTTTTTTGAAACCTTTTTTTCCATAAAGATAGACTGAGTGTCGTTAAGGAGCATATGTGACTCAAAACCACCTCATACGACAGGTGTTTTGCCCCATATTTGGTATTCTATATGTTTTTGGTCATTGAAACCTAGAACCAAAATTTCGTCCCAATCTGGAAACTTTTTTTTGAAACCTTTTTTTCCAGCAACGTAGACTATGTGCCGTTAAGGAGCATATGTGACTCAAAACCCCCCCTCATACGATGGCCTTTGGCCCCATATTTGGTATTTCATATTTTTTTGGTCATTGTAAGCTACCACAAAAATTTCGTTTCAATTTGAAAACTTTTTTTGAAACCTTTTTTTCCATCAACGTAGACTGAGTGCCGTTACAGAGCATATGTGACTCAAAACCACCTCATACGAAAGCCGTTTTCCCCCATATTCGGTATTCTATATTTTTTTGGTCATTGAAACTTGCCACCAAATTTCGTCTGAATCTGAAAACTTTTGTTTGAAACCTTTTTTCCATCAATGTGGATAGAGTGCCGTTACGGAGCATATGAGACTCAAAACCACGTAATTCGACGGCCGTTTGGCCACATATTTGGTATTTCATATGTTTCTGGTCATTGAAACCCACCACAAAAAACTTTTTTTGAAACATATTTTTTCCATCAACGTGGACCGAGTGCCATTACGGAGCCTATATGACTCAAAACCACTTCATTTTCCCCATATTTGATATTCTCTATTTTTTGTCATAGAAACCTACCACCAAAATTTCGTCTCAATCTGAAAACTTTTTTTCTATCAACGTGGAACGAGTGCCGTTACGGAGCATATGTGACTCAAAACCACGTCATACGACGGCCGTTTGGCCCATATTTGGTATTTCCTATTTTTTTTGGTCATTGAAAACTACCAAAAAAAATTCGTCTCAATTGGAAAACTTTTTTTTGAAACCTTTTTTTTCCATCAATGTAGACTAAGTGTCATTAAGGAGCATATGTGATTCAAAACCTCCTCATACGACGGCCGTTTGGCCCCATTTTTGGTGTTTCATATTTTTTTGGTCATTGTAAGCTACCACAAAAATTTCGTCTCAATTTGAAAACTTTTTTTTGAAACCTTTTTTTCCATCAACGTGGACCGAGTGCTGTTACGGAGCTTATGTGACTCAAAACCACCTCATACGACCGCCGTTTTGCACCATATTTGGTATTCTATATTTTGTCATTGAAACCTACCACCAAAATTTCGTCTCAATCTGAAAACTTTTTGTTGAAACATTTTTTCCCATCAAAGTGGACTGAGAGCCATTACGGAGCATATGTGACTCAAAACCACGTCATACGATGGTCGTTTGGCCCCATATTTGGTCTTCCATATAATTTTGGTCATTGAAACCTACCACAAAAATTTCGTCTCAATCTGAAAACATTTTTTTCTATTAATGTGGACCGAGTGGCGATACGGAGCATGTGTGAGTCAAACACCTCATACGACAGCCGTTTTGCCCCATATTTGGTATTTCACATTTTTTTGGTCATTGAAACCTACCACAAAAATTTCGTCTAAATCTGAAAACTTTTTGTTGAAACCTTTTTTTCCAACAACGTGGACCGAATGCCGTTACGGAGCGTATGTGACTCAAAACCACCGCATACGACGGCCGTTTTGCCCCATATTTGGTATTTCATATTTTTTTGGTCATTGAAACCTGCCACCAAAATTTCTTCCCAATCTGGAAACATTTTTTTGAAACCTTTTTTTCCATCAATGTGGATAGAGTGCCGTTACGGATCATATGAGACTCAAAACCACGTAATACGACGGCCGTTTGGCCACATATTTGGTATTTCATATTTTTTTGGTCATTGAAACCTACCACAAAAAACTTTTTTTGAAACCTATTTTTTCCATCAACGTGGACCGAGTGCCATTACGGAGCCTATATGACTCAAAACCACTTCATACGACTGCCGTTTTGCCCCATATTTTGTATTGTTATTTTTTTGTCATTGAAATCTACCACCAAAATTTCGTCTCAATCTGAAAACTTTTTTTGAAACCTTTTTTTATATCAATGTGGACTGAGTGCCGTTACGGAGCATATGTGACTAAAACCACCACGACGGCCGTTTGACCCATATTTGGTATTTCCTATTTTTTTGGTCATTGAAACCTACCACCAAAAACTTTTTTTGAAACCTATTTTTTCCATCAACGTGGACCGAGTGCCATTACGGAGCCTATATGACTCAAAACCACTTCATACGACTGCCGTTTTGGCCCATATTTGGTATTCTGTATTTTTTTGTCATTAAAACCTACCACCAAAATTTCGTCTCAATCTGAAAACTTTTTTTGAAACCTTTTTTTCCATCAACGTGGATTGAGTGCCGTTACGGAGCATATGTGACTCAAAACCACGTCATACGACGGCCGTTTTGCCCCATATTTGGTATTTCATATTTTTTTGGTCATTGAAATATACCACAAAAATTTTGTCTCAGTCTGAAAAAAAATTTTTGAAACCTTTTTTCCATCAACGTGGACCGAGTGCTGTTACGGAGCTTATGTGACTCAAAACCATCTCATACGACCGCCGTTTTGCACCATATTCGGTATTCTATATTTTTTGTCATTGAAACCTACCACCAAAATTTCGTATCAATCTGAAAACTTTTTTTTGAAACATTTTTTCCCATCAAAGTGGACTGAGAGCCATTACGGAGCATATGTGACTCAAAACCACGTCATACGATGGCTGTTTGGCCCCATATTTGGTATTCCATATAATTTTGGTCACTGAAACCTACCACAAAAATTTCGTCTCAATCTGAAAACTTTTTTTTGAAACCTTTTTTTCCATTAATGTGGACCGAGTGGCGTTCCGGAGCATGTGTGACTCAAAGCACCTCATACGACCGCCGTTTTGCCCCATATTTGGTATTTCATATTTTTTGGTCATTGAAACCTACCACAAAAATTTCGTCTGAATCTGAAAACTTTTTGTTGAAACCTTTTTTTCCAACAACGTGGACCGAGTGCCGTTACGGAGCGTATGTGACTCAAAAC
The DNA here is from genome assembly GCA_947645195.1 of Patellifolia procumbens. Classification (NCBI taxonomy): domain Eukaryota; kingdom Viridiplantae; phylum Streptophyta; class Magnoliopsida; order Caryophyllales; family Amaranthaceae; genus Patellifolia; species Patellifolia procumbens. Next base: position 90,866 of record CANSGD010001099.1, read on the forward strand.
CACCGCATACGATGGCCGTTTGGCCCCATATTTGATATTTCATGTTTTTTTGGTCATTGAAACCTGCCACCAAAATTTCTTCCCAATCTGGAAACTTTTTTTTTAAACCTTTTTTTCCATAAAGATAGACTGAGTGTCGTTAAGGAGCATATGTGACTCAAAACCACCTCATACGACAGGTGTTTTGCCCCACATTTGGTATTCTATATGTTTTTGGTCATTGAAACCTACAACCAAAATTTCGTCCCAATCTGGAAACTTTTTTTTGAAACCTTTTTTCCAGCAACTTAGACTATGTGCCGTTAAGGAGCATATGTGACTCAAAACCCCCCCTCATATGATGGCCTTTGGCCCCATATTTGGTATTTCATATTTTTTTGGTCATTGTAAGCTACCACAAAAATTTCGTTTCAATTTGAAAACTTTTTTTGAAACCTTTTTTTCGTTCAACGTAGACTGAGTGCCGTTACAGAGCCTATGTGACTCAAAACCACGTCATACGACGGCCGTTTGGCCCATATTTGGTATTTCCTATTTTTTTTGGTCATTGAAAACTACCAAAAAAAATTCGTCTCAATTGTAAAACTTTTTTTTGAAACCTTTTTTTTCCATCAATGTAGACTAAGTGTCGTTAAGGAGCATATGTGATTCAAAACCTCCTCATATGACGGCCGTTTGGCCCCATATTTGGTATTTCATATTTTTTTGGTCATTGTAAGCTACCACAAAAATTTTGTCTCAATTTGAAAACTTTTTTTTGAAACCTTTTTTTCCATCAACGTGGACCGAGTGGTGTTACGGAGCTTATGTGACTCAAAACCACCTCATACGACCGCCGTTTTGCACCATATTTGGTATTCTATATTTTTTGTCATTGAAACCTACCACCAAAATTTCGTCTCAATCTGAAAACTTTTTGTTGAAACATTTTTTCCCATCAAAGTGGACTGAGAGCCATTACGGAGCATATGTGACTCAAAACCACGTCATACGATGGTCGTTTGGCCCCATATTTGGTCTTCCATATAATTTGTGTCATTGAAACCTACCACAAAAATTTCGTCTCAATCTGAAAACATTTTTTTCCATTAATGTGGACCGAGTGGCGATACGGAGCATGTGTGAGTCAAACACCTCATACGACAGCCGTTTTGCCCCATATTTGGTATTTCATATTTTTTTGGTCATTGAAACCTACCACAAAAATTTCGTCTAAATCTAAAAACTTTTTGTTGAAACCTTTTTTTCCAACAACGTGGACCGAATGTCGTTACGGAGCGTATGTGACTCAAAACCACCGCATACGACGGCCGTTTGGCCCCATATTTGGTATTTCATATTTTTTTGGTCATTAAAACCTGCCACAAAAATTTCTTCCCAATCTGGAAACATTTTTTTGAAACCTTTTTTTCCATCAATGTGGATAGAGTGCCGTTACGGAGCATATGAGACTCAAAACCACGTAATACGACGGCCGTTTGGCCACATATTTGGTATTTCATATTTTTTTGGTCATTGAAACCTACCACAAAAAACTTTTTTGAAACCTATTTTTTCCATCAACGTGGACCGAGTGCCATTACGGAGCCTATATGACTCAAAACCACTTCATACGACTGCCGTTTTGCCCCATATTTTGTATTGTTATTTTTTTGTCATTGAAATCTACCACCAAAATTTCGTCTCAATCTGAAAACTTTTTTTTGAAACCTTTTTTTCTATCAATGTGGACTGAGTGCCGTTACGGAGCATATGTGACTAAAACCACGTCGACGGCCGTTTGACCCATATTTGGTATTTCCTATTTTTTTGGTCATTGAAACCTACCACAAAAAACTTTTTTTGAAACCTATTTTTTCCATCAACGTGGACCGAGGGCCATTACGGAGCCTATATGACTCAAAACCACTTCATACGACTGCCGTTTTGCCCCATATTTGGTATTCTGTATTTTTTTGTCATTAAAACGTACCACCAAAATTTCGTCTCAATCTGAAAACTTTTTTTGAAACCTTTTTTCCATCAACGTGGATTGAGTGCCGTTACGGAGCATATGTGACTCAAAACCACGTCATACGACGGCCGTTTTGCCCCATATTTGGTATTTCATATTTTTTTGGTCATTGAAATATACCACAAAAATTTTGTCTCAGTCTGAAAAAAAATTTTTGAAACCTTTTTTCCATCAACGTGGACCGAGTGCTGTTACGGAGCTTATGTGACTCAAAACCATCTCATACGACCGCCGTTTTGCACCATATTCGGTATTCTATATTTTTTGTCATTGAAACCTACCACCAAAATTTCGTATCAATCTGAAAACTTTTTTTTGAAACATTTTTTCCCATCAAAGTGGACTGAGAGCCATTACGGAGCATATGTGACTCAAAACCACGTCATACGATGGCTGTTTGGCCCCATATTTGGTATTCCATATAATTTTGGTCACTGAAACCTACCACAAAAATTTCGTCTCAATCTGAAAACTTTTTTTTGAAACCTATTTTTCCATTAATGTGGACCGAGTGGCGTTCCGGAGCATGTGTGACTCAAAGCACCTCATACGACCGCCGTTTTGCCCCATATTTGGTATTTCATATTTTTTGGTCATTGAAACCTACCACAAAAATTTCGTCTGAATCTGAAAACTTTTTGTTGAAACCTTTTTTTCCAACAACGTGGACCGAGTGCCGTAACGGAGCTTATGTGACTCAAAACCACCGCATACGATGGCCGTTTGGCCCCATATTTGATATTTCATGTTTTTTTGGTCATTGAAACCTGCCACCAAAATTTCTTCCCAATCTGGAAACTTTTTTTTGAAACCTTTTTTTCCATCAAGGTAGACTGAGTGCCGTTAAGGAGCATATGTGACTCAAAACCACCTCATACGACAGGTGTTTTGCCCCATATTTGGTATTCTATATGTTTTTAGTCATTGAAACCTACCACCAAAATTTCGTGCCAATCTGGAAACTTTTTTTTAAAACCTTTTTTTTTTTTTTGATAAGTGAAAAAATATATTAATCACCAAACACAACTACAATCTACTCCAAAGTGATGGCAACCCTTCTAGGAAGGCTCCCCACACACCTAAGAGTAACTATTACAATTAGAGCTCATCAAGCCAACATTTGATCTTAGAGAAGGCCTTAGAGTTATAAACTAGTTTCATCCTAGTTCTAATTACAAACTTGATAGAAGCAAAACAACTATCAATACTAGGAACATAACTACACCAGTAGGCTTGATTTCTAGCAAGCCAAATGTGATACACAACAGCAGCCACAACAGAAAAAACTATTTTCCTTTTAGCTTGAGACATATTACCCCTTTTACTTATCCAGTTGAGGCAGTCATCCATGCTAGTCCACCTCTTCTTAATCTTGATCCATACCATGCATTCCTCCCATATCTGCTTGCTGAAATAGCAGTGAAACAGTAACTGATCAAGGCTCTCAGTATGAGAACCACAGATGGTACAGGTGTCCTCATCACAGACACCAAATTTCTTGAGCTTTTCTATTGTCATAATCCTTTGATGTGCTGCTAACCATATCATGAAACTATGTTTAGGTGTGTTTAACCTATTCCATACAATCCTGTCCCATACCACTTTGGTACCCATCTTCTGTCCTTTTTTATAACATTTACCAATGGAGAAGACTTGGCCAGGTTGAGGCAGCCAGGTTGCTTGTTTAATCTCATCTCTAACTTGGCAAAAGTATCTCCATATCCAGCTCGCAGTGGACTTAGGGTGGTGATGCCACCATTCATCTCCCCTAATGTAAACATAATTAACCCACCTCACCCAAAGGGTGTCTTTCTTTTCAGCAATGGCCCAAATTTGCTTACTAACTGCTAGGAGGTTCCATAGCTTTATATCTCTAACACCAAGGCCTCCATGGCTCTTCCTACTGCAGATTTTTTCCCAATTAACATAACCTGGTTTAAGGTAGTTAGCATTACCTTGCCATAAGTATACTCTGCAAATTTGATTAATTCTTGAAAGGACAGCCTCAAGAAGAATGAGTATCTGCATCCAGTAATTACAGACACTCATCAGCACAGAGTTTACAAGCTGAAGTCTACCAGCAAAAGACAGTGTTCTATGCTGCCAAGATTTGATCCTAAACAACATTTTCTCAACTAACAGATTTGAAACCTTTTTTTCCATCAACGTAGACAAAGTGCCGTTAAGGAGCATATGTGACTCAAAACCCCCCCTCATACGACGGCCTTTGGCCCCATATTTGGTATTTCATATTTTTTGGTCATTGTAACCTACCACAAAAATTTCATCTCAGTCTGAAAACTTTTTTTTCAAACCTTTTTTTCCATCAACGTGGATTGAATGCCGTTACGGAACATATGTGACTCAAAACCACGTCATACGACGGCTGTTTGGCCCATATTTGGTATTTCATATTTTTTTGGTCATTGAAACTTGCCAACAAATTTCGTCTCAATCTGAAAACTTTTGATTGAAACTATTTCTCCATCAATGTGGATAGAGTGCCGTTACGGAGCATATGAGACTCAAAACCACGTAATAAGACGGCCGTTTGGCCACATATTTGGTATTTCATATTTTTTTGGTTATTGAAACCTACCACAAAAAACTTTTTTTGAAACCTATTTTTTCCATCAACGTGGACCGAGTGCCATAACGGAGCCTATATGACTCAAAACCACATTATACGACTGCCGTTTTGCCCCATATTTTGTATTCTCTATTTTTTTGTCATTGAAACCTACCACCAAAATTTCGTCTCAATCTGAAAACTTTTTTTTGAAACCTTTTTTTCTATCAACGTGGACTGAGTGCCGTTACGGAGCATATGTGACTCAAAACCACGTCATACGAAGGCCGTTTGGCCCATATTTGGTTTTTTCTATTTTTTTTGTCATTGAAACCTACTAAAAAATTTCGTCTCAATCTGAAAACTTCTTTTTAAAACCAACTCATACGACGGCCGTTTGGCCCCATATTTGGTATTTCATATTTTTTTGGTCATTGTAAGCTACCACAAAAATTTCGTCTCAATTTGAAAACTTGTTTTTGAAACCTTTTTTTCCATCAACGTGGACTTAGTGCCGTAACAGAGCATATGTGACTCAAAACCACCTCATACGAAATACGTTTTCCCCCATATTCTGTATTCTATATTTTTTTGTAATTGAAACCTACCACCAAAATTTCGTCTTAATTTAAAAACTTTTTTTTGAAACCTTTTTTTCCATCAACGTGGATTGAGTGCCGTTACGGAGCATATGTGACTCAAAACCACGTCATACGACGGCTGTTTTGCCCCATATTTGCTATTTCATATTTTTTTGGTCATTGAAACATACCACAAAAATTGCGTCTCGAGCTGAAAACTTTTTTTGAAACCTTTTATTCCATAAACGTGGACCGAGTGCTGTTACGGAGCATATGTGACTCAAAACCACGTCATACGATGGCCGTTTTGCACCATATTCGGTATTCTATATAATTTTGGTCATTGAAACCTACCACAAATATTTCGTCTCAATCTGTTAACTTTTTTTTGAAACCTTTTTTTCCATTAATGTGGACCGAGTGGCGTTACAGAGCATTTGTGAGTCAAACCACCTCATACGACCACCATTTTGCCCCATATTTGGTATTTCATATTTTTTTTGTCATTGAAACCTACCACCAAATTTTCGTCTCAATCTAAAAACTTTTTTTTGAAACCTTTTTTTCTATCAACGTGGACTGAGTGCCGTTACGGAGCATATGTGACTCAAAACCACGTCATACGACGGCTGTTTGGCCCATATTTGGTATTTAATATTTTTTTGGCCATTGAAACTTGCCACCAAATTTCGTGTCAATCTGAAAACTTTTGTTTGAAGCCTTTTTTCCATCAATGTGGATAGAGTGCCGTTACGGAGCATATGAGACTCAAAACCACGTAATACGACGGCCGTTTGGCCACATATTTGGTATTTCATATTTTTTTGGTCATTGAAATCTACCACAAAAAACGTTTTTTGAAACCTATTTTTTCCATCAACGTGGACCGAGTGCAATTACGGAGCCTATATGACTCAAAACCACTTCATACGACTGCCGTTTTGCCCCATATTTTGAATTCTCTATTTTTTTGTCATTGAAACCTACCACAAAAATTTCGTCTCAATTTGCAAACTTTTTTTCCATCAACGTGGACTTAGTGCTGTTACAGAGCATATGTGACTCAAAACCACCTCATACGAAAGCCGTTTACCCAATATTCGGTATTCTATATTTTTTGGTCATTGAAACCTACCCCCAAAATTTCGTCTCAATATGAAAACTTTTTTTTGAAACCTTTTTTTCCATCAACGTGGACTTAGTGCCGTTACAGAGCATATGTGACTCAAAACCACCTCATACGAAAGTCGTTTCCCCCATATTCGGTATTCTATATTTTTTGGTCATTGAAACCTACCACCAAAATTTCGTCTCAATCTGAAAACTTTTTTTTGAAACCTTTTTTTCCATCAACGTGGATTGATTGCCGTTACGGAGCATATGTGACTCAAAAACACGTCATACGACGGCCGTTTTGCCCCATATTTGGTATTTCATATTTTTTTGGTCATTGAAACATACCACAAAAATTTTGTCTCAGTCTTAAAACTTTTGTTTGAAACCTTTTTTTCCATCAACGTGGACCGAGTGCTGTTACGGAGCTTATGTGACTCAAAACCACCTCATACGACCGCCGTTTTGCACCATATTTGGTATTCTATATTTTTTGTCATTGAAACCTATGACCATAATTTCGTCTCAAACTGAGTACTTTTTTTTTGAAACATTTTTTCCCATCAAAGTGGACTAAGAGCCATTACGGAGCATATGTGACTCAAAACCACGTCATACGATGGTCGTTTGGCCCCAAATTTGGTATTCCATATAATTTTGGTCATTGAAACCTACCACAAAAATTTCGTCTCAATCTGATACCTTTTTTTGAAACCTTTTTTTCCATTAATGTGGACCGAGTGGCGTTACGGAGAATGTGTGACTCAAACCACCTCATACCACCGCCGTTTTGGGCAATATTTGGTATTACATATTTTTTTGGTCATTGAAACCTACCAAAAAAATTTCGTCTCAATCTGAAAACTTTTTTTTGAAACCTTTTTTTCCAACAACGTGGACCTCGGAGAGTCTGTGACTCAAAACCACCGCATACGACGGCCGTTTGGCCCCATATTTGGTATTTCATATTTTTTTTGTCATTGAAACCTGCCACCAAAATTTCTTCCCAATGTGGAAACTTTTTTTTGAAACCTTTTTTTCCATCAAGGTAGACTGAGTGCCGTTAAGGAGCATATGTGACTCAAAACCACCTCATACGACAGGTGTTTTGCCCCATATTTGGTATTATATATGTTTTTGGTCATTGAAACCTACCACCAAAATTTCTTACCAATCTGGAAACTTTTTTTTGAAACCTTTTTTTCCATCAACGTAGACTAAGTGTCGTTAAGGAGCATATGTGACTCAAAACCCCCCCTCATACGACAACCTTTGGCCCCATATTTGGTATTTCATATTTTTTGGTCATTGTAACCTTCCACAAAAATTTCATCTCAGTCTGAAAACTTTTTTTATCAAACTTTTTTTTTCCATCAACGTGGATTGAATGCCGTTACAGAGCATATGTGACTCAAAACCACGTCATACGACGGCTGTTTGGCCCATATTTGGTATTTCATAATTTTTTGGTCATTGAAACTTGCCACCAAATTTCGTCTCAATCTGAAAACTTTTCTTTGAAACCTTTTTTCCATCAATGTGGATAGAGTGCCGTTACGGAGCATATGAGACTCAAAACCACGTAATACGATGGCCGTTTGGCCACATATTTGTTATTTCATATTTTTTTGGTCATTGAAACCTACCACAAAAAACTTTTTTTGAAACCTTTTTTTTTTTTTTGATAAGTGAAAAGATATATTAAGCACAAACCACAACTTACAATCTACTCAAAGGTGATGACAACCCTTCTAGGAAGGCTCCCCAAACACCTAAGAGCAACTATTACAATTGAGCTCATCTAGCCAGAGTTGAAACTTAGTAAAGGCCTTAGAATTATAGACTAACTTCATCCTAGTTCTAATTACAAACTTGATAGAAGCAATACAACTATCAACACTAGGAACATAACTACTCTAATAGGCCTGATTTTTAGCAAGCCAAATATTATAAATGACAGCAGCAATTACAGCAAAGGCTACTTTCCTTTTAGCTTGAGGCAGACCTCCCCTTTTGCTGATCCAGTTGAGGCAGTCTGACATGCCAGTCCATCTCTTCTTAATCTTGATCCAATCCAGACAACCCCCCAAACCATTCTGCTGAAGCAACATTGGAAGAGAAGGTGATCAAGGCTCTCAGTATGAGAGCCACAAATAATACAGGTGTCCTTGAGCAGACCCCATATCTTCTGAGTCTGTCCTTTGTCATAAGCCTTTGGTGGGCTGCTAACCATATCAAGAAGCTGTGTTTAGGTGTATTGAGCCTATTCCACACAACTCTATCCCAACTGTCTTTATCTCCCATCTCCTGTGCTTGTTTGTAACATTTACCAATGGAGAATACTTGGCCAGTCTGGGGAAGCCAGACTGCTTGTCTGATCTCATCTCTAACTTGACAGAAGTACCTCCATATCCAGCTAGCAGTGGTCTTAGGGTGGTGATGCCACCAATCCCCTCCTTGGATGTACACAGAATTTACCCATCTCACCCACAGGGTGTCTTTCTTTTCAGCAATAGCCCAAACTTGCTTGCTAACTGCTAGGAGGTTCCAGAGCTTTATATCTCTGACTCCCAAACCTCCATAGCTCTTCTTACTGCAGACCTTATCCCAGTTGACATAGCATGGCTTTAGGTATCTATCATTACCTTGCCATAAATAGATTCTGCAGACTTGATTTATTCTTGCCAGAACAGCCTCAGGTAAAATGAAGATCTGCATCCAGTAATTGCACACACTCATCAGCACTGAGTTGACTAATTGGAGTCTGCCAGCAAAAGACAGAGTTCTATGTTGCCATGATTTGATTCTAAAAAGCATTTTCTCTACCAGTTTCTCACAGTCTGCAGTTCTTAATTTCTTGGTGCTTATGGGAGCACCAAGATACTTAAGAGGCCAGGCACCAGAACCAAACCCAGAAAGCTTCTTAATCCTATAGAGCTCTGCAGCTTTCATGTTAACCTGAAAAACTTCAGACTTCTGCTGATTAGCAGCTAATCCTGAAGATTTTTCAAAAATTCTCAAACCTTGGAGCATCAAGTAGACACTTCTATAGTCTCCTCTACTGAAACCTTTTTTTCCATCAACGTGGACCGAGTGCCGTTACGGAGCATATGTGACTCAAAACCACCTCATACTACCGCCGTTTGGCCCCGTATTAGGTATTTCAAATTTTTGTGGTTATTGAAACCTACTTCAAAATTTCGTCCCAATCTGGAAACTGTTTTTTTGAAACCTTTTTTTTCCATCAACGTGGACCGAGTGCTGTTACGGAGCATATGTGACTCAAAACAACCTCATACGACCGCCGTTTGGCCCCATATTTAGTATTTCATGTTTCTTTGTTCATTGAAATCTACCACCAAAATTTCGTCCCAATCTGGAAACTTTTTTTTGAAACCTTTTTTTCCATCATCGTGGACTAAGTGTCGTTACAGAGCATATGTGACTCAAAACCAACGCATACGACGGCCGTGTGGCCCCATATTTGGTATTTCATATATTTTTGGTCATTGAAACCTACCCCAAAAATTTCATCCCAATCTGGAAATTTTTTTTTGAAACCTTTTTTTTATCAACGTGGAGTGAGTGCCGTTAAGGAGCGACTAAAAACCACCTTATACGACGGCCGTTGGGCCCCATATTTGGTATTTCATATTATTTTGGTCATTGAAACCTACCACCAAAATTTCGTCCCGATCTAGAAACTTTATTTTGAAACCTTTTTTCCATCAATGTAGACCGAGTGCCGTTAAGGAGCATATGTGACACAAAACCACCTCATACGACAGCCTTTTTGCCCCATCTTTGGTATTCTATATTTTTTTGCTCATTGAAACCTACCACAAAAATTTCGCCTCAATCTGAATACTTATTTTTGAAACCTTTTTTTCCATCAACGTGGATTGAGTGCCTTTACAGAGCATTTGTGACTCAAAACCAACTCATAAGACGGTTGTGTGGCCCCATATTTGGTATTTCATATTTTTTTGGTCATTGAAACCTACCACCAAAATTTCGTCTCAATTAAAAAAAAAATTTTGAAACCTTTTTTTTTTTAGATAAGTGAAAACTATATTAAGTACCAAACACCATTACAATCTACTCCAAAGTGATGGCAACCCTTCTAGGAAGGCTCCCCAAGCACCTAAGAGTAACTATTACAATTGGAGCTCATCTAGCCAACATTTGATCTTAGAGAAGGCCTTAGAGTTATAAACTAGTTTCATCCTAGTTATAATTACAAATTTAATAGAAGTAGAACAACTATCAACACTAGGAACATAACTACACCAATAGGCTTGATTTCTAGCAATCCAAATATGATACACAACAGCAGCCACAACAGAAAAAACTACTTTCCTTTTAGCTTGAGACATGTTACCCCTTTTACTGATCCAATTAAGGCAATCATCCATGCTAGTCCACCTCTTCTTAATCTTGATCCATACCAGGCATTCCTCCCATATCTACTTGCTGAACAAACAGTTAAACAGTAACTTATCAAGGCTCTCAGTGTGAGATCCACAGATGGTACAGGTGTCCTCATTACAGACACCAATTTTCTTGAGCTTTTCTCTTGTCATAATCCTTTGATGTGCTGCTAACCATATCATAAAACTATGTTTAGGTGTGTTTAACCTATTCCATACAATCCTGTCCCATACCACTTTGGTACCCCTCTTCTGTGCTTGTTTATAACACTTACCAATGGAGAAGACTTGGCCAGGTTGAGGAAGCCAGGGTGCTTGTTTAATTTCATCTCTGACTTGGCAAAAGTATCTCCATATCCAGCTAGTAGTGGTTTTAGGGTGGTGATGCCACCAGTCATCTCCCTGAATGTAAACAGAATTAACCCACCTCACCAAAAGGGTGTCTTTCTTCTCAGCAATGGCCCATATTTGCTTACTAATTGCTAGGAGGTTCCAAAGCTTAATATCTCTAACACCCAAGCCTCCATGGCTCTTCCAGCTGCAGACTTTTTCCCAATTAACATAACCAGGTTTAAGGTAGTTAGCATTACCTTGCCATAAGTATACTCTGCAAATTTGATTGATTCTTGAAAGAACAGCCTCAGGGAAAATGAAAATCTGCATCCAGTAGTTGCAAACACTCATTAGCACAGAGTTTACAAGCTGAAGTCTACCAGCAAATGATAGTGTTCTATGCTGCCAAGATTTGATCCTAAACAGCATCTTCTCAACTAACTTCTCACAATCTGCAATTCTCAACTTTTTGGTGGAGATGGGAGCACCAAGATATTTGAGGGGCCAGGCACCAGAACTAAACCCAGACATTCTTGTTATCCTATGAAGATCTGCAGCTTTCATATTAACCTGAAAAATTTCAGATTTCAGTTTATTTGCAGCTAGTCCAGAAGATTTCTCAATGATTTTCATGCCTTGAAGCATCAAGTAGCCACTTCTGTAGTCTCTTCTACTGAACACCATAAGATCATCAGCAAAACAAAGGCTATTCAATTTCAATTCTTGACATCTGGGGTGGAAATGAAAATCACTTTTTTCCCCTTGATATTTTAGTATTCTAGTGAGATACTCCATACATAAGACAAAAACAAGGGGGGAAATAGGATCCCCTTGTCTTAATCCTCTCTTAGCCTCAAACAGTTCTGTATATGCCCCGTTAAAGAGAATAGTATATTTGGTAGTAGTTATACATATCATCAGGATATCAATGAAATCCTTAGGGAAGTTAAGGGCCTGAAGTAAATCATGCACAAAGTGCCATTCAATAGTATCATAGGCTTTTTGCATGTCAATTTTCATCAAACAGCTTCTGGCAGCTTGTTTTCTAGTATAATGCTTGACAAGATCTTGACATAGCAGTATATTGTCAATGATACTTCTACCAGCCACAAATGCACTCTGACTTTGGCTAACCAGACCAGGCAGGACTCTTTTCAATCTGGAACATAAGAGTTTGGAGATGATTTTGTATATCACTGTACAGCAGGCTATGGGTCTGTCGTCTCCAACATGTGAAGGGCAATCAACCTTAGGAACTAAGGTTATTGCTGTAGTATTTATAGCTTGAAGCATTCTGCCTGAGCTAAATACTTCTTGCACAGCAGAGATGACATCTTGTCCCACCACATCCCAAGCATCCTTGAAAAAACTGCTTCCATATCCATCTACCCCAGGAGACTTGTTGCTAGGGATAGACCATAGTGCTAATTTAATTTCTTCTCCTGTGAAATGTAGGTTCAGGAGATCATGTTGAGCATCCACCAAGACAGGCCCTTGAAGAATGAAACTGCTATTGATAGGTAGAACATCACTTTTTGTGTTAGCAACAAAATTGCTAAAGTGCTTCAAGAAGATATTCTTCACCTCTTCATGCTCATACACCCAGACTTCATCACTACTCATAATAGCATTAATGTTATTTCTCTGAGCCAATAATTTAGCACTATTATGAAATTTTTTGGTATTACTATCACCATCAAGAATCCACTCCCCCTTTGCTTTCTGACTCAAAAAAGAAAGGTAATTGCCCTGAGCATCTTTGAGCTTTTGATGTGCTATATATTCAGCATGCACAAGACTGACATTCCTGGGATTCAAATGCAACTGATTCTGGCAAGCTTTACGAGCAACAACAGCATTTAGATGAGCAGCTTCAACATCTCCAAATCTATCCTTGTTGAGCTTCTTGAGGCCTTGCTTCAAAATTTTCAGTTTCTGCCACACTTGGAACATCCTATAGCCATGAATTTGCTGTTGCCAAGCTACTTTAACAACATTTAGAAAGCTCTCACATTTACTCCACATCTGAAAATACCTGAAGGGAATCTTGCCTTGGGGAGTGGGAAAACACTTAAAAAAAAGCTGGGGAGTGATCAAAATATCCCTCAGGAAGGAAGATCACTTCAACTGATTTGAAGAGATTTAGCCAATCATCATTAGCAACAACCCTATCCAGTTTTGCAAGCACTCTATCTTCATTATCTTGCTTATTATTCCATGTGTAAAACCTACCAATAAATTTGACATCAGTCAGATTACAATAATTGAGGCAACTCTGAAAAGCTACAATCTCTCTACTAGTTACTGCAGCCCCAACTCTTTCTTCATACTTGAGCACATTATTGAAGTCACCCATCATCATCCAAGGACCAACTACAGAGCTACCTATCTTTTCCAAGTCCTTCCATAATACACACCTATCAGCAGCATCATTATGAGCATAAATTATAGAACAAGCAAATGAAACCTTAGAGCTGCAAGAAGTAGCAACACAGTGCACTAACTGATCAGTGCAGAATCTGATGTCCACCTCAAAAACTCTAGGGTCCCAAGCAATGATAATTCTACCCCTTCCATGCCATGGTAAGTTTGTAGTGATATTCCAACCTGGAAATAAGTTCAGATACAAGGCCCCCAATTTGTGTGCCCTGATCGTGGTTTCAAGGAGACAAACAAGCTTAGCTTTATGTAAAGAAATAAGGTTCTTCACCTCTTTCTGCTTAGCTAACTTGTTTATACCCCTTACATTCCAGCAAATGATATTATCCATTCACAATAGGGGTAGTCAACCCCTTATCAATTAGCTCATCATTACCTCTGTCATCAGGGAGGGTATCTGCAGTAGCAACTTCAGTAGGTACCTGTTGCAGCACCTCAAATCTATTGGGACTTGTCTGGCTTGTACTGACAGCAGCATTGACAGTAGGAGTTTGCTGTTTTTTAAATTTACTGGAGACTGGTCTGAAACCTTCCTCATCAACCAGCAGCTCCTGGTTCAATTTAGGGTTCACTTTGGGTCTCCATTCCTGCTTCTTTCTAACAATCCTACAATCATCACCTGTATGGCCTATCTTCTTGCAATGCTTGCAAATTTCAGGTTTCCACTCATATTCAATAATCTGATTGAGAGGTACACCATGTTCATTCAAGAAAGATACAGAGTCAGGATATACCTGATCCACCAACACTTCCACCAGCACTCTTGCATACATCAACCTATCTCTCTTCTCTGTAGCTTGATCAACCTTTACAAAGTCACCTAAAGCCTGTACTATTTTGGTAAGGCTTCGACCTCCCCAATATTTCACATTTAGCTATGGGAGTTTAACCCAAATAGGGACCTTTTTCACCACTTGGTCACCAATATCAGCATCAATGTCCCATGATTTGACAATCAAAGGCTTAGAATCAAAGCTGAAGTGTCCAGTAAGAGCCAAATTTTTTCCACCCATGTCACTAAACCTCACCATAATAGTCCCATTGCCAACTTGAGCAATCTTATCAATGCCCATTTTTCTACCTCCTCAGCAACATCATCTAGTTCTATTTTAGGTAACTGCTCCATTTGAGGAGGCTGCTCATCTATAACATTTAGCTTACTGAAACTCTTCTTCCCAGTGTTCATCTCTACACTAACAGCAGAGCCAAATAAAATGTTCTTACTAGGATTGCTATGCTTGAACTTACCTCTAGAACCTGAGGCATGATCACCAGTGTTAGATTTCAGAGCTGAAACCCATTCTGAGAACCTTCTCAGAGCTTGAGGGTTAACTTCATCCCCATCAGAATGTACAATAGGCGTATCTGGATTGAACTCCTCATCACTTGTAATGTCAAGATCAGAAATGTCTTCCTCTTCCTCAGTCAGTTTGCCTTTCTGCTTCAGATTAATGGAGGTTTTAGCTATGGAATCATAGTCTACTTTGCTTCTTGCATTCTTTCTCTTTGGGGGTCTGCCTCTCTTTCCCCCTGCCATGGCTTCCACAGATGGTGGAGGTGGGAAGGAGAAATCGCCTCAGAAGAGAGAGAACTTTCTATTTTTGGAAACCCTTGAAACCTTGAAACCTTTTTTTCCATTTACGTGGACCGAGTGCCGTTACGGAGCATATATGACTTAAAACCACCTCAGACACCGGCCGTTTGGCCCCATATTTGGTATTTCAAAAATTTTTTGGTCATTGAAACCTACCACAAAAATTTCGTCTCAATCTGAAAACTTTTTTTTCCATCAACGTGGAATGAGTGTCGTTAAGGAGCGACTCTAAACCACCTCATACGACGGCCGTGTGGCCCCATATTTGGTATTTTATTTTTTTTTGTCATTGAAACCTACCACCAAATTTCGTCTGAATCAAAAAAAAATTGAAACCTTTTTTTCCATCAACGTGGACCGAGTGCCGTTACGGAGCATATGTGACTCAAAACCACCTCATGCGACCGCCGTTTGGCCCCGTATTTGGTATTTCATATTTTTTTGGTTATTGAAACCTACTTCAAAAATTTCGTCCCAATCTGGACACTGTTTTTTTGAAACCTTTTTTTTCCATCAACGTGGACCGAGTGCTGTAACGGAGCATATGTGACTCAAAACCACCTCATACGACCGCCGTTTGGCCCCATATTTGGTATTTCATGTTTCTTTGTTCATTGAAATCTACCACAAAAATTTCGTCCCAATCTGGAAAGTTTTTTTTGAAACCTTTTTTTTCATCATTGTGGACTAATTGCTGTTACAGAGCATATGTGACTCAAAAACAACTCATACGACGGCCGTGTGGCCCCATATTTGGTATTAAATATTTTTTTGGTCATTGAAACCTACCCAAAAAATTTCATCCCAATCTGGAATTTATTTTTTGAAACCTTTTTTTTCCATCAACGTGGAGTGAGTGCCGTTAAGGAGCGACTCTAAACCACCTCATACGACGGCCGTGTGGCCCCATATTTGGTATTTCATATTTTTTTGGTCATTGAAACCTACCACCAAAATTTCGACTCAATCAAAAAACTTTTTTTTAAACTTTTTTTCCATCAACGTGGACCGAGTGCCGTTACGGAGCATATGTGTCTCAAAACCACATAATACGACCTCCGTTTGGCCCCATATTTGGTATTTCATGTTGCTTTGTTCATTGAAATCTACCACCAAAATTTCGTCCCAATCTGGAAACTTTTTTTGAAACCTTTTTTTACATCATCGTGGACTGAGTGCCGTTACAGAGCATATGTGACTCAAAACCAACTCATACGACGGCCGTGTGGCCCCATATTTGGTATTTCATATTTTTTTGGTCATTGAAACCTACCCCAATAATTACATCCCAATCTGGAAATTTTTTTTTGAAACCTTTTTTTTCCATCAACGTGGAGTGAGTGCCGTGAAGGAGCGAGTCTAAACCACCTCATACGACAGCCATGTGGACCCATATTTGGTATTTCATATTTTTTTTGGTCATTGAAACCTACCACCAAAATTTCGTCTCAATCAAAAAATACTTTTTTGAAACCTTTTTTCCATCAACGTGGACCGAGTGCCGTTGCGGAGCATATGTGACTCAAAACCACCTCATACGACCGCCGTTTGGCCCCATATTGGTATTTCATATTTCTTTGATCATTGAAACCTACCACCAAAATTTCGTCCCAATCTGGAAACTTTTTTTTGAAACCTTTTTTTCCATCAACGTGGACCGAGTGCCGTTACGAAGCATATGTGACTCAAAACCACCTCATGCGACCGCCGTTTGGCCCCGTATTTGGTATTTCATATTTTTATGGTTATGGAAACCTACTTCAAAAATTTCGTCCCAATCTGGAAACTGTTTTTTTGAAACCTTTTTTTTCCATCAACGTGGACCGAGTGCTGTTACGGCGCATATGTGACTCAAAACCACCTCATACGACCGCCGTTTGGCCCCATATTTGGTATTTCATGTTTCTTTGTTCATTGAAATCTACCACCAAAATTTCGTCCCAATCTGGAAACTTTTTTTTGAAACCTTTTTTTTGATCATTGTGGACTAATTGCTGTTACAGAGCATATGTGACTCAAAACCAACTCATACGACGGCCGTGTGGCCCCATATTTGGTATTAAATATTTTTTTGGTCATTGAAACCTACCCAAAAAATTTCATCCCAATCTGGAATTTATTTTTTGAAACCTTTTTTTTCCATCAACGTGGAGTGAGTGCCGTTAAGGAGCGACTCTAAACCACCTCATACGACGGCCGTGTGGCCCCATATTTGGTATTTCATATTTTTTTGGTCATTGAAACCTACCACCAAAATTTCGACTCAATCAAAAAACTTTTTTTTAAACTTTTTTTTCCATCAACGTGGACCGAGTGCCGTTACGGAGCATATGTGTCTCAAAACCACATAATACGACCTCCGTTTGGCCCAATATTTGGTATTTCATGTTGCTTTGTTCATTGAAATCTACCACCAAAATTTCGTCCCAATCTGGAAACTTTTTTGAAACCTTTTTTACATCATCGTGGACTGAGTGCCGTTACAGAGCATATGTGACTCAAAACCAACTCATACGACGGCCGTGTGGCCCCATATTTGGTATTTCATATTTTTTTGGTCATTAAAACCTACCCCAATAATTACATCCCAATCTGGAAATTTTTTTTTGAAACCTTTTTTTCCATCAACGTGGAGTGAGTGCCGTGAAGGAGCGAGTCTAAACCACCTCATACGACAGCCATGTGGACCCATATTTGGTATTTCATATTTTTTTTGGTCATTGAAACCTACCACCAAAATTTCGTCTCAATCAAAAAATACTTTTTTTTGAAACCTTTTTTTCCATCAACGTGGACCGAGTGCCGTTGCGGAGCATATGTGACTCAAAACCACCTCATACGACCGCCGTTTGGCCCCATATTGGTATTTCATATTTCTTTGATCATTGAAACCTACCACCAAAATTTCGTCCCAATCTGGAAACTTTTTTTGAAACCTTTTTTGCCATCAACGTGGACTGATTGCCGTTACGAAGCATATGTGACTCAAAACCACCTCATACGACCGCCGTTTGGCCCCGTATTTGGTATTTCATATTTTTTTGGTTATTGAAACCTACTTCAAAAATTTCGTCCCAATCTGGAAACTGTTTTTTTGAAACCTTTTTTTTCCATCAACGTGGACCGAGTGCTGTTACGGAGCATATGTGACTCAAAACCACCTCATACGACCGCCGTTTGGCCCCATATTTGGTATTTCATGTTTCTTTGTTCATTGAAATCTACCACCAAAATTTCGTCCCAATCTGGAAACTTTTTTTTGAAACCTTTTTTTTGATCATTGTGGACTAATTGCTGTTACAGAGCATATGTGACTCAAAACCAACTCATACGACGGCCGTGTGGCCCCATATTTGGTATTAAATATTTTTTTGGTCATTGAAACCTACCCAAAAAATTTCATCCCAATCTGGAATTTATTTTTTGAAACCTTTTTTTTCCATCAACGTGGAGTGAGTGCCGTTAAGGAGCGACTCTAAACCACCTCATACGACGGCCGTGTGGCCCCATATTTGGTATTTCATATTTTTTTTGTCATTGAAACCTACCACCAAAATTTCGACTCAATAAAAAAACTTTTTTTTGAAACCTTTTTTTCCATCAACGTGGACAGAGTGCCGTTACGGAGCATATGTGTCTCAAAACCAAATCATACGACCTCCGTTTGGCCCCATATTTGGTATTTCATGTTGCTTTGTTCATTGAAATCTACCACCAAAATTTCGTCCCAATCTGGAAACTTTTTTTGAAACCTTTTTTTCCATCATCGTGGACTGAGTGCCGTTACAGAGCATATGTGACTCAAAACCAACTCATACGACGGCCGTGTGGCCCCATATTTGGTATTTCATATTTTTTTGGTCATTGAAACCTACCCCAATAATTACATCCCAATCTGGAAATTTTTTTTGAAACCTTTTTTTTTTCCATCAACGTGGATTGAGTGCCGTTAAGGAGCGAGTCTAAACCACCTCATACGACAGCCATGTGGCCCCATATTTGGTATTTCATATTTTTTTTGGTCATTGAAACCTACCACCAAAATTTCGTCTCAATCAAAAAATACTTTTTTTGAAACCTTTTTTTCCATCAACGTGGACCGAGTGCCGTTACGGAGGATATGTGACTCAAAACCACCTCATACGACCGCCGTTTGGCCCCATATTGGTATTTCATATTTCTTTGATCATTGAAACCTACCACCAAAATTTCGTCCCAATCTGGAAACTTTTTTTTGAAACCTTTTTTGCCATCAACGTGGACTGATTGCCGTTACGAAGCATATGTGACTCAAAACCACCTCATACGACGGCCGTTTGGCCCCATATTTGGTATTTAATAGTTTTTTGGTCATTCAAACCTACCCCAAAAATTTCAACCCAATCTGGAATTTTTTTTTGAAACCTTTTTTTTTCCATCAACGTGGAGTGAACGCGTTAAGAAGCTACTCTAAACCACCTCATACGACGGCCGTGTGGCCCCATATTTGGTATTTCATATTTTTTTGGTCATTGAAACCTACCACCAAAATTTCGTCTGAATCAAAAAACTTTTTTTTGAAACCTTTTTCAATCAACGTGGACCGAGTGCCGTTACAGAGCATATGTGACTCAAAACCACCTCATACGACGGCCGTTTTGCCCCATATTTGGTATTTCATATTTTTTTGGTCATTGAAACCTACCACCAAAATTTAGTACCGATCTGAAACCTTTTTTCCATCAATGTAGACCGAGTGCCGTTAAGGAGCATATGTGACCCAAAACCACCTCATACGACAGCCTTTTTGCCCCATATTTGGTATTCTATATTTTTTTGCTCATTGAAACCTACCACAAAAATTTCGTCTCAATCTGAATACTTATTTTTGAAACCTTTTTTTCCATCAACGTGGATTGAGTGCCGTTACAGAGCATATGTGACTCATAACCAACTCATACGACGGTTGTGTGGCCCCATATTTGGTATTTCATATTTTTTTGGTCATTGAAACCTACCCTAAAAATTTCATCCCAATCTGGAAATTGTTTTTTTAAACCTTTTTTTCCACCAACGTGGAATGAGTGCCGTTATGGAGCGACTCTAAACCACCTCATATGATGGCCGTGTGGCCCCATATTTGGTATTTCATTTTTTTTTGTCATTGAAACCTACCACCAAAATTTCGTCTCAATCAAAAAACTTTTTTTTGAAACCTTTTTTTCAATTAACGTGGACCGAGTGCCGTTACGGAGCATATGTTACCAAAAACCACCTCATACGACGGCCAATTGGCCCCATATTTGGTATTTCATATTTTTTTGGTCATTGAAACCTACCACCAAAATTTCGTCCCGATCTGTAAACTTTTTTTTGAAACCTTTTTTTCCATCAATGTAGACCGAGTGCCGTTAAGGAGCATATGTGACACAAAACCACCTCATACGACAGCCTTTTTGCCCCATATTTGGTATTCTATATTTTTTTGCTCATTGAAACCTACCACAAAAATTTCGTCTCAATCTGAATACTTATTTTTGAAACCTTTTTTTTTTTTTTTGGTAAATTAAAAAATGACATATCACCAAAAACCTTGTTTACAACCTAACTCCTATTTGATGGGACAATCCCCAACTCAAGGTCATATGTATGCTAATTACAAAGCTTATGAAGCCAATCCTTATCTTTAGCTTTCAATTTACAAGTGTAAAGTATAATTGATCTTTGAATAACAAAGAACTTGATCCTTTTGACAGTGTGACTGATTGAAGGAGCTTTAGCTAGCCATAAAGCCTGATTCCTTGCCCTCCACACATGGTAGAACATACCATCAACAGTTGCTATAAGTACTTGCAGTTGTACATATGTTAGCTTCTTTCCTCTTCTGAGCCAGTTTAACAGCTGCTTCATGCAATCAGGCTGCTTTTGGACACCTAACCATGGTCCAATTTCTTGCCAAAATCCTCTTGTGTACTGGCATTCAAAGAACAGATGTTGATGTGTTTCCTGTTGTAGTTCACTGATGCAGCATAGTTGAGATTCACATGTTAAGAATCTAGCTATCCTTTCTCTAACTGGGAGCCTTTGTTGAACTGCCACCCACCACAGAAATTTATGTTTAGGCATAGCAAGCTTGCTCCAAATAATGCCATGCCAATCCACTTTGGTCCCCATATTCACAATGCCATGATAAATCTTTGCAATTGAATATGTGCCAATATTCCACCAAGGTTAAAGGATCCAACCTTGTAACTGTTTTTTGATTTTACAGAGCTGTTTCCACACCCAACTCCCAGTGGTGGCAGGTTTGTAATCCCACCAATCTGCCCCTCTCAAATAAACACTGTGAACCCACTTAACCCAGAGGTTATCTTTTTTCTCTGCTATTTGCCAAGCAATTTTCCCCACTGCAATCACATTCCACAAAGCTAAATCTCTCACACCCCAACCTCCATGTTTCTTAGGCTTACAAACTGAATCCCATTTAACAAATCCAGTTTTATAACCTTCTGTCTTACCCTCCCAGAGGAATCTTCTACAGAGTTGATTCACTCTTGCAATACCTGCTTTAGGGATCACAATTATTTGCATCCAGTATGTGCAAATACTCATAAGGACAGAATTTACTAGTTGAAGTCTCCCAGCAAATGAAAGGTGTCTTGTTTGCCATGTCTTGATTCTCTGCATGATCTTATTGATCAGGTGATCACAATCATGAATACTGAGTTTCCTGTTACAGATAGGCATCCCCAAATATTTGAAAGGCAAAGATCCCAACTGGAACCCAGATTTCTGTGTCAATTGCAGAACCTCATTCTCAGCCATGTTAACATGAAACAGCTCAGATTTCCCTTTGTTAGCCACTAGCCCTGAAACAAGTTCAAAATGCTTGAGACCCTGGAGTAACAGTCTGGCACTTTGGAGCTCTCCTTTACAGAACACCAGTAAATCATCAGCAAAACATAAGGTGTTTAGTTTCAAATCAGCACATCTAGGGTGGAATTTAAAATCTTTCCTACCCCCTAGATATTTTAAAGTTCTTGTCAAATACTCCATGCATAGAGTGAACAACAAAGGGGAAACTGGGTCTCCTTGTCTTAAACCCCTTTTTGAGCAAAAGAAGCCTTGACTAGTTCCATTAATGAGCAGAGTGAAACTAGCAGTTGTGACACAAGCCATGATGATCTTGATAAAGTGTTTTGGAAACTTCAAAGCCTCCAATAAATCCTCCAAGAAAGCCCATTCAACTGTATCATATGCTTTCTGTAAATCAACCTTCATCATGCAGCTTGGAGTTGAGTGTTTCCTAGCACAAAACCTTACTAGATCTTGGCAAACCAAGATATTATGAAGTATACTCCTACCACATATGAAAGTCCCCTGGCTTTGGGAGACTATATGAGGCAGAACAACTTTAAGCCTAGAGCAGATAAGCTTGGAAATGCACTTATACAAAACTGAACAGCCTACAATTGGCCTATATTCATGAACTTTTTTAGGACAATTGATTTTAGGAACTAATAAAATGGAAGTAGTGTTAACTACTTTAAGCATTTCACCTGTTTGGAAGAATTCCTGAACAGCAGCTATCATGTCTGGGCCCATAATCTCCCAGCTTGCTTTTAAAAAGTAGCTCCCATAGCCATCAATACCTGGAGCCTTATCATCCGGTATGGACCATATTGCTTCTTTGATTTCAGCAGGAGAGAATGACATGTTTAGTGAATCTTATAACTCCTCAGACAAGACTTCACCCTGTTGTATAATTCTAGCTTTGATCTTGGAAACTGGTTGTGTATCATTCATAAATCTAGAGAAGTAATTTATGAATTGAGCACAAACCCCTTGAGGGTCCATAATCCATTCTTCTGCATTATCTTGAACAGTGTTAATTCTGTTCTTGTTGAGTCTAGCCTTAACAGCCTGATGAAAGATAGCAGTGTTATCATCCCCCCAGCAGATCCAGTCCTCTTTTGCTTTCTGTTTCAAGAACAGCAGGTAGTATGATTTTGCCTTTTTTAGCTGCTGAGCAGCCTCATATTCCTCTTTGATCTCAATAGCATTAAGATTGTTATGCATTGCACTCTGAGCAGCATCAAGCTTTTTGGAGGCTTGTTTCACATTACTGGCTACATCACCAATCTGTGCATTAAACTTTCTCAAAACAGGTTTGAGTAGTTTAAGCTTTTGAGTAACTTGAAACATAGCATACCCTTGGATATGTGTACACCAGATCTTCTTTATTAAGTCCTGGTATCCCTCTTGAGCACACCACAAGTTAAAGAACCTGAATGGTTTGTAACCCTGAATCTCAGCATAGCTCCTTAGTATTGCAGGGCTGTGATCAAAATCACCTTTAGGTAAAAAGGTGACCTCTGAGTTAGTGTGTTGGGCTAACCAATCAACATTGGCCATCACTCTATCTATCTTGGTCATCACTCTGCTATTTTCATCTTGCTTATTGGTCCAAGTGAACCATCTTCCACTGAACTTAATGTCTTCCATCCCACATCTGTTCACACATTCTAGAAATTCCTCCATTTCTCTTTTGGTGTGAAGATCACCTGTTTTTTCCTCCTCATTGAGGATGACATTAAAGTCACCACCCCAAATCCAAGGGCCTTTCAAACTTCTAGCCAAATCACAGAGATCCCTCCATAGAGGCTTTCTTTCTACACCTCTATTAAAAGCATAGATAAAGGTGCAGAAAAAGGCTTGTGAGTGAACTGGCTTAATTTTGCAGTGCACCAATTGATCTGTACATTTCCTGATATCCACTTGAAAGACACTAGGGTCCCAAGTTACTACAACTCTACCCCTACCATGCCAAGGCAAGTTTGAAGTCAAACACCAACCAGGACAAATATTGAGGTACAAGGATCCAATATTCTTGGCCTTGACCTTGGTTTCTAGGAGGCAAGTTAGCTTAGCATTGTGTTTATGTATGAAATCTCTCACACTACATTGTTTTCTATAGCTATTCAACCCCCTGGTATTCCAAAATAGTATACTATCCATTAGGAGATCTATCACTGTTGTTGCTCACAACTGCTGTCACAACCTGTTGATCATCAGTAACCCCCCTGCTCTCCAAAGCTGTGGATGAATTATTGATGACAGTTGAAGGTGTAGTAGTTACAACCTTCTGAACAGCCCCACTCTTCCTAGAGCTTAAGGATATGAATCCATCCTAATCAACAATTCTTTCTTTGACTGGGATTTTAGTTGGTTGCTGTTTTGGTCTCCAAATCTTTTTAGGTTTGTCTTTAAACCAGCATTCCTCTTTGACATGCCCAAACTTATTGCAGCCAGTGCATTTTGTTGGTTTCCATTCATAGAAAACCTCCTGCACCATCTCTAGACCCTTCTCATTAATAAATGAGATTTGCTTAGGGAACTCCTGATCTAGTTGCACTTCAATCATGATTATGGCATATTTTGTTCTTTGCTTCAATTCAGTGTATGTATCTAACTTTCTCAAGGTACCAATCCCCCCAACAATCTTGCTGAGGCACCTCCTACCCCAAAACTTCAATCCCAGATTTGGTAATTGCATCCAAATGGGCACTGTGGGAGTTGCACATTCATCCATGCTCTCATCAGGGTCCCATTTCTTGATTAGCATAGGTTTACTATCAAAGAAATAAGCCCCCTCAAGGACTTTATCTACTGTTTTCTTGTCAATGAATCTCACCAAGAATCCCCCATTCTCAATAGGAGCAATAACCCCTATTCCAAGAGAACCCCAGATTCTCTTAATGAAACCATCAAACACTTGGAGTGGAGGTTTGGCTCCAACTACAAAACATACCACAGCAGAACTCCAATACTCAATTTCCTCTTCAACATCCTCCCAATCTATCACTGGCTTGTCAAACATGTTATGAACAGGAGGAACAGGCATTTCAAAATCAGTAATGCTCTCATTCAAGCCAACGCAGTCAAGATTGTGATCAAGAACCCTCTCTGGAGATGGGATCTTAGATTCACTCAGTTTAAGGTTTGCAATAGGTGATTTAATATGAGCATTCATATCAGTTTTCGCATTCATATCAGTTTTAACATTCAATTCAATCACATTGGAGCCAATATTGATCAAATTAGCACTATCAATTAGAGTACCTCCATTGTTGACTTTCGAAGCTCGGGTAACATGTATTGTAGTGATTTGACTCTTTTGATTCAACAAAGCTAGTTTGGGGCTATCATAATCACTGCCTTCTGAGTCCATTTCACTTCCTGAAGAAGATGAATCAAGGTCTGATTGCCATTGAGGCTTTCCCACCATAGACGATGATGAAGGTTGATCATCAATTTTATTTCTGATTTGGGGTTTGTTGACTTTTTGTGGTTTGGTGCTTGATTTTGCTCTTTGATTTCCATTCCCACCCTCTGATTTCCCCCCATTCCCCTTCTTACTTCGAGTTTTAGCCATCAATCCTAGAGGAGCTCAAAGAGAGAGAAAGAGGAAGAGAGAGGTGAAACCTTTTTTTTCCATCAACGTGGATTGAGTGCCTTTACAGAGCATTTGTGACTCAAAACAAACTCATACGACGGTTGTGTGGCCCCATATTTGGTATTTCATATTTTTTTGGTCATTGAAACCTACCCCAAAAATTTCATCCCAATCTGGAAATTGTTTTTTGAAACCTTTTTTTCCATCAACGTGGAATGAGTGCCGTTAAGGAGCGACTCTAAACCACCTCATATGACTGCCGTGAGGCCCCATATTTGATATTTCATATTTTTTTGGTCATTGAAACCTACCACCAAAATTTCGTTTCAATCAAAAAAAAAAAAATTGAAACCTTTTTTTCCATCAACGTGGACCGAGTGCCGTTACGGAGCATATGTGACTCAAAACCACCTCATACGACGGCCGTTTGGCCCCATATTTGGTATTGCATATTTTTTTGGTCATTGAAACCTACCACAAAAATTTCGTCTCAATCTGAAAACTTTTTTTTGAAACCTTTTTTTTCCATCAACGTGGAATGAGTGTCGTTACGGAGCGACTCTAAACCACCTCATACGACGGCCGTGTGGCCCCATATTTGGTATTTTATTTTATTTTGTCATTGAAACCAACCACAAAAATTTCATCCGAATCAAAAAAAAAAATTGAGACCTTTTTTTCCATCAACGAGGACCGAGTGCCGTTACGGAGCATATGTGACTCAAAACCACCTCATACGACCGCCGTTTGGCCCCGTATTTTGTATTTCATATTTTTTTGGTTATTGAAACCTACTTCAAAATTTTCGTCCCAATCTGGAAACTGTTTTTTTGAAACCTTTTTTTTCCATCAACGTGGACCGAGTGCTGTTACGGAGCATATGTGACTCAAAACCACTTCATACGACCGCCGTTTGGCCCCATATTTGGTATTTCATGTTTCTTTGTTCATTGAAATCTACAACCAAAATTTCGTCCCAATCTGGAAACTGTTTTTTTGAAACCTTTTTTTTCCATCAACGTGGACCGAGTGCTGTTACGGAGCATATGTGACCCAAAACCACCTCATACGACCGCCGTTTGGCCCATATTTGGTATTTCATGTTTCTTTGTTCATTGAAATCTACCACCAAAATTTCGTCCCAATCTGGAATCTTTTTTTTAAACCTTTTTTTCCATCATCGTGGACTAAGTGCTGTTACAGAGCATATGTGACTCAAAACCAACTCATACGACGGCCGTGTGGCCCCATATTTGGTATTTCATATTTTTTTGGTCATTGAAACATACCCCAAAAATTTCATCCCAATCTGGAAATTTTCTTTTGAAACCTTTTTTTCAATCAACGTGGAGTGAGTGCCGTTAAGGAGCGACTCTAAACCACCTCATACAACGGCCGTGTGGCCCCATATTTGGTATTTCATATTTTTTTGGTCATTGAAACCTACCACCAAAATTTCGACTCAATCAAAAAACTTTTTTTTGAAACCTTTTTTTCCATCAACGTGGACCGAGTGCCGTTACGGAGCATATGTGTCTCAAAACCACATCATACGACCGCCGTTTGGGCCCATATTTGCTACTTCATATTGCTTTGTTCATTGAAATCTACCACCAAAATTTCGTCCCAATCTGGAAACTTATTTTTGAAACCTTTTTTTTCCATCAACGTGGACCGAGTGCTATTACGGAGCATATGTGATTCAAAACCACCTCATACGACCGCCGTTTGGCCCCATATTTGGTATTTCATGTTTCTTCGTTCATTGAAATCTACCACCAAAATTTCGTCCCAATCTGGAAACTTTTTTTGAAACCTTTTTTCCATCATCGTGGACTGAGTGCCGTTACAGAGCATATGTGACTCAAAACCAACTCATACGACGGCCGTGTGGCCCCATATTTGGTATTTCATATTTTTTTGGTCATTGAAACCTACACCAAAATTTACATCCCAATCTGGAAATTTTTTTTTAAAACCTTTTTTTTCCATCAACATGGAGTTAGTGCCGTTAAGGAGCGACTCTAAACCACCTCATACGACGGCCATGTGGCCCCATATTTGGTATTTCATATTTTTTTGGTCATTGAAAGCTACCACCAAAATTTCGTCTCAATCAAAAAACTCTTCTTTTTGAAACCTTTTTTTCCATCAACGTGGACCGAGTGCCGTTACGGAGCATATGTGACTCAAAACCACCTCATACGACCGCCATTTGGCCCCATATTGGTATTTCATATTTCTTTGATCATTGAAACCTACCACCAAAATTTCGTCCCAATCTGGAAACTTTTTTTTTAAACCTTTTTTGCCATCAACGTGGACCGATTGCCGTTACGAAGCATATGTGAATCAAAACCACCTCATACGATAGCCGTTTGGCCCCATATTTGGTATTTAATAGTTTTTTTGTCATTGAAACCTCCCCCAAAAATTTCATCCCAATCTGAAATTTTTTTTTGAAACCTTTTTTTTCCATCAACGTGGAGTGAACGCGTTAAGAAGCTACTCTAAACCACCTCAATCGACGGCCGTGTGGCCCCATTTTTGGTATTTCATATTTTTTTGGTCATTGAAACATACCACCAAAATTTCGTCTCAATCAAAAAACTTTTTTTTGAAACCTTTTTTCAATCAATGTGGACCGAGTGTCGTTACGGAGCATATGTGACTCAAAACCACCTCATACGACGGCCGTTTGGCCCCATATTTGGTATTTCATATTTTTTTGGTCATTGAAACCTTCCACCAAAATTTCGTCCCGATCTGGAAACTTTTATTTGAAACCTTTTTTCTCATCAATGTAGACCGAGTGCCGTTAAGGAGCATATGTGACACAAAACCACCTCATACGACAGCCTTTTTGCCCCATATTTGGTATTCTATATTTTTTTGCTCATTGAAACCTACCACAAAAATTTCGTCTCAATCTGAATACTTATTTTTGAAACCTTTTTTTCCATCAACGTCGATTGAGTGCCGTTACAGACCATATGTGACTCAAAACCAACTCATACGACGGTTGTGTGGCCCCATATTTGGTATTTCATATTTTTTTGGTCATTGAAACTAACCCCAAAAATTTCATCCCAATCTGGAAATTGTTTTTTGAAACCTTTTTTTTCCATCAACGTGGAATGAGTGCCGTTAAGGAGCGACTCTAAACCACCTCATATGACGGCCGTGTGGCCCCATATTTGGTATTTCATATTTTTTTGTCATTGAAACCTACCACCAAAATTTCGTCTCAATCAAAAAACTTTTTTTTGAAAACTTTTTTTCCATCAACGTGGACCGAGTGCCGTTACGGAGCATATGTGACTCAAAATCACCTCATACGACGGCCGTTTGGCCCCATATTTGGTATTGCATATTTTTTTGGTCATTGAAACCTACCACAAAAATTTCGTCTCAATCTGAAAACTTTTTTTGAAACCTTTTTTTCCATCAACGTGGAATGAGTGTCGTTAAGGAGCGACTCTAAACCACCTCATACGACGGCCGTGTGGCCCCATATTTGGTATTTTATTTTATTTTGTCATTGAAACCAACCACAAAAATTTCATCCGAATCAAAAAAAAAAATTGAGACCTTTTTTTCCATCAACGAGGACCGAGTGCCGTTACGGAGCATATGTGACTCAAAACCACCTCATACGACCGCCGTTTGGCCCCGTATTTTGTATTTCATATTTTTTTGGTTATTGAAACCTACTTCAAAATTTTCGTCCCAATCTGGAAACTGTTTTTTTGAAACCTTTTTTTCCATCAACGTGGACCGAGTGCTGTTACGGAGCATATGTGACTCAAAACCACTTCATACGACCGCCGTTTGGCCCCATATTTGGTATTTCATGTTTCTTTGTTCATTGAAATCTACAACCAAAATTTCGTCCCAATCTGGAAACTGTTTTTTTGAAACCTTTTTTTCCATCAACGTGGACCGAGTGCTGTTACGGAGCATATGTGACCCAAAACCACCTCATACGACCGCCGTTTGGCCCATATTTGGTATTTCATGTTTCTTTGTTCATTGAAATCTACCACCAAAATTTCGTCCCAATCTGGAATCTTTTTTTTAAACCTTTTTTCCATCATCGTGGACTAAGTGCTGTTACAGAGCATATGTGACTCAAAACCAACTCATACGACGGCCGTGTGGCCCCATATTTGGTATTTCATATTTTTTTTGGTCATTGAAACATACCCCAAAAATTTCATCCCAATCTGGAAATTTTCTTTTGAAACCTTTTTTTTCAATCAACGTGGAGTGAGTGCCGTTAAGGAGCGACTCTAAACCACCTCATACAACGGCCGTGTGGCCCCATATTTGGTATTTCATATTTTTTTGGTCATTGAAACCTACCACCAAAATTTCGACTCAATCAAAAAACTTTTTTTTGAAACCTTTTTTCCATCAACGTGGACCGAGTGCCGTTACGGAGCATATGTGTCTCAAAACCACATCATACGACCGCCGTTTGGGCCCATATTTGCTACTTCATGTTGCTTTGTTCATTGAAATCTACCACCAAAATTTCGTCCCAATCTGGAAACTTATTTTTGAAACCTTTTTTTTCCATCAACGTGGACCGAGTGCTATTACGGAGCATATGTGATTCAAAACCACCTCATACGACCGCCGTTTGGCCCCATATTTGGTATTTCATGTTTCTTCGTTCATTGAAATCTACCACCAAAATTTCGTCCCAATCTGGAAACTTTTTTTGAAACCTTTTTTCCATCATCGTGGACTGAGTGCCGTTACAGAGCATATGTGACTCAAAACCAACTCATACGACGGCCGTGTGGCCCCATATTTGGTATTTCATATTTTTTTGGTCATTGAAACCTACACCAAAATTTACATCCCAATCTGGAAATTTTTTTTTAAAACCTTTTTTTTCCATCAACGTGGAGTTAGTGCCGTTAAGGAGCGACTCTAAACCACCTCATACGACGGCCATGTGGCCCCATATTTGGTATTTCATATTTTTTGGTCATTGAAAGCTACCACCAAAATTTCGTCTCAATCAAAAAACTCTTCTTTTTGAAACCTTTTTTCCATCAACGTGGACCGAGTGCCGTTACGGAGCATATGTGACTCAAAACCACCTCATACGACCGCCGTTTGGCCCCGTATTTTGTATTTGATATTTTTTTGGTTATTGAAACCTACTACAAAAAATTCGTCCCAATCTTGAAACTGTTTTTTTGAAATCTTTATTTTCCATCAACGTGGACCGAGTGCTGTTACGGAGCACATGTGACTCAAAACCACCCCATACGACCGCCGTTTGGCCCCATATTTCGTATTTCATGTTTCTTTGTTCATTGAAATCTACCACCAAAATTTCGTCCCAATATGGAAACTTTTTTTTGAAACATTTTTTTCCATCATCGTGGACTGAGTGCCGTTACAGAGCATAAGTGACTCAAAACCAACTCATACGACGGCCGTGTGGCCCCATATTTGGTATTTCATATTTTTTTTGTCATTGAAACCTACCACCAAAATTTCGTCCCGATCTGGAAACTTTTTTTTGAAACCTTTTTTTCCATCAATGTAGACCGAGTGCCGTTAAGGAGCATATGTGACAGAAAACCACCTCATACGACAGCCTTTTTTCCCATTATTTGGTATTCTATATTTTTTTGCTCATTGAAACCTACCACAAAAATTTCGTCTCAATCTGAATACTTATTTTTGAAACCTTTTTTTCCATCAACGTGGATTGAGTGCCTTTACAGAGCATTTGTGACTCAAAACCAACTCATACGACGGTTGTGTGGGCCCATATTTGGTATTTCATATTTTTTTGTTCATTGAAACCTACCCCAAAAATTTCATCCAATCTGAAAATTGTTTTTTGAAACCTTTTTTTTCCATCAACGTGGAGTGAGTGCCGTTAAGGAGCGACTCTAAACCACCTCATACGACGGCTGTGTGGCCCCATATTTGGTATTTCATATTTTTTTGGTCATTGAAACCTACCACCAAAATTGCGTCTCAATAAAAAAACTTTTTTTTGAAACCTTTTTTTCCATCAACGTTGACCGAGTGCCCGTTACGGAGCATATGTGACTCAAAACCAACTCATACGACGGCCGTTTGGCCCCATATTTGATATTTCATATTTTTTTGGTCATTGAAACCTACAACAAAAATTTCGTCTCAATCTGAAAACTTTTTTTTGAAACCTTTTTTTTCCATCAACGTGGAATGAGTGCCGTTAAGGAGCGACTCTAAACCACCTCATACGACAGACGTGTGGCCCCATATTTGGTTTTTTTTTTTGTCATTGAAACCTACCACCAAAATTTCGTCTGAATCAAAAAAAATTTGAAACCTTTTTTTCCATCAATGTGGACCGAGTGCCGTTACGGAGCATATGTGACTCAAAACCACCTCATACGACCGCCGTTTGGCCCCGTATTTGGTATTTCATATATTTTTTGGTTATTGAAACCTACTACAAAAATTTCGTCCCAATCTGGTAACTGTTTTTTTGAAACCTTTTTTTTCCATCAACGTGGACCGAGTGCTGTTACGGAGCATATGTGACTCAAAACCACCTCATACGACCGCTGTTTGGCCCCATATTTGGTATTTCATGTTTCTTTGTTCATTGAAATCTACCACCAAAATTTCGTCCCAATCTGGAAACTTTTTTTTGAAACCTTTTTTTCCATCATCGTGGACTGAGTGCCGTTACAGACCATATGTGACTCAAAACCGACTCATACGACGGAAGTCTGGCCCCGTATTTGGTATTTCATATTTTTTTGGTCATTGAAACCCACCCCAAAAATTTCATCCCAATCTGGAATTTCTTTTTTGAAACCTTTTTTTTCCATCAACGTGGAGTGAGTGCCGTTAAGGAGCGACTCTAAACCACCTCATACGACGGCCGTGTGGCCCCATATTTGGTATTTCATATTTTTTTGGTCATTGAATCCTACCACCAAAATTTCTACTCAATCAAAAAACTTTTTTCTGAAACCTTTTTTTCCATCAACGTGGACCGAGTGCGTTAGGGAGCATATGTGACTCAAAACCACCTCATACGACCGCCGTTTGGCCCCATATTGGAATTTCATATTTCTTTCATCATTGAAACCTACCACCAAAATTTCGTCCCAATATGGAAACTTTTTTTTGAAACCTTTTTTGCCATCAACGTAGACCGATTGCCGTTACGGAGCATATGTGACTCAAAACCACCTCATACGACGAAAGTTTGGCCCCATATTTGGTATTTAATAGTTTTTTGGTCATTGAAACCTACCCCAAAAATTTCATCCCAATCTGGAATTTCTTTTTTGAAACCTTTTTTTCCATCAACGTGGAGTGAGTGCCGTTAAGGAGCGACTCTAAACCACCTCATACGACGGCCGTGTGGCCCCATATTTGGTATTTCATATTTTTTTGGTCATTGAATCCTACCACCAATATTTCTACTCAATCAAAAAACTTTTTTTGAAACCTTTTTTCCATCAACGTGGACCGAGTGCGTTAGGGAGCATATGTGACTCAAAACCACCTCATACGACCGCCGTTTGGACCCATATTGGAATTTCATATTTCTTTCATCATTGAAACCTACCACCAAAATTTCGTCCCAATATGGAAACTTTTTTTTGAAACCTTTTTTTCCATCAACGTAGACCGAGTGCCGTTAAGGAGCAGATGTCACTCAAAACCACCTCATACGACAGCCTTTTTCCCCATATTTGGTATTTCATATTGTTTTGGTCATTGAAACCTACCCCAAAAATTTCATCCCAATCCAGAATTTTTTTTCAAACCTTTTTTTTCATCAACGTGGAGTGAGTGTCGTTAAGGAGCGACTCTAAACCACCTCATACGAAGGCCGTGTGGCCCCATATTTGGTATTTCATATTTTTTTGGTCATTGAAACCTACCACCAAAATTTCGTATCAATCAAAAAACTTTTTTTGAAACCTTTTTTCCATCAACCAGGACCGAGTGCCGTTACGGAGCATATGTGACTTAAACCACCTCATACGACCTCCGTTTAGCCCCATATTTGGTATTTCATATTTCTTTGATCATTGAAAGCTACCACCAAAATTTCGTCCCAATCTGGATATTTTTTTTTGAAACCTCTTTTGCCATCAACGTGGACTGATTGCCGTTACAGAGCATATGTGACTCAAAACCACCTCATACGACGGCTGTTTGGCCCCATATTTGGTATTTAATAGGATTTTGGTCATTGAAACCTACCCCAAAAATTTCATCCCAATCTGGAATTTTGTTTTGAAACCTTTTTTTTCCATCAACGTGGAGTGAGTGCCGTTAAGGAGCGACTCTAAACCACCTCATACGACAGCCGTGTGGCCCCATATTTGGTATTTAATATTTTTTTGGTCATTGAAACCTACCACCAAAATTTCGTGTCAATCAAAAAACTTTTTTTTGAAACATTTTTTTCAATCAACGTGGACCGATTGCCGTTACAAAGCATATGTGACTCAAAACCACCTCATACGACGGCTGTTTGGCCCCATATTTGGTATTTAATAGGATTTTTGTCATTGAAACCTACCCCAAAAATTTCATCCCAATCTGGAATTTTGTTTTGAAACCTTTTTTTTCCATCAACGTGGAGTGAGTGCCGTTAAGGAGCGACTCTAAACCACCTCATACGACCGCCGTGTGGCCCCATATTTGGTATTTCATATTTTTTTGGTCATTGAAACCTACCACCAAAATTTCGTCTCAATCAAAAAACTTTTTTTTGAAACCTTTTTTTCAATCAACGTGGACCAAGTGCCGTTACGGAGCATATGTGACTCAAAACCACCTCATACGACGGCCGTTTGGCCCCATATTTGGTATTTCATATTTTTTTGGTCATTGAAACCTACCATTAAAATTTCGTCCCAATCTGGAAACTTTTTTTTTAAACCTTTTTTTTCATCAACGTAGAAAGAGTGCCGTTATGGAGCATATGTGACTCAAAACCACTTCATACGACAACCTTTTTGCCCCATTTTTGGTATTCTATTTTTTTTTGGTCATTGAAACCTATCACAAAAATTTCGTCTCAGTCTGAAAACTTTTTTTTGAAACCTTTTTTTTCCATCAACGTGGAATGAGTGCCGTTAAGGAGCTACTCTAAACCACCTCATACGACGGCCGTGTGGCCCCATATTTAGTATTTCAATTTTTTTTGTCATTGAAACCTACCACCAAAATTTCGTCTGAATCCAAAAAAAAATTTGACACCTTTTTTTCCATCAACGTGGACCGAGTGCCGTTACGGAGCATATGTGACTCAAAACCACCTCATACGACCGCCGTTTGGCCCCGTATTTGGTATTTCATATTTTTTTGGTTATTGAAACCTACTACAAAAATTTAGTCCGAATATGGAAACTGTTTTTTGAAACCTTTTTTTTTTTTGGTAATTTAAGAATTGTATATCAACAAGGAACTTTTTACAACCTACCATTTGGAAGGGACAGACCCCAACTCAAATATCATTTACAAGTGAAGGCTAAGTATGAAGATTGTTAATCCATATCCTATCTTTTTCTTTCAATTTACAAGTATAGAGTTTCTTTGCTCTTTGGAGAACAAAAAATTGAATCCTTTGAACTGTGTAGCTAACTGATGGTGTTTTGTCTAGCCAATAAGACTGGTTTCTTGCCTTCCAAATATGATACAGCAGACTAGCCACTGTAGCTTTGCATACCTGCTGTTGAACCATAGTAAAACCCCTCCCCCTTCTGAGCCAAAGCAGTAGTTGCTTCATACTGCCAAATAGCTGTGGGAAGCCTAGCCATCTTCCAATCTCTTGCCAAACCCTCCTGGTGTAAAGGCATTCAAAGAAAAGGTGCTGGTGTGTTTCTGTTTGAGCATCACAGATGCAGCATGACACCTATTCACAGTAGAAGAACCTTGCCAATCTGTCTCTAACAGGTAGCTTTTGGTGGACAGTCACCCACCATAAAAAACTATGCTTAGGCATAGCTAGCTTATTCCAAATGGTCCCATTCCAGTCCACTTTCTTGTCCATATTCTTAATGCCATGGTAGATTTTAGCTATAGAATATGATCCACTCCACCAAGTTTGACTGATCCAAGCATGAACTTCATTTTTAAATCTACAGATTTGTTTCCAAATCCAGCTACCAGTGGTGGTAGGTGTGTACCCCCACCATTCTTGCTCTTTCAAATAGACACTATGAACCCCCTTAACCCACAGGTTATCTTTCTTTTATGCTATTTGCCAAGCTATCTTTCCTACAGCAACCATATTCCAGAGGGCAAGGTCTCTCACTCCAAGGCCTCCATGCTTCCTAGCTTTGCATACTGAAGTCCAGTTGACAAAACCAGTTTTGCAGCCTTCAGTTTTCCCTTCCCATAGAAACGTTCTGTAGAGTTTATTAACTCTTGCAATAACAGTTTTTGGAAGTATTATAAGTTGCATCCAGTAAGTGCAGACACTCATCAACACTGAATTCACAAGTTGCAATCTGCCAGCAAATGATAGATGCTTTGCTTGCCAGCCTTTAATTCTTTGCACTATCTTGTTGACTAGATGATCACAGTCCTGGTTGGATAGTTTTTTGTTGCAAATTGGCATCCCTAGGTATCTGAAAGGGAGTTTCCCTAACTTGAATCCAGATTTCTCAATCAGTTTGGCCACCTCAGCTGCAGCCATGTTAACATGATACAATTCAGATTTTCCTTTGTTGGCTACTAACCCTGAGACTGATTCAAAATGCTTGAGGCCTTATAGAAGCAATCTAGCACTCTGAATTTCCCCCTTGCAGAACACCAGAAGATCATCAGCAAAGCAAAGGTTGTTCAGCTTCAATCCAGCACATCTAGGGTGGAAATTGAAGTCCTTCCTCCCCCCTAGATATTTCAGTGTCCTTGTCAAATACTCCATACAAAGTGTGAACAAAAGAGGAGAAACAGGATCACCTTATCTCAAGCCTCTCTTGGAGTTGAAAAAACCTTGACTGGTTCCATTTATAAGCAGAGTGAAGCTAGTGGTTGTGATACATGCCATAATCAGTTTTATAAACTGTGTTGGAAACTTCAGAGCTTCCATCAAATCAGCCAAAAAACTCCATTCAACAGTGTCATATGCTTTTTGGAGATCAATCTTCTTCATACAACTAGGAGAAGCATTTTTCCTAGCATAATGTCTCACAATATCTTGGCAAACTAAGATGTTGTTCAGGATACTTCTACCACAGATAAAGGCTCCCTGATTTTGGGATACAATATGAGGCAGAACAATTTTGAGTCTAGTACTGATTAGCTTAGAGATACATTTATAAAGTACAGAACAACATGCTATTGGTCTATATTCATGGACTTTACTAGGGCAATTGATTTTTGGAACTAAAGAGATGGAGGTAGTGTTAACTACTCTAAGCATCTCACCTGTTTGGAAAAACTCCTGAACAGCAGCTACCAAATCAGCCCCCACCACTTCCAACCTTGCATTAAAGAAGTAGCTTCCATAGCCATCAATACCTGGAGCTTTTTCATCAGGAATAGACCATAAAGCTTCCTTAATATCAGCTTCAGTGAAGGACATCTTCATTGTATCTTGCATTTCCTCTGATAAAACTGCCCCTTGTTGTATAATTTGGCTTTTAATCTTAGAAACAGATTGGCTATCATTCATAAATCTGGCAAAATGATTAATGAATTGATCACAAACTTGTTGAGGGTCTGTAATCCAATTCCCTTCATTGTCTTGAATTGTGTTGATTCTATTCTTGTTCAATCTTGCTTTTACTGCTTGGTGGAACACAGAAGTGTTTTCATCCCCCATAGTTATCCATTCTTCTTTTGCCTTCTGTTTGAGAAATCTAAGTAGCTCAAGGTTGGCTTTATTAAACATCTGTGCAGCCCTATACTCTTCTCTGATCAAATTAGTATCTTCAGGGTTCTTGTGCATTGCATTCTGAGCTATCTCCAACTTTTTTGCAGCTTCTTTCACATTGCTAGCCACATCACCAACCTGCCCCTTATTAAACTTCTTCAAAATAGGCTTAAGAAGTTTATGTTTTTGAGTAAATTGGAAAATTCTGTAGCCTTGAATTTGAGTAGACCAGTGCTCCCTAATCATCTCCTGGTATCCCTCCTGTGCACCCCAAAGATTAAAAAATCTAAAAGGCTTATACCCCTGCACCTCCTCATAGCTCCTTAATAGAGCAGGGCTATGGTCAAAATCCCCTTCAGGAAGGAAGGTGACCTCTGAATTGGTGTAGTGTGCTAACCAATCTGTGTTAGCCATAACTCTATCAATATTGGACATCACTCTGCTATGTTCATCTGGTTTATTATTCCAAGTGAACCATCTACCACTAAACTTGATATCCTTCATGCCACAACTAGCTACACACTGTTGAAACTCCTCCATTTCTCTTTTGGTATTTATCTCTCCAGTTTTCTCATCATCACTAAGGATGATGTTGAAGTCACCACCCCAGACCCAAGGTCCTTTCAAACCTTTGGCTAAGGTACAAAGATCCCTCCATAGAGGCTTTCTTTCTACACCTTTATTATAAGCATAGATGAAGGTGCAGAAAAAGGCTTCTGCATGTTTTGGCTGCACTTTACAGTGGACTAGTTGATCTGTACACTCCCTGATGTCCACTTGAAATACATGAGGATCCCAGGCTACCACCACTCTACCCTTACCATGCCAAGGGAAGTTTGAAGTTAAGCACCACCCAGGACATATGTTTAGGTACAAGGCCCAAGCATTCTTGGCCTTGACCTTAGTTTCCAAGAGGCAAACTAGCTTAGCATGATGGTGTTGGATAAAATCCCTCACTCTACTTTGCTTGTTAAAGCTGTTTAGCCCCCTGGTGTTCCAAAATAAAATACTATCCATTAGGGATAGGGGTGATCAACCCCTGCTCCCTTAAACTGCTTCCATTCTCCTGAAGTTGAGACACTTCCTGAATAGCTTCCTCTTTACTCCCTGTCCCCTCCAAAGCAGCAAATGCATTCTGTGTTTCAGTATGAAGAACAGTACCCTCAGCTAGAGTGATTCTCTGTGCCACAGAACCACCTTTCCTAGAGTTAATGGAAATGAAACCATCATCATCAATCACCCTCTGAGCTACTGGGATTTTTGTGGTTTGTTGCTTTGGCCTCCACTCCTTAGTTGGTTTAGCAGGCTTATTTTTAAACCAACACTCCTCTGTAGCATGTCCATACCTCTTGCATACAGTACACTTAGATGGTTTCCACTCATAAACCACCTCCTGAGTCATCTCTACCCCTTTTTCATTGATAAAACTTATCTGCTCTGGAAAATGCTGTTCAAGTTGCACATCTACCATAACTCTGGCATACTTAATTCTTTGCTTGAGTTCAGTGTAAGTATCCAATTTCCTTAGGGTCCCAATCCCCCCAACAATCTTGCTGAGACATTGTTTACCCCAGAATTTCAGTCCTAGGTTTGGTAATTGAAGCCAAATAGGAACTGTAGGAGTGGAGCATTCCTCCATGCTTTCATCTGGATCCCACTTCTTGACTAGCAGAGGTTTGCTATCAAAGAAGTAGTCCCCAGCAAGTATCTTGTCTACTGTTTCCTTCTCCTTGAATCTAATCATGAATCCCCCATTCTCAATAGGAGCTACAACCCCTAATCCAAAAGATCCCCAAATTCGCTTCACAAAACCCGCAAACACTTGGAGTGGAGGTTTTGCACCTAGAACAAAGCATACAACAGCTGAACTCCAAAATGCAATCTCCTCCTCAACATCTT
Organism: Patellifolia procumbens; assembly: GCA_947645195.1. Classification (NCBI taxonomy): domain Eukaryota; kingdom Viridiplantae; phylum Streptophyta; class Magnoliopsida; order Caryophyllales; family Amaranthaceae; genus Patellifolia; species Patellifolia procumbens. The sequence continues at coordinate 130,151 of CANSGD010001099.1, forward strand.
CCCAACTTAATACAGATTTCAGATCACCCACAACATGAGTTTGATAAGAGTCAACCGCAGTTAAGTCAACATGATCACAAACCCTCTTTTGATCCACAGATTGTTTATTTGGGTTTAATAGCCCAATTTTACCAGTAGTAGCATCAGCATTATCATTCAAACTAGTTCCCCCATTCAAATCAATCACAGCAGAACTAATATTGATCAATTGAGCAGAATCAATGATCTTACCTCCATGGATGTCTTTTGAAGCTCGCGTGATTGGGATTGTAGTAATATGGCTTTTTTGCGCCATCTTGATGAGTCTTGGGCTTGCATACTCTCCATCTGAATCAAACTCACTACTAGATGAGGAGTCATAAACATCTGATTGCCAGTTTGCCATTTCTGTCTTACCCTTTTTTCTTGAATCTGATTGGAGATGATCATCAGATTGTGAGCTAGATTGTGTTTTGGGTGGTTTATTTGAACCATTTTGTGGGTTTTCCTTGGATTTGTTGCTTTGATTAGCATTGCCACCAGCAGATTTCACCCCCTTCCCTTGCCTACTCCTTGTGTTTGCCATCACCATTGGGAGTTCAAAGAGAGAGAAAAAGGAGGGAGTTCATTGAAACCTTTTTTTTCCATCAACGTGGACCGATTGCCGTTACGGAGCATATGTGACTCAAAACCACCTCATACGACGGCTGTTTGGGCCCATATTTGGTATTTAATAGGATTTTGGTCATTGAAACCTACCCCAAAAATTTCATCCCAATCTGGAATTTTTTTTTGAAACCTTTTTTTTCCATCAACGTGAAGTGAGTGCCGTTAAGGAGCGACTCTAAACCACCTCATACGACGGCCGTGTGGCCCCATATTTGGTATTTCATATTTTTTTGGTCATTGAAACCTACCACCAAAATTTCGTCTCAATCAAATAACTTTTTTTTGAAACCTATTTTTTTTTTTTTTTGGTAATTTAAGAGTTGTATATCATCAAAGGAACTTTTTACAACCTACCATTTGGAAGGACAGACCCCAACTCAAATATCATTTACAAGTAAAGATTGTTAATCCATATCCTATCTTTTTCTTTCAATTTACAAGTAGAGTTTCTTTAATCTTTGAAGAACAAAAAATTGAACTCTTTGAACTGTGTAGCTAACTGATGGTGTCTTGTCTAGCCAATAAGTCTTGTTTCTTTCCTTCCATATTTGATACAGAAGGCTAGCCACAGTAGCTCTGCACACCTGCTGCTGTACCAAAGTAAAACCCCTCCCCTTCTTGAGCCAAAGCACTAGTTTCTTCATACTGCCAAATATCTGTGAGAAGCCTAGCCATCTACCAACCTCTTGCCAAATCCCCCTGGTGTAAGGGCATTCAAAAAAGAGGTGCTGATGTGTTTCTTGTTGATTATCACAGATGCAGCATGACACCTTTTCACAATAGAAGAATCTTGCCAATCTGTCCCTAACAGGGAGCCTTTGGTGGACAGTCACCCACCATAAAAAACTATGCTTTGGCATAGCTAGCTTGTTCCAAATGATCCCATTCCAGTCCACTTTCTTGTCCATATTCTTAATGCCATGGTAGATTTTGGCTATAGAATATGATCCACTCCACCAAGCTTGACTGGTCCAAGCATGAACTTCATCTTTAACTTTACATATTTGTTTCCATATCCAGCTGCCAGTGGTGGTAGGTGTGTACCCCCACCATTCTTGCTCTTTCAAATAAACACTGTGAACCGACTTGACCCACAGGTCATCTTTCTTTTCAGCTATTTGCCAAGCTATCTTCCCTACAGCAACCATATTCCAGAGGCCTAGGTCTCTCACCCCCAAACCTCCATGCTTCCTTGACTTGCATACTGCTGTCGAGTTGACAAACCCAGTTTTGCAACCTTCAGTTTTCCCTTCCCATAGAAACCTTCTATAGAGCTTATTAACTCTTGCAATCACAGACTTTGGAAGTATTATAATTTGCGTCCAATATGTGCAAACACTCATCAGTACTGAATTCACAAGTTGCAATCTGCCAGCAAATGAGAGATGCTTTGCTTGCCAGCCTGTGATTCTTTGCACTATCTTGTTGACCAGTTGATCACAGTCCTGGTTGGTGAGCTTTTTGTTACAAATTGGCATGCCTAGATATCTGAAGGGAATCTTCCCTAACTTGAAACCAGATTTCTCAACCAGTTTGGCCACCTCATCTTCAGCCATGTTAACATGATACAGTTCAGATTTACCCTTGTTGGCCACTAGCCCTGAGAATAATTCAAAATGTTTGAGGCCTTGGAGAAGCAACCTAGCACTCTGAATTTCCCCCTTGCAAAACACCAGGAGGTCATCAGCAAAGCATAGGTTGTTCAGCTTCAAATCAGCACATCTAGGGTGGAATTTAAAATCCTTCCTCCCCCCTAGGTATTTTAGTGTCCTTGTCAAATACTCCATACAAAGTGTGAACAAAAGAGGAGAAACAGGATCACCTTGTCTCAAGCCTCTTTTGGAGTTGAAAAAACCTTGACTGGTTCCATTTATAAGCAGAGTGAAGCTAGTAGTTGTAATACATGCCATAATCAGTTTTATAAACTGTGTTGGAAACTTCAATGCTTCCATCAAATCAGCCAAGAAACTCCATTCAACAGTATCATATGCCTTTTGGAGATCAATCTTCATCATACAGCTAGGAGATGCATTTTTCCTAGCATAATGTCTCAAAAGATCTTGGCAAACCAAGATGTTGTTCAGGATACTTCTACCACAGATAAAGGCTCCCTGATTTTGGGAAACAATATGAGGTAGAACAATTTTGAGCCTAGAACAGATTAGCTTAGAGATACATTTATATTCATGGACTTTACTAGGGCAGTTGATCTTTGGAACTAGTGAGATTGTGGTAGTGTTAACTACTCTAAGCATCTCACCTGTTTGGAAAAACTCCTGAACAGCTGCTACTATATCAGCTCCCACAACTTCCCAACTTGCTTTAAAGAAGTAGCTTCCATAGCCATCAATACCTGGTGCTTTTCCATCAGGAATGGATCATAAAGCTTTCTTAATCTCAGCTGCAGTGAAGGACATCTTCAGTGTATCTTGCATTTCCTCTGATAGGACTGCCCCTTGCTAGATAATTTGGCCTTTAATCTTGGAAACTGACTGGCTATCATTCATAAATCTAGCAAAATGATTAATGAATTGATCACAAACTTGTTGAGGGTCTGTAATCCAATATCCTTCATTGTCTTGAATAGTGTTGATTTTATTCTTGTTCAATCTGGCTTTAACTGCTTGGTGGAACACAGAAGTGTTTTCATCCCCCATATCTATCCATTCTTCTTTTGCCTTCTGCTTGAGGAAACCAAGTAACTCAAGGTTAGCTTTATTGAAAATCTGTGCAGCCTCATACTCTTCTCGGATCAAACCAGTATCTGCAGGGTTCTTGTGCATTGCTTCCTGAGCTATCTCCAACCTTTTTGAAGCTTCTTTCACATTGCTAGCAACATCACCAACCTGCCCCTTATTAAACTTCTTCAAAATAGGGTTAAGAAGTTTAAGTTTTTGAGTAAATTTGAACATTGTGTAGCCTTGAATTTGAGTGGACCAATGCTCCCTAATCATCTCCTGGTATCCCTCTTGTGTACACCAAAGATTAAAAAATCTAAAAGGCTTATACCCCTGCACCTCCTCATAGCTCCTTAACAGAGCAGGGCTATGGTCAAAATCCCCTTCAGGAAGGAAAGTGACCTCTGAGTTGGTGTAGTGTGCTAACCAATCTGTGTTAGCCATAACTCTATCAATCTTGGACATCACTCTGCTATGTTCATCTTGTTTATTGTTCCAAGTGAACCATCTACTACTAAACTTGATATCCTCCATGCCACAACTAGCTACACACTGTTGGAACTCCTCCATTTCTCTTTTGGTATGTATCTCTCCAGTTTTCTCATCATCATTAAGGATGATATTGAAGTCACCACCCCAGACCGAAGGTCCTTTCAAACCTCTTGCCAAAGTACAAAGATCCTTCCATAGAGGCTTTCTTTCTACACCTTTATTGTAAGCATATATAAAGGTGCAAAAAAAGGCTTCTGCATGTTTTGGCTGCACTTTACAATGGACTAATTGATCTGTACACTCCCTGATGTCCACTTGGAAAACATGAGGATCCCAGGCTACCACAACTCTACCCTTACCATGCCACGGTAAGTTTGAAGTTAGACACCACCCAGGACATATGTTTAGGTACAAGGCCCCAACATTCTTGGCCTTGACCTTAGTTTCCAAGAGGCAGACTAGCTTAGCATGATGGTGTTGGATAAAATCCCTCACTCTACTTTTCTTGCTAAAGTTGTTCAGCCCCCTGGTATTCCAAAATAGAATACTATCCATTAGGGATAGGGGTGATCAACCCCTGCTCCCTTAAACTGCTGCCATCCTCCTGAAGTTGAGTCACTTCCTGAGTAGCTTCCTCTTTACTCCCTTTCCCCTCCAAAGCAGCAAAAGAATTCTGTATATCAGTATGAAGAACAGTACCCTCAGATAGAGTGGTCCTCTGTGCCACAGATCCACCTCTCCTGGAGTTGATGGAGGATAAACCATCATCATCAACAACCCTCTGAGCAACTGGGATTTTTGTGGGTTGTTGCTTTGGCCTCCACACCTTAGCAGGCTTAGTTTTAAACCAGCACTCCTCTGTAGCATGTCCATACCTCTTGCACACTGTACACTTAGATGGTTTCCACTCATAAACCACCTCCTGAGTCACCTCTACACCTTTTTCATTTATGAAGCTTATCTAAACTGGGAAATTCTGTTCAAGCTGCACATCTACCATAACTCTGGCATATTTAATTCTTTGCTTGAGTTCAGTGTAAGTATCCAACTTCCTTAGGGTCCCAATCCCCCCAAAAATCTTACTGAGACATTGTTTTCCCCAGAATTTCAATCCCAAGTTTGGTAACTGAATCCAAATAGGAACTGTAGGAGTGGAGCATTCCTCCATGCTTTCATCTAGATCCCACTTCTTGACTAGCAAAGGTTTGCTATCAAAGAAGTAGTCCCCAGCAAGTATCTTGTCTACTGTCTCCTTCTCCTTAAATCTAATCAAGAATCCACCATTCTCAATAGGAGCTACAACCCCTAATCCAAAGGAACCCCAGATTCTCTTAACAAAACCCTCAAACACTTGGAGTGGAGGTTTTGCACCTAGAACAAAGCATACAACATCTGAACTCCAAAATGCAATCTCCTCCTCAACATCTTCCCAGTTTATTACAGGTTTCATATCACCCACAGCATGATTTTGAGGACCAGACAGATTTAAGTCAACCGCAGTTGAGTCAACGTAATCACAAACTTGATCACTAACCCTTTTTTGATCAACAGATTTATCTGGGTATAATGGCCCAATTTTACCAGTAGTAGAATAAGCATTAACATTCAAACTAACATTCATACTAGTTCCCCCATTCAAATCAATCACAGCAGAACCAATGTTGATCAATTGAGCAGAATCAATGATCTTACCTCCATGGTTAACTTTGGAAGCTCGTTGGATTGGGATTGTAGTAATATGGCTTTTCTGCATCATCTTGGTGAGTCTTGGGCTTGCATAGTCTCCATCTGAATCAGACTCACTATTGGATGAGGAACCATCAAAATCTGATTGCCAGTTTGCCATTGCTGCCTTACCCTTTTTTCTTGAATCTGATTGAAAATGATCATCAGATTGTGTGCCAGATTGTGCTTTGGGTTGTTTATTTGAACCATTTTGTGGGTTTTTCTTGGATTTGTTGCTTTGATTAGCATTGCCACCAGCAGATTTAACCCCCTTCCCCTGCCTACTCCTTGTGTTTGCCATCACCAACGGGAGTTCAAAGAGAGAGAAAAAGGAGGGAGGTCATTGAAACCTTTTTTTCAATCAACGTGGACCTAGTGCCGTTACGGAGCATATGTGACTCAAAACCACCTCATACGACGGCCGTTTGGCCCCATATTTGGTATTTCATATTTTTTTGGTCATTGAAACCTACCACCAAAATTTTCGTCCCAATCTGGAATCTTTTTTTTGACACCTTTTTTTCTATCAATGTAAACCGAGTGCCGTTAAGGAGCATATGTGATTCAAAACCACCTCATACGACAGCCTTTTTGGCCCATATTTGGTATTCTATATTTTTTTGCTCATTGAAACCTACCACAAAAATTTCGTCTCAATCTGAATACTTATTTTTGAAACCTTTTTTTCCATCAACGTGGATTGAGTGCCTTTACAGAGCATTTGTGACTCAAAACCAACTCATACGACGGTTGTGTGGCCGCATATTTGGTATTTCATATTTTTTTGGTCATTGAAACCTACCCCAAAAATTTCATCCCAATCTGGAAAATGTTTTTTGAAAACTTTTTTTTCCATCAACGTGGAGTGAGTGCCGTTAAGGAGCGACTCTAAACCACCTCATACGAAGGCCGTGTGGCCCCATATTTTGTATTTCATATTTTTTTGGTCATTGAAACCTACCACTAAAATTTCATCTCAATCAAAAAACTTTTTTTAGAAACCTTTTTTCCATCAACGTGGACCGAGTGCCGTTACGGAGCATATGTGACTCGAAACCACCTCATACGACCGCCTTTTTCCCCATCTTTGGCATTCCATATTTTTTTTTGTTATTGAAACCTAATACAAAAACTTAGTCCAAATCTAGAATTTTTTTTTGAAACCTTTTTTTCCATAAACGTGGACCGAGTGCCGTTACAGAGCATATGTGACTCAAAACCACCTCATACGACCGCCGTTTGGCCCCATATTTGGTGTTTCATATATTTTTGGTCATTGAAACCTACCACAATAATTCGTCCCAATCTGGAAACTTTTTTGAAACCTTTTTTTCCATCAACGTAGACTGAGTGCCGTTAAGGAGCATATGTGACTCAAAACCACCTCATACGACCGCCGTTTGGTCCCATATTTTGTATTTCATGTTTCTTTGTTCATTGAAATCTACCACCAAAATTTCATCCCAATCTGGAATTTTATTTTTGAAACCTTTTTTTTCCATCAACGTGGAGTGAGTGCCTTTAAGGAGCGACTCTAAACCACCTCATACGACGGCCGTGTGGCCCCATATTTGGTTTTTCATATTTGTTTGGTCATTGAAAACTACCCCAAAAGATTCATCCCAATCTGGAAATTTTATTTTGAAACCTTTTTTTTTCCATCAACGTGGAGTGAGTGCCGTTAAGTAGCGACTCTAAACCACCACATACGACGGATGTATGGCCCCATATTTGGAATTTCATATTTTTTTGGTCATTGAAACCTACTACCAAAATTTCGTCTCAATCAAAAAACTTTTTTTTGAAACCTTTTTTTCCATCAACGTGGACCGAGTGCCGTTACAGAGCATATGTGACTCAAAACCACCTCATACGACCGCCGTTTGGCCCCATATTTGGTATTTCATATTTCTTTTATTATTGAAACCTACCACCAAAATTTCGTCCCAATCTAGAAACTTTTTTTTAAACCTTTTTTGCCATCAATGTGGACCGATTGCCGTTACGGAACATATGTGACTCAAAACCACCTCATACGACAGCCGTTTTGCCCCATATTTGGTATTTAATAGTTTTTTGGTCATTGAAACCTACCCCAAAAATTTCATCCCAGTCTGAAAACTTTTTTTTCTATCAACGTGGAATGAGTGCCGTTAAGAAGCGACTCTAAACCACCTCATACGACGGCCGTGTGGCCCCATATTTGGTATTTCATTTTTTTGTCATTGAAACCTACCACCAAAATTTCGTGTGAATCAAAAAAAAAAATTGAAACCTTTTTTTCCATCAACGTGGACCGAGTGTCGTTACGGAGCATATGTGACTCAAAACCACCTCATACGACGCCGTTTGGCCCCGTATTTGGTATTTCATATTTTTTTGGTTATTGAAACCAACTACAAAAATTTCATCCCAATCTGGAAACTGTTTTTTTGAAACCTTTTTTTCCATCATCGTGGACCGATTGCCGTTACGGAGCATATGTGACTCAAAACCAACTCATACGACCGTCGTTTGGCCCCATATTTTGTATTTCATGTTTCTTTGTTTATTGAAATCTACCACCAAAATTTCGTCCCAATCTAGAAACTTTTTTTTGAAACCTTTTTTTCCATTATCGTGGACTGAGTGCCGTTACAGCTCATATGTGACTCAAAAGCATCTCATACGAGGGCCGTGTGGCCCCATATTTGGTATTTCATATTTTTGTGGTCATTGAAACCTACCCCAAAAATTTCATCCCAATCTTGAAATTTTTTTTGAAACCTTTTTTTCCCATCAACGTGGAGTGAGTGCCCGTTAAGGAGCGACTTTAAACCACTTCATACGATGGCCGTGTGGCCCCATATTTGGTATTTCATATTTTTTTGGTCATTGAAACCTACCAACAAAATTTCGTCTCAATAAAAAAAAAATTGAAACCTTTTTTTCCATCAACGTGGACCGAGTGCCGTTACGAAGCATATGTGACTCAAAACCACCTCATACGACGGCCGTTTGGCCCCATATTTGGTATTACATTTTTTTTGGTCATTGAAACCTACCCCAAAAATTTCATCCTAATCTGGAATTTTTTTTTGAAACCATTTTTTTCCATCAACGTGGAGTGAGTGCCTTTAAGGAGCGACTCTAAACCACCTCATACAACGGCTGTGTGGCCCCATATTTGGTATTTCATATTTTTTTGGTCATTGAAACCTACCCCAAAAGATTCATCCCAATCTGAAATTTTTTTTTGAAACCTTTTTTTTCCATCAACGTGGAGTGAGTGTCGTTAAGGAGCGACTCTAAACCACCTTATACGACGGACGTATGGCCCCATATTTGGTATTTCATATTTTTTTGGTCATTGAAACCTACCACCAAAATTTCGTCTCAATCAAAAAACTATTTCTTGAAACCTTTTTTTCCATCAACGTGGACCGAGTGCCGTTACAGAGCATATGTGACTCAAAACCACCTCATACGACCGCCGTTTGGCCCCGTATTTTGTATTTCATATTTTTTTGATTATTGAAACCTACTACAAAAATTTCGTCCCAATCTGGAAACTGTTTTTTTGAAACTTTTTTTTTCCATCAACGTGGACCGATTGGCGTTACGGAGCATATGTGACTCAAAACCACCTCATACGACCGCCGTTTGTTCCCATATTTGGTATTTCATGTTTCTTTGTTCATTGAAATCTACCACCAAAATTTCGTCCCAATCTGTAAACTTTTTTTTGAAACCTTTTTTTCCATGATCGTGGACCGAGTGCCGTTACAGAGAATATGTGACTTAAAACCAACTCATACGACGGGCGTGTGGCCCCATATTTGGTATTTCATTTATTTTTTTCATTGAAACCTACCAACAAAATTTCGTCTGAATCAAAAAAAAAATTGAAACCTTTTTTTCCATCAACGTGGACCGAGTGCCGTTATGGAGCATATGTGACTCAAAACCACCTCATACGACCGCCGTTTGTCCCCATATCTGGTGTTTCATATTTTTTTGGTCATTGAAACCTACCACAATAATTCGTCCCAATCTGGAAACTTTTTTTTGAAACCTTTTTTTGCATCAACGTAGACTGAGTGCCGTTAAGGAGCATATGTTACTCAAAACAACATCATACAACAACCTTTTTGCTCCATTTTTGATATTCTTTATTTTTTTGGTCATTGAAACCTACCACAAAAAATTCGTCTCAGTTTGAAAACTTTTTTTTCCATCAACATGGAATGAGTGCCGTTAAGGAGCGACTCTAAACCACCTCATACGACGGCCGTGTGGCCCCATATTTGGTATTTCATTTTTTTTGTCATTGAAACCTACCACCAAAACTTCGTCTGAATCAAAAAAAAATTTGAAACCTTTTTTTCCATCAACGTGGACCGAGTGCCGTTATGGAGCATATGTGACTCAAAACCACCTCATACGACCGCCGTTTGGCCCCGTATTTGGTTTTTTTAATTTTTTTGATTATTGAAACCTACTACAAAAATTTCGTCCCAATCTGGAAACTGTTTTTTTGAAACCTTTTTTTTCCATCAACGTGGACCGATTGCCGTTACGGAGCATATGTGACTCAAAACCACCTCATACGACCGCCGTTTGGTCCCATATTTGGTATTTCATGTTTCTTTGTTCATTGAAATCTACCACCAAAATTTCATCCCAATCTGTAAACTTTTTTTTGAAAACTTTTTCCCATCATCGTGGACCGAGTGCCGTTACAGAGCATATGTGACTGAAAACCAACTCATACGACGGCCGTGTGGCCCATATTTGGTATTTCATTTATTTTTTTCATTGAAACCTACCACCAAAATTTCGTCTGAATCAAAAAAAATAATTGAAACCTTTTTTTCCATCAACGTGGACCGAGTGCCGTTACGGAGCATATGTGACTCAAAACAACCTCATACGACGGCCGTTTGGCCACATATTTGGTATTTCATATTGTTTTGGTCATTGAAACCTACCCCAAAAAATTCATCCCAATCTGGAATTTTATTTTTGAAACCTTTTTTTTCCATCAACGTGGAGTGAGTGCCTTTAAGGAGCGACTCTAAACCACCTCATACGACGGCCGTGTGGCCCCATATTTGGTTTTTCATATTTTTTTGGTCATTGAAACCTACCCCAAAAGATTCATCCCAATCTGGAAATTTTTTTTTGAAACCTATTTTTTCCATCAACGTGGAGTGAGTGCCGTTAAGGAGCGACTCTAAACAACCACATACGACGGATGTATGGCCCCGTATTTGGTATTTCATATTTATTTGGTAATTGAAACCTACCACCCAAATTTCGTCTCAATCAAAAAACTTTTTTTTGAAACCTTTTTTTCCATCAACGTCGACCGAGTGCCGTTACAGAGCATATGTGACTCAAAACCACCTCATACGACCGCCGTTTGGCCCCATATTTGGTATTTCATATTTCTTTGATTATTGAAACCTACCACCAAAATATCGTCCCAATCTAGAAACTTTTTTTTTAACCTTTTTTGCCATCAATGTGGACCGATTGCCGTTACGGAGCATATGTGACTCAAAACCACCTCATACGACGCCCGTTTTGCCCCATATTTGGTATTTAATAGTTTTTTGGTCATTGAAACCTACCCCAAAAATATCATCCCAGTCTGAAAACTTTTTTTGAAACTTTTTTTTCTATCAACTTGGAAATAGTGCCGTTAAGAAGCGACTCTAAACCACCTCATACGACGGCCGTGTGGCCCCATATTTGGTATTTCATTTTTTTGTCATTGAAACCTACCATCAAAATTTCGTCTGAATCTAAAAAAAAATTTGAAACCTTTTTTTCCATCAACGTGGACCGAGTGTCGTTACGGAGCATATGTGACTCAAAACCACCTCATACGACCGCCGTTTGGCCCTGTATTTGGTATTTCATATTATTTTGGTTATTGAAACCTACTACAAAAATTTCATCCCAATCTGGAAACTGTTTTTTTTAAACCTTTTTTTTCCATTAACGTGGACCGATTGCCATTACGGAGCATATGTGACTCAAAACCAACTCATAAGACCGCCGTTTGGCCCCATATTTGGTATTTCATGTTTCTTTGTTCATTGAAATCTACCACCAAAATTTCGTCCCAATCTGAAAACTTTTTTTTGAAACCTTTTTTTTTCCATGAACGTGGAGTGAGTGCCCGTTAAGGAGCGACTCTAAACCACCTCATACGACGGCCGTGTGGCCTCATATTTGGTATTTCATATTTTTTTGGTCATTGAAACCTACCAACAAAATTTCGTCACAATCAAAAAAAAAAATTGAAACCTTTTTTTCCATCAACGTGGACCGAGTGCCGGTACGAAGCATATGTGACTCAAAACCACTTCATACGACGGCCGTTTGGCCCCATATTTGGTATTACATTTTTTTTTGGTCATTGAAACCTACCCCAAAAATTTCATCCCAATCTGGAAATTTTTTTTTGAACCTTTTTTTTCCATCAACGTGGAGTGAGTGTCGTTAAGGAGCGACTCTAAACCACCTTATACGACGGACGTATGGCCCCATATTTGGTTCTTCATATTTTTTTGGTCATTGAAACCTACCACCAAAATTTCGTCTTAATCAAAAAACTGTTTTTTGAAACATTTTTTTCCATCAACGTGGACCGAGTGCCGTTACAAAGCATATGTGACTCAAAACCACCTCATACGACCGCCGTTTGGCCCCATATTTGGTATTTCATATTTCTTTGATCATTGAAACCTACCACCAAAATTTCGTCCCAATCTAGAAATTTTTTTTGCCATCAACGTGGACCGATAGCAGTTACGGAGCATATGTGACTCAAAACCACCTCATACGACGGCCGTTTTGCACCATATTTGGTATTTAATAGTTTTTTGGTCATTGAAACCTACTCCAAAATTTTCATCCCAGTCTGAAAACTTTTTTTTGAAACCTTTTTTTCCATCAACGTGGAATGAGTGCCGTTAAGAAGCGACTCTAAACCACCTCATACGACGGCCGTGTGGCCCCATATTTGGTATTTCGTATTTTTTTGGTCATTGAAACCTATCACCAAAATTTCGTTTGAATCAAAAAAAAAATATTGAAACCTTTTTTTTTTTTTTTTGGTAATTTAAAAAGTGTCATAACATCAAAAACTCTTTACAACCTATCTCGTTTTGGAAGGGACCTAAAACCCCAACTCAAGGTATCAAACCAAGTATAGTCTAATTACAAATCATATGTAACCACAATCTGTCTTTTTCTTTCAATTTACAAGTATTGAGTATCTGTGATCTTTGGGCAACAAAAAACTTGATTCTATGGACAGTATAGCTGATTGAGGGTATTTTGGCTAGCCAGAAGGACTGGTTCCTAGCTCTCCACACCTGATACATGACCTTTTTTTCCATCAACGTGGACCGAGTGCCGTTACGGAGCATATGTGACTCAAAACCACCTCATACGACCGCCGTTTGGCCCCGTATTTGGTATTTCATATTTTTTTGGTCATTGAAACCTACTACAAAATTTCGTCCCAATCTGGAAACTGTTTTTTTGAAACCTTTTTTTTCCATCAACGTGGACCGATTGCCGTTACAGAGCTTATGTGACTCAAAACCACCTCATACTACCGCCGTTTGGCCCCATATTTGGTATTTAATGTTTCTTTGTTCAATGAAATCTACCACCAAAATTTCGTCCCAATCTGGAAACTTTTTTTTGAAACCTTTTTTTCCATCATCGTGGACTGAGTGCCATTACAGAGCATATGTGACTCAAAACACACTCATACGACGGCCGTGTGGCCCCATATCTGGTATTTCATATTTTTTTGGTCATTTAAACCTACCCCAAAATTTTCATCCCAATCTGGAATTTGTTTTTTGAAACCTTTTTTTCCATCAACGTGGAGTGAGTGCCGTTAAGGAGCGACTCTAAACCACCTCATACGACGACCGTGTGGCCCCATATTTGGTATTTCATATTTTTTTGGTCATTGAAACCTACTACCAAAATTTCGTCTCAATCAAAAAACTTTTTTTTGAAACCTTTTTTTTTTTGGTAAATTAAAAAATGACATATCACCAAAAAACCTTTTTACAACCTATCTCATCTTGGATGGGACAAAAAACCCCAACTCAAGGTAACAAAAACAAGTATGACTAAGTACAAAGCTTATGAAGCCATTCCCTATTTTAACTTTCAATTGACAAGTGTAAAGTATAGTTGATCTTTGAATAACAAAAAACTTGATCCTTTTGACTGTGTAGCTGATTGAAGGTGCTTTGGCTAGCCAGAAAACCTGGTTCCTTGCCCTCCACACATGGTAAAGCAGGCCAGCAATAGTTTCTATGAGCACTTTCTGTTGCACATAGGTTAGCTTCTTTCCCCTTCTGAGCCAATTTATCAGTTGTTTCATGCTACCAAGCTGCTGCTGAACACCTAACCAGAGTCCAATCTCTTGCCAAACTCCTCTTGTGTACTTGCATTCAAAGAAAAGATGCTGATGTGTTTCTTGTTGTGACTCACAAATACAGCATAACTGAGACTCACAGGCCATGAACCTGGCTATCCTCTCCCTAACTGGGAGTCTTTGTTGAACTGCCACCCACCACAGAAAACTATGCTTAGGCATAGCTATCTTGCTCCAAATGATGCCATGCCATTCCACTTTGTTCCCTATATTCACAATGCCATGATACGTCTTAGCAATGGAATAGGTACCAGTGGGCCACTAATGTTGAAGGAGCCAAACCAGTAACTGATTTTTAATCTTACAGAGCTGTTTCCATACCCAACTACCAATGGTGGTAGGTTTGTACCCCCACCAATCTTCCCCTTTCAAGTATACAATGTGCACCCACTTAACCCAGAGGTTGTTCTTCTTCTCTGCAATTTGCCAAGAAATTTTTCCCACTGCAACCATGTTCCAAAGAGCCAAGTCTCTCACACCCAGACCCCCCTGTGTCCTAGGTTTATAGACTGAGTCCCATTTCACAAAACCAGTTTTGCAGCCTTCTGTTTTCCCCTCCCAAAGAAATCTTCTACAGAGTTGGTTGACTCTTGCAATGACTGCTTTAGGGAGTACAATAACTTGCATCTAATATGTACATATACTCATAAGGACAGAATTTACTAGTTGTAGTCTACCAGCAAAAGAAAGGTGTCTTGTTTGCCAGACTTTGATCCTCTACATGATCTTGTTGATCAGGTGATCACAATCCTGAGTAGTAAGCTTCCTGTTACAGATGGGCATCCCCAAGTATTTGAAGGGCAAAGATCCCAACTGGAACCCAGATTTCTGTGTCAACTTCAGAACATCATTCTTAGCCATGTTAACATGGAAAAGCTCAGATTTCCCCTTGTTAGCCACTAGACCTGACACAAGCTCAAAATGCTTAAGACCCTGAAGCAGCAATCTAGCACTTTGGATCTCTCCTTTGTAGAACACTAACAAATCATCAGCAAAGCATAAAGTGTTTAGTTTCAATTCAGCACATCTAGGGTGGAATTTAAAGTCTTTCCTGCCCCCTAGATATTTTAATGTTCTTGTCAAATACTCCATGCAGAGAGTGAACAACAGAGGGGATACTGGATCTCCTTGTCCTAATCCCCTTTTTGAGCAGAAGAAGCCTTGACTAGTTCCATTAATGAGCAAAGTGAAACTGGCAGTTGTGATACAAGCCATAATGATTTTAATGAAGTGTTTTGGAAACTTCAGAGCCGCCAATAAATCCTCCAAAAAAGCCCATTCAACAGTATCATATGCTTTCTGTAGATCAATCTTCATCATGCAGCTTGGAGTTGAGTGTTTCCTAGCATAATGCCTTACTAGGTCTTGGCAAACCAAGATATTATTAAGGATACTCCTAACACATATGAAAGCCCCTTGGCTAGGGGGTACTATATGTGGTAGAACACATTTAAGCCTAGACCATATTAACTTGGAAATGCACTTATATAGAACTGAACAGCATGCAATTGGTCTATATTCATGAACTTTTTTAGGACAGTTCACTTTAGGCACTAAAGAAATGGAAGTAGTGTTAACTACTTTAAGCATTTCACCTGTTTGGAAGAACTCCTGAACAACAGCTATCATATCTGGGCCCACAATCTCCCAGCTTGCTCTAAAAAAATAGCTCCCATAGCCATCAATGCCTGGAGCTTTATCATCAGGTATGGACCATATTGCTTCTTTGATTTCAGCAGGAGAAAAAGACATGTTTAGTGCAGCTTGTAGCTCCTCAGACAGGGTTTCACCCTGTTGTATAATTCTAGCTTTGATCTTGGAGATTGGTTGTTTATCATTCATAAATCTAGAGAAGTGATTTATGAATTGAGCACAAACCCCTTGAGGGTCCATAATCCATTCTTCTGCATTGTCTTGAACAGTATTAATTCTGTTCTTGTTGAGTCTGGCCTTAACAGCCTGATGAAAGACAGCAGTGTTATCATCCCCCCAACAGATCCAGTCCTCCTTAGCTTTCTGCTTCAAGAAAGTCAGGTAGTCTGACTTCGCTTTTTTGAACTTTTGAGCAGCCTCATATTCCTCTCTGATATCTGCAGCATTAGGGTTGTTATGCATTGCATCCTGAGCTGCATCAAGTCTTTTAGAAGCTTGTTTCAAATTACTAGCTACATCACCAATCCTTTCATTAAACTTCCTCAAAACAGGTTTGAGCAGTTTAAGCTTTTGAGTGAGTTGGAACATAATATACCCTTGAATAGGTGTAGACCAGACCTCCTTTATTAAGTCCTGGTACCCCTCCTGTGCACACCACAAATTGAAGAATCTGAATGGCTTGTATCCCTGTACCTCAGCATAGCTCCTTAATACTGTAGGGCTGTGATCAAAGTCCCCTTCAGGTAAAAAAGTGACCTCTGAGTTAGTGTGATGGGCTAACCATTCAGTATTGGCCATAACTCTGTCAATCTTGGTCATCACTCTGCTATTTTCATCTTGCTTATTGGTCCAAGTGAACCATCTCCCACTGAACATAATGTCTTCCATCCCACATCTGTTCACACATTGTTGAAAATCCTCCATTTCCCTTCTAGTGTGAATGTCACCTGTTTTTTCCTCCTCATTGAGGATGACATTAAAATCACCTCCCCAAAGCCAAGGCCCTTTCAAGTTGCTTGCCAAGTAACAGAGATCCCTCCATAGAGGCTTTCTTTCTACACCTCTATTAAAAGCATAGATAAAGGTGCAGAAAAAGGCTTGTGAGTGAACTGGCTTTATTTTGCAATGCACCATTTGATCTGTACATTTCCTGATATCCACTTGGAAGGCCCTAGCGTCCCAAGCTACTACTACTCTTCCCCTACCATGCCAAGGTAAGTTTGAAGTCAAACACCAACCAGGACATATATTAAGGTACAAGGAACCAATATTCTTGGTCTTGACCTTGGTTTCCAGGAGGCATAGTAGCTTAGCATTGTGTTTGTGGATGGACTCCCTCACACTACATTGCTTGCTATAGCTATTCAACCCCCTGGTGTTCCAAAACAATATACTATCCATTGGGAGAAGGGGTTGCCAACCCCTGCTCTCTAGTACTGTTGTTACTCTCAACTGCAACCATCACCTGGTGAACCTCATCTGTAACCCCTCTGCCCTCCAATGCAGCAAATGAATTGTTCATGTCAGTTGAAGTTGTAGCAGTTACAAGCTTGGTTGTAGTTTTTTCCTGTGGTTCCTTCTTAGCAGCCCCACTTTTCCTAGAACTGATGGAGATGAACCCATCTTCATCAACAACTCTCTATGTGACATGGATTTTTGCTGGTTGTTGTTTTGGTCTCCAAACCTTGTTAGGTTTGTCTTTGAACCAACATTCCTCTTTGACATGTCCATACTTCTTGCATACATTGCACTTTGTTGGTTTCCACTCATAGAAAACCTCTTGCACCATCTCTAACCCTTCTCATTAATAAATGAGATTTGCTCAGGGAATTCCTGTTCAAGATGCACTTCTATCATGATTCTGGCTTATTTAGTTTATTGCTTCATCTCAGTGTACATATCCAGCTTCCTAAGGGTACCAATACCCCCAATAATCTTGTTGAGACATCTTCTACCCCAGAATTTCAATCCCAGATTTGGTAATTGAATCCAAATTGGCACTGTGGGAGTTGCACATTCATCCATGCTCTCATCAGGGTCCCATTTCTTGACTAGTATGGGTTTACTATCAAAGAAAAAGGCCTCATCAAGAACTTTATCTACTGTTTTCTTTTCATTGAATCTCACTAGAAATCCCCCATTCTCAATAGGAGCAATAACCCCTATTCCAAAAGAACCCCAGATTCTCTTAAGGAATCCTTCAAACACTTGAAGTGGAGGTTTGGCTCCTACTACAAAACACACCACAGCAGAACTCGAATACTCAATTTCCTCTTCAACATCCTCCCAAACTATCACAGGTTTACCCTGATTTTCAATCACATTATGAACATGAGGATCAGACAGTTTCAAACCAGCATTACTCCCAGTCAAGTCAACGCAGTCAAAATTGTGATCAAGAACCCTCTCTGGATGATTAGATGGGTTCTTATAATCACTAAGTTTGGGGTTAGCAATTGGTGACACAATATGAGTATTCATATCAGTTTTAGCATTCAAGTCAATTACATTAGAGCCAATATTGATCAAATTAGCACTATCAATGAGATTACCTCCATTGTTGACTTTCGAAGCTCGGGTAACATGGATTGTAGTGATTTGACTCTTTTGATTCATCAAAGCGATCTTGGGGCTATCATAATCACTGCCTTCTGAATCCATTTCACATCCTGAAGAAGATGAATCAAGATCGGATTGCCATTGAGGAATTCTATTTTTTCCCGCCACAGATGAAAATGTTGGTTGATCATCAATGTGAGTTGTGATTTGGGTTTTGTTGACTTTTTGTGGTTTGTTGCTTGATTTAGCCCTTTATTTTCCATGCCCACCCTCTGATTTCCCCCCATTCCCTTTCTTACTTCGAGTTTTAGCCATCAATCCAAGAGGAGCTCAAAGAGAGAGAAAAAGGAAGAGAGAGATGAAACCTTTTTTTCCATCAACGTGGACCGAGTGCCGTTACGGAGCATATGTGACTCAAAACCACCTCATACGACCGCCGTTTGGCCCCGTATTTGGTATTTCATATTTTTATGGTTATTAAAACCTACTACAAAAATTTCGTCCCAATCTGAAAACTGTTTTTTTGAAACCTTTTTTTTCCATCAACGTGGACCGATTGCCGTTACGGAGCATAGGTGACTCAAAACCTCCTCATACGACCGCCGTTTGGCCCCATATTTGGTATTGCATGTTTCTTTGTTCATTGAAATCTACCACCAAAATTTCGTCCCAATCTAGAAACTTTTTTTGAAACCTTTTTTCCATCATCGTGGTGGAGTGAGTGCCGTTACAGAGCATATGTGACTCAAAACCAACTCATACGACGACCGTGTGGCCCCATATTTGGTATTTCATATTTTTTTGGTCATTGAAACCTACCCCAAAAATTTCATCCCAATCTGGAAATTTTTTTTGAAACCTTTTTTTTCCATCAACGTGGAGTGAGTGTCTTTAAGGAGCGACTCTAAATCACCTCATACGACGTCCGTGTGGCCCCATATTTTGTATTTCATATTTTTTTGGTCATTGAAACCTATCGCCAAAATTTCGTCTCAATCAAAAAACTTTTTTTTGAAACCTTTTTTTTTTTTTTTTTGATAGGTGAAAAGATATATTAAGCACAAAACACAACTTACAATCTACTCAAAGGTGATGACAACCCTTCTAGGAAGGCTCCCCAAACACCTAAGAGCAACTATTACAATTGAGCTCATCTAGCCAGAGTTGAAACTTAGTAAAGGCCTTAGAATTATAGACTAACTTCATCCTAGTTCTAATTACAAACTTGATAGAAGCAATACAACTATCAACACTAGGAACATAACTACTCCAATAAGCCTGATTTCTAGCAAGCCAAATATTATAAATGACAGCAGCAATTACAGCAAAGGCTATTTCCTTTTAGCTTGAGGCAGACCTCCCCTTTTGCTGATCCAGTTGAGGCAGTCTGACATGCCAGTCCATCTCTTCTTAATCTTAATCCAATCCAGACAACCCTCCCAAACCATTCTGCTGAAGCAACATTGGAAGAGAAGCTGATCAAGGCTCTCAGTATGAGAGCCACATATAATACAGGTGTCCTCAGAGCAGACCCCATATCTTCTGAGTCTGTCCTTTGTCATAAGCCTTTGGTGGGCTGCTAAACATATCAAGAAGCTGTGTTTAGGTGTATTGAGCCTATTCCACACAACTCTATCCCAACTGACTTTATCTCCCATCTCCTGTGCTTGTTTGTAACATTTACCAATGGAGAATGCCAGTCTGGGGAAGCCAGACTGCTTGTCTGATCTCATCTCTAACTTGACAGAAGTACCTCCATATCCAGCTAGCAGTGGTCTTAGGGTGGTGATGCCACCAATCCCCTCCTTGGATGTACACAGAATTTACCCATCTCACCCACAGGGTGTCTTTCTTTTCAACAATAGCCCAAACTTGCTTGCTAACTGATAGGAGGTTCCAGAGCTTTATATCTCTGACTCCCAGACCTCCATAGCTCTTCTTACTGCAGACCTTTTCCCAGTTGACATAGCCTGGCTTTAGGTATCTATCATTACCTTGCCATAAATAGACTCTGCAGACTTGATTTATTCTTGCCAGAACACCCTTAGGTAAAATGAAGATTTGCATCCAATAATTGCACATACTCATCAGCACTGAGTTTACCAATTGGAGTCTGCCAGCAAAAGACAGAGTTCTATGTTGCCATGATTTGATTCTAAAAAGCATTTTCTCTACCAGTTTCTCACAGTCTGCAGTTCTTAATTTCTTGGTGCTTATGGGAGCACCAAGATACTTAAGAGGCCAGGCACCAGAACCAAGCCCAGACAGCTTTAGAGCTCTGCAGCATCCATGTTAACCTGAAAAACTTCAGACTTCTGCTGATTAGCAGCTAATCCTGAAGATTTTTCAAAAATTCTCAAACCTTGGAGCATCAAGTAGACACTGCTATAGTCACCTCTACTGAAAATCATTAAGGCATCAGCAAAACACAGGCTATTCAGTTTCAGACCTTGACATCTAGGATGGAAATGAAAATCTTGCTTTGCCCCCTGATAATTCAGGATTGTAGTCAAATATTCCATGCAGAGTACAAAAATCAGGGGGGATATAAGGTCTCCTTGTCTTAAACCTCTCTTAGCCTCAAACAAATCTGTACAGGATCCATTAAAGAGGAGAGTATATCTAGTAGTGGATATGCATTCCATCAGAATATTAATGAAGTCCTTAGGAAAGTTGAGAGCCTGGAGGAAATCATGCACAAACCCTCACTCAATAGTATCATAAGCCTTTTGGAGATCAACTTTCATCAAGCAGCTTCTGGCAGCTTGTTTCCTAGTATAATGTTTGACAAGATCCAGACACAAAAGTATATTATCAATGATGCTTCTACCAGCTACAAAAGCACTGAAACCTTTTTTTCCATCAACGTGGACCGAGTGCCGTTACGGAGCATATGTGACTCAAAAACACCTCATACGACGGCTGTTTTGCCCCATATTTGGTATTTCATATTTTTTTGGTCATTGAAACCTACCCCAAAATTTTCATCCATATCTGGAATTTTTTTTTAAACCTTTTTTTTCCATCAACGTGGAATGAGTGCCGTTAAGGAGCGACTATAAACCACCTCACACGACGGCCGTGTGGCCCCATATTTGGTATTTCATATTTTTTTGGTCATTGAAACCTACCACCAAAATTTCGTCTCAATCAAAAAACTTTTGATTGAAACATTTTTTTCTATCAATGTGGACCGAGTGCCATTACAGAGCATATGTGACTCAAAACCACCTCATACGACGGCCGTTTTGCCTCATATTTGGTATTTCATATTTTTTTGGTCATTGAAACCTACCCCAAAAATTTCATCCCAATCAGGATTTTTTTTTTTGAAACCTTCTTTTTCGATCAATGTGGAGTGAGTGCCGTTAAGGAACGACTCTAAACCACCTCATACGACGGACGTATGGCCCCATATTTGGTATTTCATATTTTTTTGGTCATTGAAACCTACCACCAAAATTTCGTCTCAATCAAAAAACTTTTTATTGAAACCTTTTTTCCATCAACGTGGACCGAGTTTTGTTATAGAGCATATGTGACTCAAAACCACCTCATACGACAGCCGTTTGGCCCCATATTTGGTATTTCATATTTCTTTGATCATTGAAACCTACCACCAAAAATTCGTCCCAATCTAGAAACTTTTTTTGGAAACCTTTTTTGCCATCAACGTGGACCGATTGCCGTTACGGAGCAAATGTGACTCAAAACCACCTCATACGACGGCCGTTTTGCCCCATATTTCGTATTTAATAGTGTTTTGGTAATTGAAACCTACCCCAAAAATTTCATCCCAGTCTGAAAACTTTTTTTGAAACCTTTTTTTTCCATCAACGTGGAATGAGTGCCGTTAAGAAGCTACTTTAAACCACCTCATACGACGGCCGTGTGGCCCCATATTTGGTATTTCATTTTTTTTTCATTGAAACCTACCACCAAAATTTCGTCTGAATCAAAAAAAATGAAACCTTCTTTTACATCAACGTGCCGTTACGGAGCATATGTGACTCAAAACCACCTCATACGACCGCCGTTTGGCCCCGTATTTGGTATTTCATAATTTTTTGGTTATTGAAACCTACTACCAAAATTTCGTCCCAATATGGAAAATATTTTTTTGAAACCTTTTTTTCCCATCAACGTGGACCGATTGCCGTTACGGAGCATATGTGACTCAAAACCACCTCATACGACCGCCGTTTGGCCCCATATTTGGTATTCCATGTTTCTTTGTTCATTGAAATCTATCACCAAAATTTCGTCCCAATCTAGAAACTTTTTTTGAAACCCTTTTTTCCATCATCGTGGACTGAGTGCCGTTACAGAGCATATGTGACTCAAAACCAACTCATACGACGGCCGTGTGGCCCCATATTTGGTATTTCATATTTTTTTGGTCATTGAAACCTACCCCAAAATTTTCATCCCAATCTGAAAATTTTGTTTTGAAACCTTTTTTTTCCATCAACGTGGAGTGAGTGCCGTTAAGGAGCGACTCTAAACCACCTCATACGACGTCCGTGTGGCCCCATATTTTGTATTTTATATTTTTTTGGTCATTGAAACCTACCGCCAAAATTTCGTCTCAATCAAAAAACTTTTGTTTGAAACCTTTTTTTTTTTTTGATAGGTGAAAAGATATATTAAGCACAAAACACAACTTACAATCTACTCAAAGGTGATGACAACCCTTCTAGGAAGGCTCCCCAAACACCTAAGAGCAACTATTACAATTGAGCTCATCTAGCCAGAGTTGAAACTTAGTAAAGGCCTTAGAATTATAGACTAACTTCATCCTAGTTCTAATTACAAACTTGATAGAAGCAATACAACTATCAACACTAGGAACATAACTACTCCAATAAGCCTGATTTCTAGCAAGCCAAATATTATAAATGACAGCAGCAATTACAGCAAAGGCTATTTCCTTTTAGCTTGAGGCAGACCTCCCCTTTTGCTGATCCAGTTGAGGCAGTCTGACATGCCAGTCCATCTCTTCTTAATCTTAATCCAATCCAGACAACCCTCCCAAACCATTCTGCTGAAGCAACATTGGAAGAGAAGCTGATCAAGGCTCTCAGTATGAGAGCCACATATAATACAGGTGTCCTCAGAGCAGACCCCATATCTTCTGAGTCTGTCCTTTGTCATAAGCCTTTGGTGGGCTGCTAACCATATCAAGAAGCTGTGTTTAGGTGTATTGAGCCTATTCCACACAACTCTATCCCAACTGACTTTATCTCCCATCTCCTGTGCTTGTTTGTAACATTTACCAATGGAGAATGCCAGTCTGGGGAAGCCAGACTGCTTGTCTGATCTCATCTCTAACTTGACAGAAGTACCTCCATATCCAGCTAGCAGTGGTCTTAGGGTGGTGATGCCACCAATCCCCTCCTTGGATGTACACAGAATTTACCCATCTCACCCACAGGGTGTCTTTCTTTTCAACAATAGCCCAAACTTGCTTGCTAACTGATAGGAGGTTCCAGAGCTTTATATCTCTGACTCCCAGACCTCCATAGCTCTTCTTACTGCAGACCTTTTCCCAGTTGACATAGCCTGGCTTTAGGTATCTATCATTACCTTGCCATAAATAGACTCTGCAGACTTGATTTATTCTTGCCAGAACACCCTTAGGTAAAATGAAGATTTGCATCCAATAATTGCACATACTCATCAGCACTGAGTTTACCAATTGGAGTCTGCCAGCAAAAGACAGAGTTCTATGTTGCCATGATTTGATTCTAAAAAGCATTTTCTCTACCAGTTTCTCACAGTCTGCAGTTCTTAATTTCTTGGTGCTTATGGGAGCACCAAGATACTTAAGAGGCCAGGCACCAGAACCAAGCCCAGACAGCTTTAGAGCTCTGCAGCATCCATGTTAACCTGAAAAACTTCAGACTTCTGCTGATTAGCAGCTAATCCTGAAGATTTTTCAAAAATTCTCAAACCTTGGAGCATCAAGTAGACACTGCTATAGTCACCTCTACTGAAAATCATTAAGGCATCAGCAAAACACAGGCTATTCAGTTTCAGACCTTGACATCTAGGATGGAAATGAAAATCTTGCTTTGCCCCTTGATAATTCAGGATTGTAGTCAAATATTCCATGCAGAGTACAAAAATCAGGGGGATATAAGGTCTCCTTGTCTTAAACCTCTCTTAGCCTCAAACAAATCTGTACAGGATCCATTAAAGAGGAGAGTATATCTAGTAGTGGATATGCATTCCATCAGAATATTAATGAAGTCCTTAGGAAAGTTGAGAGCCTGGAGGAAATCATGCACAAACCCTCACTCAATAGTATCATAAGCCTTTTGGAGATCAACTTTCATCAAGCACCTTCTGGCAGCTTGTTTCCTAGTATAATGTTTGACAAGATCCAGACACAAAAGTATATTATCAATGATGCTTCTACCAGCTACAAAAGCACTGAAACCTTTTTTTCCATCAACGTGGACCGAGTGCCGTTACGGAGCATATGTGACTCAAAAACACCTCATACGACGGCTGTTTTGCCCCATATTTGGTATTTCATATTTTTTTGGTCATTGAAACCTACCCCAAAATTTTCATCCATATCTGGAATTTTTTTTTGAAACCTTTTTTTCCATCAACGTGGAATGAGTGCCGTTAAGGAGCGACTATAAACCACCTCACACGACGGCCGTGTGGCCCCATATTTGGTATTTCATATTTTTTTGGTCATTGAAACCTACCACCAAAATTTCGTCTCAATCAAAAAACTTTTTGATTGAAACATTTTTTTCCATCAATGTGGACCGAGTGCCATTACAGAGCATATGTGACTCAAAACCACCTCATACGACGGCCGTTTTGCCTCATATTTGGTATTTCATATTTTTTTGGTCATTGAAACCTACCCCAAAAATTTCATCCCAATCAGGAATTTTTTTTTTGAAACCTTCTTTTTCGATCAATGTGGAGTGAGTGCCGTTAAGGAGCGACTCTAAACCACCTCATACGACGGAAGTATGGCCCCATATTTGGTATTTCATATTTTTTTTGGTCATTGAAACCTACCACCAAAATTTCGTCTCAATCAAAAAACTTTTTATTGAAACCTTTTTTTCCATCAACGTGGACCGAGTGTTGTTATAGAGCATATGTGACTCAAAACCACCTCATACGACAGCCGTTTGGCCCCATATTTGGTATTTCATATTTCTTTGATCATTGAAACCTACCACCAAAAATTCGTCCCAATCTAGGAACTTTTTTTGGAAACCTTTTTTGCCATCAACGTGGACCGATTGCCGTTACGGAGCAAATGTGACTCAAAACCACCTCATACGACGGCCGTTTTGCCCCATATTTCGTATTTAATAGTGTTTTGGTAATTGAAACCTACCCCAAAAATTTCATCCCAGTCTGAAAACTTTTTTTTGAAACCTTTTTTTTCCATCAACGTGGAATGAGTGCCGTTAAGAAGCTACTTTAAACCACCTCATACGACGGCCGTGTGGCCCCATATTTGGTATTTCATTTTTTTTCATTGAAACCTACCACCAAAATTTCGTCTGAATCAAAAAAAAATGAAACCTTCTTTTACATCAACGTGCCGTTACGGAGCATATGTGACTCAAAACCACCTCATACGACCGCCGTTTGGCCCCGTATTTGGTATTTCATAATTTTTTGGTTATTGAAACCTACTACCAAAATTTCGTCCCAATATGGAAAATATTTTTTTGAAACCTTTTTTTTCCCATCAACGTGGACCGATTGCCGTTACGGAGCATATGTGACTCAAAACCACCTCATACGACCGCCGTTTGGCCCCATATTTGGTATTCCATGTTTCTTTGTTCATTGAAATCTATCACCAAAATTTCGTCCCAATCTAGAAACTTTTTTTTGAAACCCTTTTTTCCATCATCGTGGACTGAGTGCCGTTACAGAGCATATGTGACTCAAAACCAACTCATACGACGGCCGTGTGGCCCCATATTTGGTATTTCATATTTTTTTGGTCATTGAAACCTACCCCAAAATTTTCATCCCAATCTGAAAATTTTGTTTTGAAACCTTTTTTTCCATCAACGTGGAGTGAGTGCCGTTAAGGAGCGACTCTAAACCACCTCATACGACGTCCGTGTGGCCCCATATTTTGTATTTTATATTTTTTTGGTCATTGAAACCTACCGCCAAAATTTCGTCTCAATCAAAAAACTTTTTTTTGAAACCTTTTTTTTTTTTTGATAGGTGAAAAGATATATTAAGCACAAAACACAACTTACAATCTACTCAAAGGTGATGACAACCCTTCTAGGAAGGCTCCCCAAACACCTAAGAGCAACTATTACAATTGAGCTCATCTAGCCAGAGTTGAAACTTAGTAAAGGCCTTAGAATTATAGACTAACTTCATCCTAGTTCTAATTACAAACTTGATAGAAGCAATACAACTATCAACACTAGGAACATAACTACTCCAATAAGCCTGATTTCTAGCAAGCCAAATATTATAAATGACAGCAGCAATTACAGCAAAGGCTATTTCCTTTTAGCTTGAGGCA
Organism: Patellifolia procumbens; assembly: GCA_947645195.1. Taxonomy (NCBI): domain Eukaryota; kingdom Viridiplantae; phylum Streptophyta; class Magnoliopsida; order Caryophyllales; family Amaranthaceae; genus Patellifolia; species Patellifolia procumbens. The sequence continues at coordinate 156,906 of CANSGD010001099.1, forward strand.
GACCTCCCCTTTTGCTGATCCAGTTGAGGCAGTCTGACATGCCAGTCCATCTCTTCTTAATCTTAATCCAATCCAGACAACCCTCCCAAACCATTCTGCTGAAGCAACATTGGAAGAGAAGCTGATCAAGGCTCTCAGTATGAGAGCCACATATAATACAGGTGTCCTCAGAGCAGACCCCATATCTTCTGAGTCTGTCCTTTGTCATAAGCCTTTGGTGGGCTGCTAACCATATCAAGAAGCTGTGTTTAGGTGTATTGAGCCTATTCCACACAACTCTATCCCAACTGACTTTATCTCCCATCTCCTGTGCTTGTTTGTAACATTTACCAATGGAGAATGCCAGTCTGGGGAAGCCAGACTGCTTGTCTGATCTCATCTCTAACTTGACAGAAGTACCTCCATATCCAGCTAGCAGTGGTCTTAGGGTGGTGATGCCACCAATCCCCTCCTTGGATGTACACAGAATTTACCCATCTCACCCACAGGGTGTCTTTCTTTTCAACAATAGCCCAAACTTGCTTGCTAACTGATAGGAGGTTCCAGAGCTTTATATCTCTGACTCCCAGACCTCCATAGCTCTTCTTACTGCAGACCTTTTCCCAGTTGACATAGCCTGGCTTTAGGTATCTATCATTACCTTGCCATAAATAGACTCTGCAGACTTGATTTATTCTTGCCAGAACACCCTTAGGTAAAATGAAGATTTGCATCCAATAATTGCACATACTCATCAGCACTGAGTTTACCAATTGGAGTCTGCCAGCAAAAGACAGAGTTCTATGTTGCCATGATTTGATTCTAAAAAGCATTTTCTCTACCAGTTTCTCACAGTCTGCAGTTCTTAATTTCTTGGTGCTTATGGGAGCACCAAGATACTTAAGAGGCCAGGCACCAGAACTAAGCCCAGACAGCTTTAGAGCTCTGCAGCATCCATGTTAACCTGAAAAACTTCAGACTTCTGCTGATTAGCAGCTAATCCTGAAGATTTTTCAAAAATTCTCAAACCTTGGAGCATCAAGTAGACACTGCTATAGTCACCTCTACTGAAAATCATTAAGGCATCAGCAAAACACAGGCTATTCAGTTTCAGACCTTGACATCTAGGATGGAAATGAAAATCTTGCTTTGCCCCCTGATAATTCAGGATTGTAGTCAAATATTCCATGCAGAGTACAAAAATCAGGGGGATATAGGGTCTCCTTGTCTTAAACCTCTCTTAGCCTCAAACAAATCTGTACAGGATCCATTAAAGAGGAGAGTATATCTAGTAGTGGATATGCATTCCATCAGAATATTAATGAAGTCCTTAGGAAAGTTGAGAGCCTGGAGCAAATCATGCACAAACCCCCACTCAATAGTATCATAAGCCTTTTGCAGATCAACTTTCATCAAGCAGCTTCTAGCAGCTTGTTTCCTAGTATAATGTTTGACAAGATCCTGACACAAAAGTATATTATCAATGATGCTTCTACCAGCTACAAAAGCACTGAAACCTTTTTTTCCATCAACGTGGACCGAGTGCCGTTACGGAGCATATGTGACTATAAACCACCTCATACCACGGCCGTGTGGCCCCATATTTGGTATTTCATATTTTTTTGGTCATTGAAACCTACCACCAAAATTTCGTCTCAATCAAAAAACATATTATTGAAACCTTTTTTTCCATCAACGTGTGGACCGAGTGCCGTTACGGAGCATATGTGACTAAAAACCACCTCATACGCCAGCTGTTTGGCCCCGTATTTGGTATTTCATATTTTTTTGGTTATTGAGACCTACTACAAAAATTTCCGTCCCAATCTAGAAACTTTTTTTGAAACCTTTTTTTCATCAATGTGGACCGAGTACCGTTACGGAGCATATGTGACTCAAAACCACCTCATACGACGGCCGTTTAGCCCCATATTTGGTATTTCATATTTAATTGGTCATGGAAACCTACACCAAAAATTTCATCCCAATCTGGAATTTTATTTTTGAAACCTTTTTTTTCCATCAACATGGAGTGAGTGCCTTTAAGGAGCGACTCTAAACCACCTCATACGACGGCCGTGTTTCCCCATATGTGGTATTTCATATTTTTTTGGTCATTGATACCTACCCCAAAAGATTCAACCCAATCAGGAAATTTTTTTTTGAAACCTTTTTTTTCCATCAACGTGGAGTGAGTGCCGTTAAGGAGCGACTCTAAACCACCTCATACGACGGACGTATGGCCCCATATTTGGTATTTCATATTTTTTTGGTGATTGAAACCTACCACCAAAATTTCGTCTCAATAAAAAAACTTTTTATTGAAACCTTTTTTTCCATCAACGTGGACCGAGTGCCGTTACAGAGCATATGTGACTGAAAACCACCTCATACGACCGCCGTTTGGCCCCATATTTGGTATTTCATATTTCTTTGATCATTGAAACCTACCACCAAAATTTCGTCCCAATCGAGAAACTTTTTTTTGAAACCATTTTTGCCATCAACGTGGACCGATTGCCGTTACTGAGCATATGTGACTCAAAACCACCTCATACGACTGCCGTTTTGCCCCATATTTGGTATTTAATATTTTTTTGGTAATTGAAACCTATCCCAAAAATTTCATCCCAGTCTGAATTTTTTTTTTTGAAACCTTTTTTTTCCATCAACGTGGAATGAGTGTCGTTAAGAAGCGACTCTAAACCACCTCATATGACGGCCGTGTGGACCCATATTTGGTATTTCATTTTTTTTTTGTCATTGAAACCTACCACCAAAATTTCGTCTGAATCAAAAAAAAAAATTGAAACCTTTTTTTACATCAACGTGCCGTTACGGAGCATATATGACTCCAAACCACCTCATACGACCGCCGTTTGGCTCCGTATTTGGTATTTCATATTTTTTTGGTTATTGAAACCTACTACAAAAATTTCGTCCCAATCTGGATACTGTTTTTTTGAAACCTTTTTTCTCCATCAACGTGGACCGATTGCCGTTACGGAGCACATGTGACTCAAAACCACCTCATACGACCGCCGTTTGGCCCCATATTTGGTATTTCATGTTTCTTTATTCATTGAAATCTGTCACCAAAATTTCGTCCCAATCTGGAAACTTTTTTTTGAAACCTTTTTTTCCATCAACGTGGACCGAGTGCCGTTACGGAGCATATGTGACTCAAAACCACCTCATACAACGGCCGTTTGGCCCCATATTTGGTATTTAAAATTTTTTGGTCATTGAAACCTACCCCAAAAATTTCATCCCAATCTGGAATTTTTTTTTTGAAACCTTTTTTTTCCATCAACGTGGAATGAGTGCCGTTAAGGAGCGACTATAAATCACCTCATACGACGGCCGTGTTGCCCCATATTTGGTATTTCATATTTTTTTGGTCATTGAAACCTACCCCAAAAGATTTATCCCAAACTGGAATTTTTTTTTTGAAACCTTTTTTTTCCATCAACGTGGACCGAGTGCAGTTACGGAGCATATGTGACTCAAAACCACCTCATACGACGGCCGTTTGGCTCCGTATTTGGTATTTCATATTTTTTTGGTTATTGAAACCTACTATAAAATTTTCGTCCCAATCTGGAAACTATTTTTTTGAAACCTTTTTTTTCCATCAACGTGGACCGATTGCCGTTACGGAGCACATGTGACTCAAAACCACCTCATACGACCGCCGTTTGGCCCCATATTTGGTATTTCATGTTTCTTTGTTCATTGAAATCTATCACCAAAATATCGTCCCAATCTGAAAACTTTTTTTTGAAACCTTTTTTTCCATCATCGTGTACTGAGTGCCGTTACAGAGCATATGTGACTCAACACCAATTCATACGACGGCCGAGTGGCCCCATATTTGGTATTTCATATTTTTTGGGTTATTGAAACCTACCCCAAAATTTTCATCCCAATCTTGAATTTTTTTTCGAAACCTTTTATTTCCATCAACGTGGAGTGAGTGTCGTTAACGAGCGACTCTAAACCACCTCATACGACGGCCGTGTGGCCCCATATTTGGTATTTCATATTTTTTTTGGTCATTGAAACCTACCACCAAAATTTCGTCTCAATCAAAAAACTTTTTTGAAACCTTTTTTTCCATCAACGTGGACCGAGTGCCGTCACACAGCATATGTGACTCAAAACCACCTCATACGACCGCCGTTTGGCCCCATATTTGGTATTTCATATTTCTTTAATTATTGAATCGTACCACCAAAATTTCGTCCCAATCTAGAAACTTCTTTTTTAAACCTTTTTTGCCATCAACGTGGACCGATTGCCTTTACGGAGCAAATATGACTCAAAACCACCTCAAACGACGGCTGTGTGGCCCCAAATTTGGTATTTCATATTTTTTTGGTCATTAAAACCTACCACCAAAATTTCGTTTTCATCAAAAATCTTTTTTGGAAACCTTTTTCGATCAACGTGGACCGAGTGCCGTTACGGAGCATATGTGACTCAAAACCACCTCAGACGACGGCCGTTTGGCCCCATATTTGGTATTTCATATTTTTTTGGTCATTGAAACCTACCACCAAAATTTCGTCCCGATCTGGAAACTTTTTTTTGAAACCATTTTTTCCATCAATGTAGACCGAGTGCCGTTAAGGAGCATATGTGACACAAAACCACCTCATACAACATCCTTTTTGCCCCATATTTGGTAGTCTATATTTTTTTGCTCATTGAAACCTACCACAAAAATTTCGTCTCAATCTGAATACTTATTTTATAAACCTTTTTTTTTTATATAGATAAGTGAAAAGATATCTTAAGTACCAAAATACAACTAGAATCTACTCAAAAGCGATGGCAAGCCTTCTAGGAAGGCTACCCAAACACCTAAGAGTAACTATTACAACTGGAGCTCATCTAGCCAATATTTGATCTTTGTAAAGGCCTTAGAGTTATAGACTAACTTCATCCTAGTTCTAATTACAAACGTGATAGAAGCAATACAACTACCAATACTAGGAACATAACTACACCAGTAGGCTTGGTTTCTAGCAAGCCAAATGTGATACACAACAGCAGCCACAACAGAAAAAACTATTTTCCTTTTTGCTTGAGACATATTACCCTTTTTACTGATCCAGTTGAGGCAGTCATCCATGCTAGTCCACCTCTTCTTAATCTTGATCCATATCAGGCATTCCTCCCATAACTGCTTGATGAAACAGCAGTGAAACAGTAACTGATCAAGGCTCTCAGTATGAGAACCACAGATGGTACAGGTGTCCTCATCACATACACCAAATTTCTTGAGCTTTTCTCTTGTCATAATCCTTTGATGTGCTGCTAACCATAACATGAAACTATGTTTAGGTGTGTTTAACCTATTCCATACAATCCTGTCCCATACCACATTGGTACCCATCTTCTGTGCTTGTTTATAACATTTACCAATGGAGAAGACTTGGCCAGGTTGAGGAAGCCAGGTTGCTTGTTTAATCTCATCTCTGACTTGGCAAAAGTATCTCCATATCCCGCTAGCAGTGGACTTAGGGTGGTGGTGCCACCATTCATCTCCCTGAATGTAAACAGAATTAACCCACCTCACCCAAAGGGTGTCTTTCTTTTCAGCAATGGCCCAAATTTGCTTACTAACTGCTAGGAGGTTCCATAGCTTTATATCTCTAACACCAAGGCCTCCATGGCTCTTCCTACTGCAGACTTTTTCCCAATTAACATAACCTAGCAAGCCAAATGTTATACACAACAGCGGCTACTACAGAGAAAGCTACTTTCCTTTTAGCTTGAGGCATATCACCCCTTTTACTGATCCAGTTGAGGCAGTCAGACATGCTAGTCCATCTCTTCTTAATCTTGATCCAAACCAGACATTCCTCCCAAACCTGCTTGCTGAAGTAGCAGTGAAAGAGCAGATGATCAAGGCTCTCAGTGTGAGAGCCACAGATGGTACAGGTGTCCTCAGCACATACACCGTATCTTTTGAGCCTTTCCTTTGTCATAATCCTTTGATGGGCTGCTAACCATATCATGAAACTGCGTTTAGGTGTATTTAGCCTATTCCACACAATCCTGTCCCAGACAACTTTCTAACCCATCTCCTGTGCTTGTTTATAACATTTACCAATGGAGAAGACTTGGCTAGACTGAGGAAGCCAGGCTGCTTGTTTGATCTCATCTCTAACTTGGCAGAAGTATCTCCATATCCAGCTAGCAGTGGACCTAGGGTGGTGATGCCACCAGTCACCTCCCTGAATGTACACTGAATTAACCCACCTCACCCAAAGGGTGTCTTTCTTTTCAGCAATGGCCCAAACTTGCTTACTAACTGTTAGGAGATTCCAGAGCTTTATATCCCTGACACCCAGGCCTCCATGGCTCTTCTTACTGCAGACCTTTTCCCAGTTGACATAGCCTGGCTTTAGGTATCTAGCAGTACCTTGCCATAAGTATACTCTATAGATTTGATTAATTCTTAAAAGGACAGCCTCAGGAAGAATGAAGATCTGCATCCAATAATTACACACACTCATCAGCACAGAATTGACTAACTGAAGTCTGCCAGCAAAAGACAATGTTCTATGCTACAAGGATTGGATCCTAAACAGCATTTTCTCAACCAACTTCTCACAGTCTGCAGTTCTGAGTTTCTTGGTGCTAATGGGAGCACCAAGATACTTAAGGGGCCAGATACCAGAACCAAAACCAGACATCTTCTTAATCCTGTGGAGCTCTGTAGCTTCCATGTTGACCTGAAAATTTTCAGATTTCTGTTTATTAGCAGCTAGGCCAGAAGATTTTTCAAAAAGTCTCAAGCCTTGAAGCATCAAGTAGACACTTCTATAGTCTCCTCTACTGAAAACCATTAAGTCATCAGCAAAACACAAGCTATTCAGCTTCAGGTCTTGACATCTGGGGTGGAAATGAAACTCTCTCTTTGCCGCTTGATAATTCAGGATCCTAGTCAGATATTCCATGCAGAGAACAAAAACCAGGGGGGAAATAGGGTCTCCTTGTCTTAATCCTCTCTTAGCCTCTAACAAATCTGTACAGGACCCATTAAAGAGAAGAGTATACCTAGTAGTGGATATACATACCATCAGAATATCGATGAAGCCCTTAGGAAAGTTGAGAGCCTGGAGCAAATCAAGCACAAACCCCCATTCAACAGTATCATAAGCTTTTTGTAGATCAATTTTCATCAAACAGCTTCTGGCAGCTTGTTTCCTTGTATAATGTTTGACAAGATCCTGACACAACAGTATATTATCAATGATACTTCTACCTGCCACAAAGGCACTCTAACTTTTGCTAACCAGACCAGGTAAGACTCTTTTCAACCTTGAACATAAGAGTTTGGAGATGATTTTATACAACACTGTGCAACAGGCTATAGGTCTGTAGTCTCCAACATGGGAGGGGCAAGCAACCTTAGGAACTAAGGTGATTGCTGTAGTATTTATAGCTTGAAGCATTCTGCCTGAGCTGAAGACTTCTTGCACTGCAGAAATGATGTCTTGTCCCACCACATCCCAAGCATCCTTGAATAAGCTACTCCCATAGCCATCTATCCCAGGAGATTTGTTATTAGGAATAGACCAGAGTGCTAACCTAATTTCCTCTTCTGTGAAATTAAGATTCAGAAGAGAGTGTTGAGCTTCCATCAAAACAAGTTCTTGTTGAATAAACCTGCTCTTAATAGGAAGGACTTCACTCCTTGTATTAGCATCAAATGTGCTAAAATGATTCAAGAAAATATTTTTCACCTCTTCATGCTCATATATCCAAACTTCATCTTTACTCATAATAGCATTAATATTATTCCTCTGAGCCATTATTTTAACACTATTATGAAACTTTTTTGTATTGCTATCACCATCAAGTATCCATTCCCCTTTTGCTTTCTGATTTAAGAATGAAAGGTAATTACCCTGAGCTTCTTTGAGTTTTTGGTGAGCTGCATATTCAGCATGAACAAAGCTTGCATTCCTGGGATCCAAATGCAACTGCTCTTGGCAGGCTTTAAGAGCAACAACAGAATTTAGATGAGCAGCTTCAACATCTCCAAACCTATCCTTATTGAGCTTCTTCAGGTCTTGCTTTAGATTTTTCAGTTTTTGCCATACTTGAAACATCTGAAATCCATTAACTTGCTGCTGCCAAGCTTCTTTAACAACAGTTAAAAAGCTATCACATTTGCTCCATATCTGAAAATATCTGAAGGGGATTTTGCCTTGAGGTGTGGGAAAGCATTTGATCAAAGCAGGGGAGTGATCAAAGTATCCCTCAGGAAGGAAAATCACTTCAACTGATTTGAAAAGAGTTAACCAGTCTCCATTAGCAACAACCCTATCAAGCTTTGCTAGCACCCTATGTTCATCATCTTGCTTGTTATTCCATGTATAGAACCTACCAAGAAATTTGACATCAGTCAAATTACAAAAATTGAGGCACTTTTGAAAAGCTTCAATCTCCCTTCTAGTAACTGCAGCCCCAACTCTTTCCTCATATTTGAGCACATTATTGAAATCTCGCATCATCACCCAAGGGCCAACTAAAGAACCACCTATTCTCTCCAAATCCTTCCACAGAACACACCTGTTAGCAGTATCATTATGGGCATACACTATTGAACAAGCAAAGGAGACTCTTGAACTGCAAGAAGCAACAATACAATGCACTAACTGATCAGTGCAGAATCTGATATCCACCTCAAAATCTCTAGGGTCCCAAGCAATGATAATTCTACCTCTACCATGCCAGGGTAAGTTTGTAGTTATGTTCCAACCTGGACACAAGTTCAGATTCAAGGCCCCCAGTTTGTGAGCCCTGATCTTAGTTTCAAGGAGAGAAACAAGCTTAGCTTTACGTGAAGAAATAAGATTCTTGACCTCTTTCTGCTTAGCTAACTTGTTTAGACCCCTTACATTCCAGCATAGTATATTATCCATTCACAGTAGGGGTAATCAACCCCTTATCTATCAGCTCATCATTACCTCTGTCATCAGAGAGGAGGCTAGTTTTATCAGCTTCAATAGGAGTCACCTGCTGCAGATCCTCAAATCTGTTGGGACTTTCCTGGCTTGTAGCAGTGACAGTAGCAGTGACAGTAGCAGTTACAGTAGGATGTTGCTGTTTTTTAAATTTGCTGGATACTTGTCTGAACCCATCCTCATCCACCAACAGCTCCTGATTCAGTTTAGGGGGCACTTTAGGCCTCCATTCCTGCTTCTTTTTGACTACTCTACAATCATCTCCTCTATGGCCTATCTTTTTGCAATGTATGCAGATTTCAGGCTTCCATTCATACTCAATAACCTGATTAAGAAGTACACCATGTTCATTCAAAAAAGACACAGAGTCAGGATATATCTGATCAACCACCACTTCCACTAACACTCTTGCATACATCAATCTATCCCTCTTCTCAGTAGCTTGATCAACTTTAACAAAATCACCTAGAGCCTGTACTATTTTGGTAAGGCTTCTACCTCCCCAATATTTCACATTGAGCTTTGGAAGTTTAACCCAAATAGGAGCCTTTTTCACCACCTGGTCACCAATATCAGCATCAATGTCCCATGATTTAACAATCAAAGGTTTCGAATCAAAACTGAAATGGCCAGTAAGAGCCAAGTCTTTCCCTCCCATGTCACTAAATCTCACCATAATAGTCCCTTTGCCAACTTGAGCAATTTTATCAATGCCCATTTTTCCCCAAATCCTCTTCAGAAACCCCTCCATCACAGAGAAAGGTGGATTAGCTCCAACCACAAAACAGAATATGGCTGTTTGCCAATAGTCCACTTCCGCAGCAACATCATCTAGTTCTATTTTAGGTAGCTGCTCCGTTAGAGGAGGCTGCTTCTCTATCACATTTAGCACATTAAAGCTCTTCTTCCAAGTTTCCATCTCTACACTAACAGCAGAGCCAAATAGGATGTTCTTACTAGGATTACTATGCTTGAACTTACCTCTAGAAGTTGAGGCATGATCACCAATGTTAGATTTCAGAGCTGAAACCCATTCTGAGAACCTTCTCAGAGCTTGAGGGTTCACTTCATCACCATCAGAGTGTACAATAGGAGTATCTGGGTTGAACTCCTCATCACTTGTAATGTCAAGATCAGAAATGTCTTCTTCTTCCCCAGTCAGTTTGCCTTTCTGTTTCAGATCAATGGTGCTGCTAGCTATGGAATTAGAGCCAACCTTACTTCTTGCATTCTTCCTCTTTGGGGGTCTGCCTCTCTTGCCTCCTGCCATGTCTTCCACAGATGGTGGAGGTGGGAAGGAGAAATCGCCTCTTAGAGAGAGAATTTTTATTTTTTCTATATTTTTTTTTCCATCTGAAACCTTTTTTTCCATCAACGTGGATTGAGTGCCGTTACAGAGCATATGTGACTCAAAACCAACTCATACGACGGTTGTGTGGCCCCATATTTGGTATTTCATATTTTTTTGGTCATTGAAACCTACCCCAAAAATTTCATCCCAATCTGGAAATTGTTTTTTGAAACCTTTTTTTCCATCAACGTGGAATGAGTGCCGTTAAGGAGCGACTCTAAACCACCTCATACGACGGCCGTGTGGCCCCATATTTGGTATTTCATATTTTTTTGTTCATTGAAACCTACCACCAAAATTTCGTCTCAATCAAATAAGTTTTTTTTGAAACCTTTTTGCCATCGACGTGGACCGAGTGCCGTTATGGAGCATATATGACTCGAAACAACCTCATACGACCGCCTTTTTGCCCCATATTTGGCATTCCATATTTTTTTGGTTATTGAAACCTACTACAAAAATTTCGTCCCAATCTGGAAACTTTTTTTTGAAATCTTTTCTTTCATCAACGTGGACCGAGTGCCGTTCCGGAGCATATGTGACTCAAAACCACCTCATACGACCGCCGTTTGGCCCCTTATTGGGTATTTCATATTTTTTTGGTCATTGAAACCTACCACGAAAATTTCGTGCCAATCTGGAAACTTTTTTTTGGAACCATTTTTTCCATCAACGTAGACTGAGTGCCGTTAAGGAGCATATGTGACTCAAAACCACCTCATACAACAGGGTTTTTGCCCCATATTTGGTATTCTATATTTGTTTGGTCATTGAAACCTACCACAAAAATTTCGTCTCAATCGGCCCCATACTTGCTATTTCAAAATTTTTTTGGTCATCGAAACCTACCCAAAAAATTTCATCCCAATCTGGAAATTATTTTTTGAAACCTTATTTTTCCATCAACGTGGAGTCGGTGCCATTAAGGGGTGACGCTAAACCACCTCATACGACGGCCGTGTGGCACCATATTTGGTATTTCATATTTTATTTGGTCATTGAAACCTACTACCAAAATTTCGTCTCAATCAAAAAACTATTTTTTGAAACCTTTTTCCATCGATGTGGACCGAGTGTCGTTATGGAACATATGTGACTTGAAACAGCCTCATACGACCGCCTTTTTGCCCCATCTTTGGCATTCCATATTTTTTTGGTTATTGAAACCTACTACAAAAATTTCGTCCCAATCTGGAATCTTTTTTTTGAAACCTTTTCTTTCATCAACGTGGACTGAGTGCCGTTACAGAGCATATGTGACTCAAAACCACCTCATACGACCGCCATTTGGCCCCTTATTTGGTATTTCATTTTTTTTTTGGTCATTGAAACCTACCACCAAAATTTCGTGCCAATCTGGAAATTTTTTTTCAAACCATTTTTTCCATCAACGTAGACTGAGTGCCGTTAAGGAGCATATGTGACTCAAAACCACCTCATACAACAGCCTTTTTGCCCCATATTTGGTACTCTATATTTTTTTGGTCATTGAAACCTACCACCACAATTTCGTCTCAATCTGAAAACTTTTTTTTAAACCTTTTTTCCATCAACGTGGATTGAGTGCCCGTTACGGAGCATATGTGACTCAAAACCACGTCATACGACTGCCGTTTTGCCCCATATTTGGTATTTCTTTTTTTTTTGGTCATTGAAACCTACCCCCAAAATTTCGTCTGAATCTGAAAACTTTTATTTCAAACCTTTTTTTCCATAAAGGTTGACTGAGTGCCGTTAAGGAGCATATGTGACTCAAAACCACCTCATACAACAGCCGTTTTGCCCCATATTTGGTATTCTATATTTTTTTGGTCATTGAAACCTACCACCAAAATTTTGTCCCCATCTGGAAAAATTTTTTTGAAAACTTTTTTTCCAGCAACGTAGACTTAGTGCCGTTAAGGATCATATGTGACTCAAAACGCCCTCATACGACGGCCGTTTGGCCCCATATTTGATATTTCAAATTTTTTTGGTCATTGTAACGTACTACAAAAATTTCGTCTCAATCTAGAAACTGTTTTTTGAAACCTTTTTTCCATCAACGTGGACTGAGTGCTGTTACAGAGCATATGTGACTCATAACCAACTCATACGAAGGCCGTGTGGCCCCATATTTGGTATTTCAAATTTTTTAGGTCATTGAAACCTACCCCAAAAATTTCATCTAAAACTGGAATTTTTTTTTTTGAAACCTTTTTTTTCCATCAACGTGGAGTGAGTGTCGTTAAGGAGCGACTCTAAACCACCTCATACGACGGCCGTGTCGCCCCATATTTGGTATTTCATATTTTTTTGGTCATTGAAACCTACCACCAAAATTTCGTCTCAATGAAAAAACATTTTTTGAAACCTGTTTTTCCATCAACGTGGACCGAGTGCCGTTACGGAGCATATGTGACTCAAAACCACCACATACGATCGCCGTTTGGCCCCATATTTTGTATTTCATATTTTTTTGGTCATTGAAACCTACCACCAAAATTTTATCCCAATCTGGATACTTTTTTTTTTGAAACCTTTTTTTTCATTAACGTAGACTGAGTGCCGTTAAGGAGCATATGTGACTCAAAACCACCTCATACAACAGCCTTTTTGCCCCATATTTGGTACTCTATATTTTTTTGGTCATTGAAACCTACCACCAAAATTTCGTCTCAATCTGAAAACTTTTTTTTAAACCTTTTTTCCATCAACGTGGATTGAGTGCCGTTACGGAGCATATGTGACTCAAAACCACGTCATACGACTGCCGTTTTGCCCCATATTTGGTATTTCATATTTTTTTGGTCATTGAAACCTACCCCCAAAATTTCGTCTGAATCTGAAAACTTTTATTTCAAACCTTTTTTTCCATAAAGGTTGACTGAGTGCCGTTAAGGAGCATATGTGACTCAAAACCACCTCATACAACAGCCGTTTTGCCCCATATTTGGTATTCTATATTTTTTTGGTCATTGAAACCTACCACCAAAATTTTGTCCCCATCTGGAAAAATTTTTTTGAAAACTTTTTTTCCAGCAACGTAGACTTAGTGCCGTTAAGGATCATATGTGACTCAAAAACTCCCTCATACGACGGCCGTTTGGCCCCATATTTGATATTTCAAATTTTTTTTGGTCATTGTAACGTACTACAAAAATTTCGTCTCAATCTAGAAACTGTTTTTTGAAACCTTTTTTCCATCAACGTGGACTGAGTGCTGTTACAGAGCATATGTGACTCATAACCAACTCATACGACGGCCGTGTGGCCCCATATTTGGTATTTCAAATTTTTTAGGTCATTGAAACCTACCCCAAAATTTTCATCTAAAACTGGAATTTTTTTTTTGAAACCTTTTTTTCCATCAACGTGGAGTGAGTGTCGTTAAGGAGCGACTCTAAACCACCTCATACGACGGCCGTGTCGCCCCATATTTGGTATTTCATATTTTTTTGGTCATTGAAACCTACCACCAAAATTTCGTCTCAATGAAAAAACATTTTTTGAAACCTGTTTTTCCATGAACGTGGACCGAGTGCCGTTACGGAGCATATGTGACTCAAAACCACCACATACGATCGCCGTTTGGCCCCATATTTTGTATTTCATATTTTTTGGTCATTGAAACCTACCACCAAAATTTTATCCCAATCTCGATACTTTTTTTGAAACCTTTTTTTCATTAACGTAGACTGAGTGCCGTTAAGGAGCATATGTGACTCAAAACCACCTCATACGACAGCCTTTTTGTCCAATATTTGGTATTCTATATTTTTTTGGTCATTGAAACCTACCACCAAAATTTCATCTCAATCAAAAAACTTTTTTCAAACCTTATTTTCCATTAACGTAGACCGAGTGCCGTTAAGGAGCAGATGTCACTCAAAACCACCTCATACAACAGGGTTTTTGCCCCATATTTGGTATTCTATATTTGTTTGGTCATTGAAACCTACCACAAAAATTTCGTCTCAATCAGCCCCATACTTGCTATTTCAAAATTTTTTTTGGTCATCGAAACCTACCCCAAAAATTTCATCCCAATCTGGAAATTATTTTTTGAAACCTTTTTTCCATCAACGTGGAGTCGGTGCCATTAAGGGGCGACGCTAAACCACCTCATACGACGGCCGTGTGGCACCATATTTGGTATTTCATATTTTTTTTGGTCATTGAAACCTACTACCAAAATTTCGTCTCAATCAAAAAACTATTTTTTGAAACCTTTTTTCCATCGATGTGGACCGAGTGTCGTTATGGAACATATGTGACTTGAAACAGCCTCATACGACCGCCTTTTTGCCCCATCTTTGGCATTCCATATTTTTTTGGTTATTGAAACCTACTACAAAAATTTCGTCCCAATCTGGAATCTTTTTTTGAAACTTTTCTTTCATCAACGTGGACTGAGTGCCGTTACAGAGCATATGTGACTCAAAACCACCTCATACGACCGCCATTTGGCCCCTTATTTGGTATTTCATTTTTTTTGGTCATTGAAACCTACCACCGAAATTTCGTGCCAATCTGGAAATTTTTTTTCAAACCATTTTTTCCATCAACGTAGACTGAGTGCCGTTAAGGAGCATATGTGACTCAAAACCACCTCATACAACAGCCTTTTTGCCCCATATTTGGTACTCTATATTTTTTTGGTCATTGAAACCTACCACCAAAATTTCGTCTCAATCTGAAAACTTTTTTTTAAACCTTTTTTCCATCAACGTGGATTGAGTGCCGTTACGGAGCATATGTGACTCAAAACCACGTCATACGACTGCCGTTTTGCCCCATATTTGGTATTTCATATTTTTTTGGTCATTGAAACCTACCCCCAAAATTTCGTCTGAATCTGAAAACTTTTATTTCAAACCTTTTTTTCCATAAAGGTTGACTGAGTGCCGTTAAGGAGCATATGTGACTCAAAACCACCTCATACAACAGCCGTTTTGCCCCATATTTGGTATTCTATATTTTTTTGGTCATTGAAACCTACCACCAAAATTTTGTCCCCATCTGGAAAAATTTTTTTGAAAACTTTTTTTCCAGCAACGTAGACTTAGTGCCGTTAAGGATCATATGTGACTCAAAACGCCCTCATACGACGGCCGTTTGGCCCCATATTTGATATTTCAAATTTTTTTTGGTCATTGTAACGTACTACAAAAATTTCGTCTCAATCTAGAAACTGTTTTTTGAAACCTTTTTTTCCATCAACGTGGACTGAGTGCTGTTACAGAGCATATGTGACTCATAACCAACTCATACGACGGCCGTGTGGCCCCATATTTGGTATTTCAAATTTTTTAGGTCATTGAAACCTACCCCAAAATTTTCATCTAAAACTGGAATTTTTTTTTTTTGAAACCTTTTTTTTCCATCAACGTGGAGTGAGTGTCGTTAAGGAGCGACTCTAAACCACCTCATACGACGGCCGTGTCGCCCCATATTTGGTATTTCATATTTTTTTGGTCATTGAAACCTACCACCAAAATTTCGTCTCAATGAAAAAACATTTTTTGAAACCTGTTTTTCCATGAACGTGGACCGAGTGCCGTTACGGAGCATATGTGACTCAAAACCACCACATACGATCGCCGTTTGGCCCCATATTTTGTATTTCATATTTTTTTGGTCATTGAAACCTACCACCAAAATTTTATCCCAATCTCGATACTTTTTTTTGAAACCTTTTTTTTCATTAACGTAGACTGAGTGCCGTTAAGGAGCATATGTGACTCAAAACCACCTCATACAACAGCCTTTTTGCCCCATATTTGGTACTCTATATTTTTTTGGTCATTGAAACCTACCACCAAAATTTCGTCTCAATCTGAAAACTTTTTTTTAAACCTTTTTTCCATCAACGTGGATTGAGTGCCGTTACGGAGCATATGTGACTCAAAACCACGTCATACGACTGCCGTTTTGCCCCATATTTGGTATTTCATATTTTTTTGGTCATTGAAACCTACCCCCAAAATTTCGTCTGAATCTGAAAACTTTTATTTCAAACCTTTTTTCCATAAAGGTTGACTGAGTGCCGTTAAGGAGCATATGTGACTCAAAACCACCTCATACAACAGCCGTTTTGCCCCATATTTGGTATTCTATATTTTTTTGGTCATTGAAACCTACCACCAAAATTTTGTCCCCATCTGGAAAAATTTTTTTGAAAACTTTTTTTCCAGCAACGTAGACTTAGTGCCGTTAAGGATCATATGTGACTCAAAACGCCCTCATACGATGGCCGTTTGGCCCCATATTTGATATTTCAAATTTTTTTTGGTCATTGTAACGTACTACAAAAATTTCGTCTCAATCTAGAAACTGTTTTTTGAAACCTTTTTTCCATCAACGTGGACTGAGTGCTGTTACAGAGCATATGTGACTCATAACCAACTCATACGACGGCCGTGTGGCCCCATATTTGGTATTTCAAATTTTTTAGGTCATTGAAACCTACCCCAAAAATTTCATCTAAAACTGGAATTTTTTTTTTGAAACCTTTTTTTCCATCAACGTGAAGTGAGTGTCGTTAAGGAGCGACTCTAAACCACCTCATACGACGGCCGTGTCGCCCCCATATTTGGTATTTCATATTTTTTGGTCATTGAAACCTACCACCAAAATTTCGTCTCAATGAAAAAACATTTTTTGAAACCTGTTTTTCCATCAACGTGGACCGAGTGCCGTTACGGAGCATATGTGACTCAAAACCACCACATACGATCGCCGTTTGGCCCCATATTTTGTATTTCATATTTTTTTGGTCATTGAAACCTACCACCAAAATTTTATCCCCATCTGGATACTTTTTTTTGAAACCTTTTTTTCCATTAACGTAGACTGAGTGCCGTTAAGGAGCATATGTGACTCAAAACCACCTCATACGACAGCCTTTTTGTCCAATATTTGGTATTCTATATTTTTTTGGTCATTGAAACCTACCACCAAAATTTCATCTCAATCAAAAAACTTTTTTTCAAACCTTATTTTCCATTAACGTAGACCGAGTGCCGTTAAGGAGCAGATGTCACTCAAAACCACCTCATACAACAGGGTTTTTGCCCCATATTTGGTATTCTATATTTGTTTGGTCATTGAAACATACCACAAAAATTTCGTCTCAATCGGCCCCATACTTGCTATTTCAAATTTTTTTTTGGTCATCGAAACCTACCCAAAAAATTTCATCCCAATCTGGAAATTATTTTTTGAAACCTTATTTTTCCATCAACGTGGAGTCGGTGCCATTAAGGGGTGACGCGAAACCACCTCATACGACGGCCGTGTGGCACCATATTTGGTATTTCATATTTTATTTGGTCATTGAAACCTACTACCAAAATTTCGTCTCAATCAAAAAACTATTTTTTGAAACCTTTTTCCATCGATGTGGACCGAGTGTCGTTATGGAACATATGTGACTTGAAACAGCCTCATACGACCGCCTTTTTGCCCCATCTTTGGCATTCCATATTTTTTTGGTTATTGAAACCTACTACAAAAATTTCGTCCCAATCTGGAATCTTTTTTTTGAAACCTTTTCTTTCATCAACGTGGACTGAGTGCCGTTACAGAGCATATGTGACTCAAAACCACCTCATACGACCGCCATTTGGCCCCTTATTTGGTATTTCATTTTTTTTTTGGTCATTGAAACCTACCACCAAAATTTCGTGCCAATCTGGAAATTTTTTTTCAAACCATTTTTTCCATCAACGTAGACTGAGTGCCGTTAAGGAGCATATGTGACTCAAAACCACCTCATACAACAGCCTTTTTGCCCCATATTTGGTACTCTATATTTTTTTGGTCATTGAAACCTGCCACCAAAATTTCGTCTCAATCTGAAAACTTTTTTTTTAAACCTTTTTTCCATCAACGTGGATTGAGTGTACGGAGCATATGTGACTCAAAACCACGTCATACGACTGCCGTTTTGCCCCATATTTGGTATTTCATATTTTTTTGGTCATTGAAACCTACCCCCAAAATTTCGTCTGAATCTGAAAACTTTTATTTCAAACCTTTTTTTCCATAAAGGTTGACTGAGTGCCGTTAAGGAGCATATGTGACTCAAAACCACCTCATACAACAGCCGTTTTGCCCCATATTTGGTATTCTATATTTTTTTGGTCATTGAAACCTACCACCAAAATTTTGTCCCCATCTGGAAAAATTTTTTTGAAAACTTTTTTCCAGCAACGTAGACTTAGTGCCGTTAAGGATCATATGTGACTCAAAACGCCCTCATACGACGGCCATTTGGCCCCATATTTGATATTTCAAATTTTTTTTGGTCATTGTAACGTACTACAAAAATTTCGTCTCAATCTAGAAACTGTTTTTTGAAACCTTTTTTTCCATCAACGTGGACTGAGTGCTGTTACAGAGCATATGTGACTCATAACCAACTCATACGACGGCCGTGTGGCCCCATATTTGGTATTTCAAATTTTTTAGGTCATTGAAACCTACCCCAAAAATTTCATCTAAAACTGGAATTTTTTTTTTTTGAAACCTTTTTTTTCCATCAACGTGAAGTGAGTGTCGTTAAGGAGCGACTCTAAACCACCTCATACGACGGCCGTGTCGCCCCATATTTGGTATTTCATATTTTTTTGGTCATTGAAACCTACCACCAAAATTTCGTCTCAATGAAAAAACATTTTTTGAAACCTGTTTTTCCATCAACGTGGACCGAGTGCCGTTACGGAGCATATGTGACTCAAAACCACCACATACGATCGCCGTTTGGCCCCATATTTGTGATTTCATATTTTTTTGGTCATTGAAACCTACCACCAAAATTTTATCCCAATCTGGATACTTTTTTTTGAAACCTTTTTTTTCATTAACGTAGACTGAGTGCCGTTAAGGAGCATATGTGACTCAAAACCACCTCATACGACAGCGTTTTTGTCCAATATTTGGTATTCTATATTTTTTTGGTCATTGAAACCTACCACCAAAATTTCATCTCAATCAAAAAACTTTTTTTTCAAACCTTATTTTCCATTAACGTAGACCGAGTGCCGTTAAGGAGCAGATGTCACTCAAAACCACCTCATACAACAGGGTTTTTGCCCCATATTTGGTATTCTATATTTGTTTGGTCATTGAAACCTACCACAAAAATTTCGTCTCAATCGGCCCCATACTTGCTATTTCAAAATTTTTTTTGGTCATCGAAACCTACCCAAAAAATTTCATCCCAATCTGGAAATTATTTTTTGAAACCTTTTTTTTCCATCAACGTGGAGTCGGTGCCATTAAGGGGCGACGCTAAACCACCTCATACGACGGCCGTGTGGCACCATATTTGGTATTTCATATTTTTTTTGGTCATTGAAACCTACTACCAAAATTTCGTCTCAATCAAAAAACTATTTTTTGAAACCTTTTTTCCATCGATGTGGACCGAGTGTCGTTATGGAACATATGTGACTTGAAACAGCCTCATACGACCGCCTTTTTGCCCCATCTTTGGCATTCCATATTTTTTTGGTTATTGAAACCTACTACAAAAATTTCGTCCCAATCTGGAATCTTTTTTTTGAAACCTTTTCTTTCATCAACGTGGACTGAGTGCCGTTACAGAGCATATGTGACTCAAAACCACCTCATACGACCGCCATTTGGCCCCTTATTTGGTATTTCATTTTTTTTTGGTCATTGAAACCTACCACCAAAATTTCGTGCCAATCTGGAAATTTTTTTCAAACCATTTTTTCCATCAACGTAGACTGAGTGCCGTTAAGGAGCATATGTGACTCAAAACCACCTCATACAACAGCCTTTTTGCCCCATATTTGGTACTCTATATTTTTTTGGTCATTGAAACCTACCACCAAAATTTCGTCTCAATCTGAAAACTTTTTTTTTTAAACCTTTTTTCCATCAACGTGGATTGAGTGCCGTTACGGAGCATATGTGACTCAAAACCACGTCATACGACTGCCGTTTTGCCCCATATTTGGTATTTCATATTTTTTTGGTCATTGAAACCTACCCCCAAAATTTCGTCTGAATCTGAAAACTTTTATTTCAAACCTTTTTTTCCATAAAGGTTGACTGAGTGCCGTTAAGGAGCATATGTGACTCAAAACCACCTCATACAACAGCCGTTTTGCCCCATATTTGGTATTCTATATTTTTTTGGTCATTGAAACCTACCACCAAAATTTTGTCCCCATCTGGAAAAATTTTTTTGAAAACTTTTTTTCCAGCAACGTAGACTTAGTGCCGTTAAGGATCATATGTGACTCAAAACGCCCTCATACGACGGCCATTTGGCCCCATATTTGATATTTCAAATTTTTTTGGTCATTGTAACGTACTACAAAAATTTCGTCTCAATCTAGAAACTGTTTTTTGAAACCTTTTTTCCATCAACGTGGACTGAGTGCTGTTACAGAGCATATGTGACTCATAACCAACTCATACGACGGCCGTGTGGCCCCATATTTGGTATTTCAAATTTTTTAGGTCATTGAAACCTACCCCAAAAATTTCATCTAAAACTGGAATTTTTTTTTTTTGAAACCTTTTTTTTCCATCAACGTGAAGTGAGTGTCGTTAAGGAGCGACTCTAAACCACCTCATACGACGGCCGTGTCGCCCCATATTTGGTATTTCATATTTTTTTGGTCATTGAAACCTACCACCAAAATTTCGTCTCAATGAAAAAACATTTTTTGAAACCTGTTTTTCCATCAACGTGGACCGAGTGCCGTTACGGAGCATATGTGACTCAAAACCACCACATACGATCGCCGTTTGGCCCCATATTTGTGATTTCATATTTTTTGGTCATTGAAACCTACCACCAAAATTTTATCCCAATCTGGATACTTTTTTGAAACCTTTTTTTCATTAACGTAGACTGAGTGCCGTTAAGGAGCATATGTGACTCAAAACCACCTCATACGACAGCCTTTTTGTCCAATATTTGGTATTCTATATTTTTTTGGTCATTGAAACCTACCACCAAAATTTCATCTCAATCAAAAAACTTTTTTTTCAAACCTTATTTTCCATTAACGTAGACCGAGTGCCGTTAAGGAGCAGATGTCACTCAAAACCACCTCATACAACAGGGTTTTTGCCCCATATTTGGTATTCTATATTTGTTTGGTCATTGAAACCTACCACAAAAATTTCGTCTCAATCGGCCCCATACTTGCTATTTCAAAATTTTTTTGGTCATCGAAACCTACCCAAAAAATTTCATCCCAATCTGGAAATTATTTTTTGAAACCTTTTTTTTCCATCAACGTGGAGTCGGTGCCATTAAGGGGCGACGCTAAACCACCTCATACGACGGCCGTGTGGCACCATATTTGGTATTTCATATTTTTTTTGGTCATTGAAACCTACTACCAAAATTTCGTCTCAATCAAAAAACTATTTTTTGAAACCTTTTTTCCATCGATGTGGACCGAGTGTCGTTATGGAACATATGTGACTTGAAACAGCCTCATACGACCGCCTTTTTGCCCCATCTTTGGCATTCCATATTTTTTTGGTTATTGAAACCTACTACAAAAATTTCGTCCCAATCTGGAATCTTTTTTTTGAAACCTTTTCTTTCATCAACGTGGACTGAGTGCCGTTACAGAGCATATGTGACTCAAAACCACCTCATACGACCGCCATTTGGCCCCGTATTTGGTATTTCATTTTTTTTTTGGTCATTGAAACCTACCACCAAAATTTCGTGCCAATCTGGAAATTTTTTTTCAAACCATTTTTTCCATCAACGTAGACTGAGTGCCGTTAAGGAGCATATGTGACTCAAAACCACCTCATACAACAGCCTTTTTGCCCCATATTTGGTACTCTATATTTTTTTGGTCATTGAAACCTACCACCAAAATTTCGTCTCAATCTGAAAACTTTTTTTTTAAACCTTTTTTCCATCAACGTGGATTGAGTGCCGTTACGGAGCATATGTGACTCAAAACCACGTCATACGACTGCCGTTTTGCCCCATATTTGGTATTTCATATTTTTTTGGTCATTGAAACCTACCCCCAAAATTTCGTCTGAATCTGAAAACTTTTATTTCAAACCTTTTTTTCCATAAAGGTTGACTGAGTGCCGTTAAGGAGCATATGTGACTCAAAACCACCTCATACAACAGCCGTTTTGCCCCATATTTGGTATTCTATATTTTTTTGGTCATTGAAACCTACCACCAAAATTTTGTCCCCATCTGGAAAAATTTTTTTGAAAACTTTTTTTCCAGCAACGTAGACTTAGTGCCGTTAAGGATCATATGTGACTCAAAACGCCCTCATACGACGGCCGTTTGGCCCCATATTTGATATTTCAAATTTTTTTTGGTCATTGTAACGTACTACAAAAATTTCGTCTCAATCTAGAAACTGTTTTTTGAAACCTTTTTTTCCATCAACGTGGACTGAGTGCTGTTACAGAGCATATGTGACTCATAACCAACTCATACGACAGCCGTGTGGCCCCATATTTGGTATTTCAAATTTTTTAGGTCATTGAAACCTACCCCAAAAATTTCATCTAAAACTGGAATTTTTTTTTTTTGAAACCTTTTTTTTCCATCAACGTGGAGTGAGTGTCGTTAAGGAGCGACTCTAAACCACCTCATACGACGGCCGTGTCGCCCCATATTTGGTATTTCATATTTTTTTTGTCATTGATAACTACCACCAAAATTTCGCTTCAATGAAAAAACATTTTTTTGAAACCTGTTTTTCCATCAACGTGGACCGAGTGCCGTTACGGAGCATATGTGACTCAAAACTACCTCATACGATCGCTATTTTGCCCCATATTTGTGATTTCATATTTTTTTGGTTATTGAAACCTACCACCAAAATTTTGTCCCAATCTGGAAACTTTTTTTTGAAACCTTTTTTTCCATCAACGTAGACCAAGTGCCGTTAAGGAGCATATGTGACTCAAAACCACCTCATACGACAGCCTTTTTGTCCCATATTTGGTATTCTATATTTTTTTTGGTCATTGTAACCTACAACCAAAATTTCTTCTCAATCTGAAAACGTTTTTCCATCAACGTGGATTGAGTGCCGTTACAGAGCATATGTGACTCAAAACCACGTCATACGACGGCCGTTTTTACCCATATTTGGTATTTCATATTTTTTTGGTCATTGAAACCTACCCCAAAACTTTAATACCAATCTGGAAATTTTTTTTGAAACTTTTTTTTTCAATCAACGTGGAGTGAGTGCCGTTAAGGAGCGACTCCAAACCACCTCATACGACTGCTGTGTGGCCCCATATTTGGTATTTCATATTTTTTTGGTCATTGAAACCTACCACCAAAATTTCGTCTCAATCTAAAAACTTTTTTTTGAAACCTTTTTTTCCATCATCGTAGACCGAGTGCCGTTACTGAGCATATGTGACTCAAAACCACCTCATACGACGGCCGTTTGGTATTTAATATGTTTCTGGTCATTGAAACCTACCACCAAAATTTCGTCCCAATCTGGAAACTTTTATTTCAAACCTTTTTTTCCATCAACGTAGACTGAGTGTCGTTAAGGAGCATATGTGACTCAAAACTACCTCATACGACAGCCTTTTTGTCCCATATTTGGTATTCTATATTTTTTTGGTCATTGAAACCTACCACCAAAATTTCGTCACAATCTGAAAACTTTTTTTTGAAACCTTTTTTTTCATCGACGTGGACCGAATGCCGTTACGGAGCATATTTGACTCAATACCACCTCATACGACCGCCTTTTTAGCCAATCTTTGGCATTCCATATTTTTATGTTATTGAAACCTACTACAATAATTTCGTCCCAATAGGGAAACAGTTTTTTGAAACCTTTTTTTCCATCAACGTGGACTGAGTGCCGTTACAGAGCATATGTGACTCAAAACCACCTCATTCGACAGCCTTTTTGCCCCATATTTGGTATTCTATTTTATTTTGGTCATTAAAACCTACCACCAAAATTTCGTCTCAATCTGAATACTTATTTTTGAAACCCTTTTTTCCATCAACGTGGATTGAGTGCTATTACACAGCATATGTGACTTAAAACCACCTCATACGACTGAAGTTTGGCCCCATATTTGGTATTTCATATTTTTTTGGTCATTGAATCCTACCACCAAATCAAATAACTTTTTTTTGAAACCTTTTTTCCATTGACGTGCACCAAGTGCCGTTACGGAGCATATGTGACTTGAAACCACCTCATACGACCGCCTTTTTGCCCTATCATTGGCATTCGATATTTTTTTGGTTATTGAAACCTACTACAAAAATTTTGTCCCAATCTGGAAACTTTTTTTTGAAACCTTTTTTTCCATCAACGTGGACTGAGTGCCGTTACAGAGCATATGTGATGGTATTCTATATTTTTTGGTCATTGAAACCTACCACCAATATTTCGTCTCAATCTGAATACTTTTTTTTGAAACCCTTTTTTTTGAAACCCTTTTTTCCATCGACGTGGATTGAGTGCCCGTTACGGAGCATATGTGACTCAAAACCACCACATATGACCGCCATTTGGCCCCATATTTGGTATTTCATATTTTTTTGGTCATTGAAACCTACCCCAAAAATTTCATCCTAATCTGAAAATTGTTTTTTGAAACCTTTTTTTTCCATCAACGTGGAGTTAGTGCCGTTAAGGAGCAACTCTAAACCACCTCATACGACGGCCGTGTGGCCCCATATTTGGTATTTCATCTTTTTTTGGTCATTGAAACCTACCACCAAAATTTCGTCTCAATCAAAAAACATAGTATTGAAACCTTTTTTGACATCAACGTGGACCGAGTGCCGTTACGGAACATATGTGACTCAAAACCACCTCATACGACCGCCTTTGCCCAATCTTTGGCAACCCATATTTTTTTGGTTATTGAAACCTACCCCAAAAATTTCATCCCATTCTGGAAATTGTTTTTTGAAACCTATTTTTTCCATCAACGTGGAGTGAGTGCCGTTAAGGAGACGCTCTAAACCACCTCATACGATGGTCGTGTGGCCCCATATTTGGTATTTATATTTATTTGGTCATTGACACCTACCACCAAAATTTCGTCTCAATCTGAATACTTATTTTTGAAACCTTTTTTTCCATCAACGTGGATTGAGTGCCGTTACGGAGCATATGTGACTCAAAACCACCTCATACGACGGCCGTTCGGCCCCATATTTGATATTTCATATTTTTTTTGGTCATTGAAACCTACCCCAAAAATTTCATCCCAATCTGGAAATTATTTTTTGAAACCTTTTTTTCCATCAACGTGGAGTGAGTGCCATTTAGGAGCGACGCTAAACCACCTCATACGACGGCCGTTTGGCCCCATATTTGATATTTCATATTTTTTTTGGTCATTGTAACGTACTACAAAAATTTCGTCCATATCTGGAAACTGTTTTTTGAAATCTTTTTTTCCATCAACGTGGACTTAGTGCCGTTACAGAGCATATGTGACTCAAAACCAACTCATACGACGGCCGTGTGGCCCCATATTTGGTATTTCATATTTTTTAGGTCATTGAAACCTACCCCAAAAATTTCATCTAAAACTGGAATTTATTTTTTTGAAACCTTTTTTTTCCATCGACGTGGAGTGAATGTCGTTAAGGAGCGACTCTAAACAACCTCATACGACGGTCGTGTTGCCCCATATTTGGTATTTCATATTTTTTTGGTCATTGATATCTACCACCAAATTTCGTCTCAATGAAAAAACATTTTTTTGAAACTTGTTTTTCCATAAACGTGGACCGAGTGCCGTTACGGAGCATATGTGACTCAAAACCACGTCATACGATCGTTGTTTTGCCCCATATTTGGTATTTCATATTTTTTTGGTCATTGAAACCTACCACCAAAAATTTTTCCCAATCTGGAAACTTTTTTTTAAACCTTTTTTTCCATCAACGTAGACCGAGTGCCGTTAAGGAGCATATGTGACTCAAAACCACCTCATACGACAGCCTTTTTGTCCCATATTTGGTATTCTATATTTTTTTGGTCATTGAAACCTACTACCAAAATTTCTTCTCAATCTGAAAACTTTTTTCCATCAACGTGGATTGAGTGCCGTTACGGAGCATATGTGACTCAAAACCACGTCATACGACGGCCGTTTTGACCCATATTTGGTATTTCATATTTTTTTTGGTCATTGAAACCTACCCCAAAACTTTAATCCCAATCTGGAAATTTTTTTTTAAAACTTTTTTTTTCAATCAACGTGGAGTGAGTGCCGTTAAGGAGCGACTCTAAACCACCTCATACGACGGCTGTGTGGCCCCATATTTGGTATTTCATATTTTTTGGTCATTGAAACCTACCACCAAAATTTCGTCTCAATCAAAAAACTTTTTTTGAAACCTTTTTTTCCATCATCGTGGACCAAGTGCCGTTACGGAGCATATGTGACTCAAAACCACCTCATACGACGGCCGTTTGGCCCCATATTTGGTATTCCATATTTTTTTGGTCATTGAAACCTACCACCAAAATTTCGTCCCAATCTGGAAACTTTTATTTGAAACCTTTTTTTTTTTTTTGATAAGTGAAAAGATATATTAAGCACAAACCACAACTTACAATCTACTCAAAGGTGATGACAACCCTTCTAGGAAGGCTCCCCAAACACCTAAGAGCAACTATTACAATTGAGCTCATCTAGCCAGAGTTGAAACTTAGTAAAGGCCTTAGAATTATAGACTAACTTCATCCTAGTTCTAATTACAAACTTGATAGAAGCAATACAACTATCAACACTAGGAACATAACTATTCTAATAGGCCTGATTTTTAGCAAGCCAAATATTATAAATGACAGCAGCAATTACAGCAAAGGCTACTTTCCTTTTAGCTTGAGGCAGACCTCCTCTTTTGCTGATCCAGTTGAGGCAGTCTGACATGCCAGTCCATCTCTTCTTAATCTTGATCCAATCCAGACAACCCTCCCAAACCATTCTGCTGAAGCAACATTGGAAGAGAAGCTGATCAAGGCTCTCAGTATGAGAGTCAGAAATAATACAGGTGTCCTCAGAGCAGACCCCATATCTTCTGAGTCTGTCCTTTGTCATAAGCCTTTGGTGGGCTGCTAACCATATCAAGAAGTTGTGTTTAGGTGTATTGAGCCTATTCCACACAACTCTATCCCAACTGACTTTATCTCCCATCTCCTGTGCTTGTTTGTAACATTTACCAATGGAGAATGCCAGTCTGGGGAAGCCAGACTGCTTGTCTGATCTCATCTCTAACTTGACAGAAGTACCTCCATATCCAGCTAGCAATGGTCTTAGGGTGGTGATGCCACCAATCCCCTCCTTGGATGTACACAGAATTAACCCATCTGACCCACAGGGTGTCTTTCTTTTCAGCAATAGCCCAAACCTCCTTGCTAACTGCTAGGAGGTTCCAGAGCTTTATATCTCTGACTCCCAGACCTCCATAGCTCTTCTTACTGCAGACCTTATCCCAGTTGACATAGCCTGGCTTTAGGTATCTATCATTACCTTGCCATAAATAGATTCTGCAGACTTGATTTATTCTTGCCAGAACAGCCTCAGGTAAAATGAAGATCTGCATCCAGTAATTGCACACACTCATCAGCACTGAGTTGACTAATTGGAGTCTGCCAGCAAAAGACAGAGTTCTATGTTGCCATGATTTGATTCTAAAAAGCATTTTCTCTACCAGTTTCTCATAGTCTACAGTTCTTAATTTCTTGGTGCTTATGGGAGCACCAAGATACTTAAGAGGCCAGGCACCAGAACCAAACCCAGACAACTTCTTAATCCTATAGAGCTCTGCAGCTTTCATGTTAACCTGAAAAACTTCAGACTTTTGCTGATTAGCAGCTAATCCTGAAGATTTTTCAAAAATTGTCAAACCTTGGAGCATCAAGTAGACACTTCTATAGTCTCCTCTACTGAAAATCATTAAGTCATCAGCAAAGCACAGGCTATTCAGTTTCAGACCTTGACATCTAGGATGGAAATGAAAGTCTTGCCTTGCCCCCTGATAATTCAGGATTCTAGTCAAATATTCCATGCAGAGTACAAAAATCAGGGGGGGTATAGGGTCTCCTTGTCTTAAACCTCTCTTAGCCTCAAACAAATCTGTACAGGATCCATTAAAGAGGAGAGTATATCTAGTAGTGGATATACATTCCATCAGAATATTAATGAAGTCCTTAGGAAAGTTGAGAGCCTGGAGCAAATCATGCACAAACCCCCACTCAATAGTATCATAAGCCTTTTACAGATCAACTTTCATCAAGCAGCTTCTGGTAGCTTGTTTCCTAGTATAATGTTTGACAAGATCCTGACACAAAATTATATTATCAATGATGCTTCTACCAGCTACAAATGCACTCTGACTCTGGCTAATCAAACCAGGCAGAACTCTTTTCAATCTTGAACATAAGAGTTTAGAGATGATTTTATATAGCACTGTGCAACAAGCTATAGGTCTGTAGTCTCCAACATGAGAGGGGCAAGCAACCTTAGGAACTAAGGTGATTGCTGTAGTGTTTATAGCTTTAAGCAGTCTGCCTGAACTGAAGACTTCTTGCACTGCAGAAATGATGCTTTGTCCCACCACATCCCAAGCATCCTTGAAGAAGCTGCTCCTATAACCATCAATCCCAGGAGATTTGTTATTAGGGATAGACCAGAGTGCTAACCTAATCTCCTCTCCTGTGAAATTGAGGTTAAGAAGAGAGTGTTGAGCTTCCACCAGAATAGGTCCTTGTTGAATAAACCTGCTCTTGATAGGAAGGACTTCACTTCTTGTATTAGCAACAACAGTTCTAAAGTGATTCAAAAATATATTTTTCACTTCTTCATGCTCATAAATCCGTATATCCTCTTTACACATAATAGCATTAATATTATTTTTCTGAGCCAATATTTTCACACTATTATGAAACTTTCTAGTATTGCTATCACCATCAAGTATCCAGTCCCCTTTTGCTTTCTGATTTAAGAAAGAGATGTAATTAGCCTGAACTTCTTTAAAATTTTGGTGAGCTACAAATTCAGCATGAACAGAGCTTACATTGCTGGGATCAAGATGCAGCTGGTCCTGGCAAAATTTAAGATCAGCAGCAGCTTGTAGTTGAGCAGCTACAACATCCCCAAACCTCTCTTTGTTGAGCTTTTTCAGATCTTGCTTTAAGAATTTCAGTTTTTGCCATACTCTGAACATCTGAAAACCAACAACTTGCTGCTGCCAGGCTTCTTTAACAACAGCTAGGAAACTATCACATTTACTCCACATCTGAAAATATCTGAAGGGGATTTTACCTTGAGGTGTGGGAAAACATTTGATCAAAGCAGGGGAATGATCAAAATATCCCTCAGGAAGGAAAATCACTTCAGCTGATTTGAAAAGAGTTAACCAGTTTACATTAGCAACATCCCTATCAAGCTTAGCTAGCACCCTATCTTCATCATCTTGCTTATTATTCCATGTATAGAACCTACCAAGAAATTTGACATCTGTCAAATTACAAGAGTTGAGGCACTTTTAAAAAGCCTCAATTTCCCTTCTAGTAACTTCAGTCCCAACTCTTTCCTCTTATGTGAGCACATTATTGAAATCTCCCATCATCACCCAAGGGCCTACTAAAGAGCCACCAATTCTCTCCAAATCTTTCCATAGAATGCATCTGCTAGCATTATCATTATGTGCATACACTATAGAACAAGCAAAAGAAACTCTTGCACTGCAAGAAGTGACAATACAATGTACTAACTGATTAGTGCAGAATCTGATATCCACCTCAAAAGCTCTAGGGTCCCAAGCAATAATGATTCTACCTCTACCATGCCATGGTAAGTTTGTAGTTATATTCCAACCTAGACATAAGTTCAGATACAAGGCTCCCAGTTTATGAGCCCTGATCTTAGTTTCAAGGAGACAAACAAGCTTAGCTTTATGAGAAGAGATAAGATTCTTAACCTCATTCTGTTTAGCTAGCTTGTTTAGCCCCCTTACATTCCAGAATAGGATATTATCCATTCACCATAAGGGTAATAAACCCCTTATCTATCAGCTCATCATTACCTCTGTCATCAGTGTGAAGGCCAACTTTATCAGCTTCAATAGGAGTAACCTGTTGCAGAACCTCAAATCTGTTAGGGCTTTCCTGGCTTACAGTAGCAGTGACAGTAGCAGTTACAGTAGGTTGTTGCTGCTTTTAAATTTGCTGGATACTTGTCTAAATCCATCCTCATCCACCAATAACTCCTTATTCAGTTTAGGGGCCACTTTAGGCCTCCATTCCTGCTTCTTTTTGACCACTCTGCAGTCCTCCCCTCTATGGCCTATCTTCTTACAATGTATGCAGATCTCAGGCTTCCATTCATACTGAATATCCTGGTGAAGAAGTACTCCATGCTTATTCACAAATGATACAGAATCAGGATAAATCTGATCAACCACCACTTCCACCAGCACTCTGGCATACATCAACCTATCCCTCCGCTCTGTAGCTTGGTCTACTTTGACAAAATCACCAAGAGACTGAACTATTTTGGTTAGACTTCTGCCTCCCCAATATTTCACATTGAGTTTTGGAAGTTTAACCCAAATAGGAACCTTCTTAACCACCTGATCACTAATGTCAGCATCAATATCCCATGATTTCACAATCAAAGGTTTTGAATCAAAACTAAAATGACCATTCAGAGCCATGTCGTTTCCTCCCATGTCACTGAATCTTACCATGATAGTTCCTTTCCCAACTATAGCAACTTTATCAATGCCCATATTCCCCCAAATCCTCCTCAAAAACCCTTCCATAACAGAGAATGGTGGATTAGCACCAAACCACAAAGCAGAAAATGGCAGTCTGCCAATAGTCTACTTCCTCTGCAACATCATCAATCTCTATTTTAGGTATCTGCACAGCTGGAATAGGGGTCTGCACAGTTGGAGTAGGGGTCTGCTCCTCTATCACATTTAACAGATCTAATCCCTTCTTCCCAGCCTCCATCTCTACACTAACAGCAGAGCCAAATATGATATGTTTACTGGGATTACTATGCATAAACTTACCTCTAGAAGTCGAGGTCTGATTACCATTGTTGGTTTTCAGAGCTGAAACCCACTCAGAGAATCTCCTCAGAGCTCTAGGATTGACTTCTTCACCATCAGAGTGTACAATAGGAGTATCTGGTTTAAATTCCTCATCACTTGTGATGTCCAAATCAGAGATGTCCTCATCTTCCTCAGTCTGCTCAATCTGCTTCCCTTTCAGTTTCAGATCAATGGTAGTGCTACTATCTTTAGAATCAGAGCCTACTTTGCTTCTTGCATTCTTCCTCTTTGGGGGTCTGCCTCTCTTGCCCCCTGCCATGGCTTCCACAGGTTGTGGAGGGGAAGGAGAAATCGCCTTCAGAGAGAGAGAATTTCTATTTTTTGACAAAAAAACGAAAACTTTTTTTCCATCAACGTAGACTGAGTGTCGTTAAGGAGCATATGTGACTCAAAACTACCTCATACGACAGCCTTTTTGTCCCATATTTGGTATTCTATATTATTTTGGTCATTGAAACCTACCACCAAAATTTCGTCACAATCTGAAAACTTTTTTTTGAAACCTTCTTTCCATCAACGTGGATTGAGTGCCCTTACGGAGCATATGTGACTCAAAACCACGTCGTACGACGGCCGTTTTTCCCCATATTTGGTATTTCATATATTTTTGGTCATTGAAACCTACCACAAAAAATTCGTCTCAATCCGAATACTTAGTTTTTCAACCTTTTTTTCCATCAACGTGATCCGAGTGCCGTTACGGAGCCTATGTGACTCAAAACCACCTCATACGCCGGTTGTTTTGCCCTATATTTGGTATTTTAATTTTTTTGGTCATTAAAACCTACCACAAAAATTTCGTCTCAATCTGAAAACTTTTTTTTGAAACCTTTTTTTCCAAGAACGCGGACCGAGTGCCATTACGGAGTATATGTGACTCAAAACCACCACATACAACGTCCGTTTGGCCCCATATTTGGTTTTTCATATTTTATTGGTCATTGAAACCTACCACAAAAATTTCGTCTCAATCTGAATACTTTGTTTTTCAACCTTTTTTTCATCAACGTGATCCGAGTGCCGTTACGGAGCCTATGTGACTCAAAACCACCTCATACGCCCGTTGTTTTGCCCTATATTTGGTATTTTAATTTTTTTGGTCATTAAAACCTACCACAACAATTTCGTCTCAATCTGAAAACTTGTTTTTGAAACCTTTTTTTCCAAGAACGTGGACCGAGTGCCATTACGGAGTACATGTGACTCAAAACCACCGCATACAACGTCCGTTTGGCCCCATATTTGGTATTTCATATTTTTTTGGTCATTGAAACCTACCCCAAAAATTTCATTCCAATCTGGAAATTTTTTTTGAAACTTTTTTTTTTCCATCAACGTGGAGTGAGTGCCGTTAAGGAGCAACTCTAAACCACCTCATACGACGGCCGTGTTGGCCCATATTTGGTATTTCATCTTTTTTTGGTCATTGAAAACTACCACCAAAATTTCGTCTCAATCAAAAAACCATTTATAAACCTTTTTTTCCAACAACGTGGACCGAATGCCGTTACGGAGCATATGTGACTCAAAACCACCTCATACGACGGCTGTTTGGCCTCATATTTGGTATTTCATATTTATTTGGTCATTGAAACCTACCCCTAAAATTTCATCCCAATCTGGAAATTGTTTTTTGAAACCTTTTTTTCCATCAACGTGGAGTGAGTGCCGTTAAGGGGAGACTCTAAACCACCTCATACGACGGCCGTGTGGCCCCATATTAGGTATTTCATATTTTTTTGGTCATTGAAACCTACCACCAAAATTTCGTCTCAATCAAATAACTTTTTTTTGAAACCTTTTTTTCCATCGACGTGGACCGAGTGCCGTTACGGAGCATATGTGACTCAAAACCACCTCATGAGACCGCCTTTTTAGCCAATATTTGGCATTCCATATTTTTTTGGTTATTGAAACCTACTACAAAATTTCGTCCCAATATGGTAACTGTTTTTTGAAACCTTTTTTTCCATCAACGTGGACTCAGTGCCGTTACAGAGCATATGTGACTTAAAACCACCTCATTCGACAGCCTTTTTGCCCCATATTTGGTATTCTATATTTTTTTGGTCATTGAAACCTACCACCATAATTTCGTCTCAATCTGAATACTTATTTTTTAAACCCTTTTTTCCATCAACGTGGATTGAGTGTTGTTACGGAGCATATGTGACTTAAAACCACCTCATACGACCGCAGTTTGGCCCCATATTTGGTATTTCAAATTTTTTTGTTTATTGAAACCTACCACCAAAATTTCGTCTCTATCAAATATCTTTTTTTTGAAACCTTTTTTCCATCGACGTGCACCGAGTGCCGTTACGGAGCATATGTGACTCGAAACCACCTCATACGACCGCCTTTTTGCCCCATTTTTGGCATTCCATATTTTTTTGGTTATTGAAACCTACTACAAAAATTTTGTCCCAATCTGGAAACTTTTTTTGGAAACCTTTTTTTCAATCAACGTGGACTGAGTGCCGTTACAGAGCATATGTGATGGTATTCTATATTTTTTGTTCATTGAAACCTACCACCAATATTTCGTCTCAATCTGAATACTTATTTTTGAAACCCTTTTTTCCATCAACGTGGATTGAGTGCCGTTACGGAGCATATGTGACTCAAAACCGCCTCATATGACCACCGTTTGGCCCCATATTTGGTATTTCATATTTTTTGGTCAGTGAAACCTACCCAAAAAATTTCATCCTAATCTGGAAATTGGTTTTTGAAACCTTTTTTTTCCATCAACGTGGAGTGAGTGCCGTTAAGGAGCGACTCTAAACCACCTCATACGACGGCCGTGTGGCCCCATATTTGGTATTTCATATTTTTTTGGTCATTGAAACCTACGAACAAAATTTTGTCTCAATCAAATATCTTTTTTTTGAAACCTCTTTTTCCATCGACGTGGACCGAGTGCCGTTACGGAGCATATGTGACTCAAAACCACCTCATACGACCGCCTTTTTAGCCAATCGTTGGCATTCAATATTTTTTTAGTTATTGAAACCTACTACAAAAATTTCGTCCCAATCTGGAAACTGTTTTTTGAAACCTTTTTTTCCATCAACGTGGACTGAGTGCCATTACAGAGCATATGTGACTCAAAACCACCTCATTCGACCGCCATTTGGCCCCATATTTGGTATTCTATGTTTTTTTGGTCATTGAAACCTACCACCAAAATTTCGTCTCAATCTGAATACTTTTTTTGGAAACCTTTTTTTCCATCAACGTGGATTGAGTGTCGTTACGGAGCATATGTGACTCAAAGCCACGTCATAAAACGGCCATTTTGTCCCATAGTTGGTATTTCATATTTTTTTGGTCATTGAAACCTACCACAAAAATTTCGTCTCAATCTGAAAACTTTTTTTGAAACCTTTTGTTCCATCAACGTGGACCGAGTGCTGTTACGGAGCCTATGTAAGTCAAAACCTCCTGATACGAACGCCGTTTTGCCCCATATTCTGTATTCTATATTTTTTTGTCATTGAAACCTACCACCAAAATTTCGTCTCAATCTGAAAACTTTTTTTTGAAACCTTTTTTTCCATCAAAGTGGACTAAGAGCCATTACGGAGCATATGTGACTCAAAACCACGTCATAGGACGGCCGTTTGGCCCCATATTTGGTATTTCATATAATTTTTGTCATTGAAACCTACCACAAAAATTTGGTCTCAATCTGAAAACTTTTTTTTGAAACCTTTTTTTCCAAAAACGTGGACTGAGTGCCGTTACGGAGTATATGTGACTCAAAACCACCTCATACGACGGCAGTGTTGCCCCATATTTGGTATTTCATCTTTTTTTGGTCATTGAAACCTACCACCAAAATTTCATCTCAATCAAAAAACCATTTTTATACCTTTTTTTCCAACAACGTGGACCGAATGCCGTTACGGAGCATATGTGACTCAAAACCACCGCATACGACGGCTGTTTGGCCCCATATTTGGTATTTCATATTTATTTGGTCATTGAAACCTACCCCTAAATTTCATCCCAATCTGGAAATTGTTTTTTGAAACCTTTTTTTTCCATCAACGTGGAGTGAGTGCCGTTAAGGGGCGACTCTAAACCACCTCATACGACGGCCGTGTGGCCCCATCTTAGGTATTTCATATTTTTTTGGTCATTGAAACCTACCACCAAAATTTCGTCTCAATCAAATAACTTTTTTTTGAAACCTTTTTTTCCATCGACGTGGACCGAGTGCCGTTACGGAGCATATGTGACTCAAAACCACCTCATGAGACCGCCTTTTTAGCCAATCTTTGGCATTCCATATTTTTTTGGTTATTGAAACCTACTACAAAATTTCGTCCCAATATGGAAACTGTTTTTTGAAACCTTTTTTTCCATCAACGTGGACTGAGTGCCGTTACAGAGCATATGTGACTCAAAACCACCTCATTCGACAGCCTTTTTGCCCCATATTTGGTATTCCATATTTTTTTGGTCATTGAAACCTACCACCAAAATTTCGTCTCAATCTAAATACTTATTTTTGAAACCCTTTTTTCCATCAACGTGGATTGAGTGTTGTTACGGAGCATATGTGACTTAAAACCACCTCATACGACCGCAGTTTGGCCCCATATTTGGTATTTCATATTTGTTTGGTCATTGAAACCTACCACCAAAATTTCGTCTCTATCAAATAACTTTTTTTTGAAACCTTTTTTCCATCGACGTGCGCCGAGTGCCGTTACGGAGCATATGTGACTCGAAACCACCTCATACGACCGCGTTTTTGCCCCATTTTTGGCATTCCATATTTTTTTGGTTATTGAAACCTACTACAAAAAATTTTACCCAATTTGGAAACTTTTTTTGGAAACCTTTTTTTCCATCAACGTGGACTGAGTGCCGTTACATAGCATATGTGATGGTATTTTATATTTTTTGGTCATTGAAACCTACCACCAATATTTCGTCTCTATCTGAATACTTACTTTTGAAACCCTTTTTTCCATCAACGTGGATTGAGTGCCGTTACGGAGCATATGTGACTCAAAACCGCCTCATATGACCGCCGTTTGGCCCCATATTTGGTATTTCATATATTCTTGGTCATTGAAACCTACCCCAAAAATTTCATCCTAATCTGGAAATTGTTTTTTGAAACCTTTATTTCCATCAACGTGGAGTGAGTGCCGTTAAGGAGCGACTCTAAACCACCTCATACGACGGCCATGTGGCCCCATATTTGGTATTTCATATATTTTTTGTCATTGAAACCTACCAACAAAATTTTGTCTCAATCAAATAACTTTTTTTGAAACCTTTTTTCCATCGACGTGGAGCGAGTGCCGTTACGGAGCATATGTGACTCAAAACCACCTCATACGATTGCCTTTTTAGCCAATCTTTCGCATTCCATATTTTTTTTGGTTATTGAAACCTACTACAAAAATTTCGTCCCAATCTGGAAACTGTTTGTTGAAACCTTTTTTTTTTTTTTTTTGGTAAATTAAAAAATGACATATCACCAAAAACCTTGTTTACAACCTAACTCCTCTTGGATGGGACAATCCCCAACTCAAGGTCATATGTATGCTAATTACAAAGCTTATGAAGCCAATTCCTATCTTTAGCTTTCAATTTTCAAGTGTAAAGTATAGTTGATCTTTGAATAACAAAGAACTTGACCCTTTTGACAATGTGACTGATTGAAGGAGCTTTAGCTAGCCATAAAGCCTGATTCCTTGCCCTCCACACATGGTAGAACATACCAGCAACAATTGCTATAAGTACTTGCTGTTGTACATATGTTAGCTTCTTTCCTCTTCTGAGCCAGTTTAACAGCTGCTTCATACAATCAGGCTGCTGTTGGACACCTAACCATTGTCGAATTTCTTGCCAAACTCCTCTTGTGTACTGGCATTCAAAGAACAGATGTTGATGTGTTTCCTGTTGTAGTTCACAGATGCAGCATAGTTGAGATTCACATGCTATGAATCTAGCTATCCTTTCTCTAACTGGGAGCTTTTGTTGAACTGCCACCCACCACAGAAATTTATGTTTAGGCATAGCAAGCTTGCTCCAAATAATGCCATGCCAATCCACTTTGGTCCCCATATTCACAATGCCATGATAAATCTTTGCAATTGAATATGTACCAATATTTCACCAAGGTTGAAGGATCCAACCTTGTAACTGATTTTTGATTTTACAGAGCTGTTTCCACACCCAACTCCCAGTGGTGGCAGGTTTGTAATCCCACCAATCTGCCCCTTTCAAATAAACACTGTGAACCCACTTAACCCAGAGGTTATCTTTTTTCTCTGCTATTTGCCAAGCAATTTTCCCCACTGCAATCACATTCCACAAAGCTAAATCTCTCACACCCAAACCTCCATGTTTCTTAGGCTTACAAACTGAATCCCATTTAACAAATCCAGTTTTAAAACCTTTTGTCTTGCCCTCCCAGAGAAATCTTCTACTGAGTTGATTCACTCTTGCAATAACTGCTTTAGGGATCACTCATAAGGACATAATTTACTAGTTGAAGTCTCCCAGCAAATGAAAGGTGTCTTGTTTGCCATGTTTTGATTCTCTGCATGATCTTGTTGATCAGGTGATCACAATCATGAATACTGAGTTTCCTGTTACAGATAGGCATCCCCAAATATTTGAAAGGCAAAGATCCCAACTGGAACCCAGATTTCTGTGTCAATTGCAGAACCTCATTCTCAGCTATGTTAACATGAAACAGCTCAGATTTCCCCCTTGTTAGCCACTAGCCCTGAAACAAGTTCAAAATGCTTGAGACCCTGGAGTAACAGTCTGGCACTTTGGAGCTCTCCTTTATCGAACACCAGTAAATCATCAGCAAAGCATAAGGTGTTTAGTTTCAAATCAGCACATCTAGGGTGGAATTTAAAATCTTTCCTACCCCCTAGATATTTTAAAGTTCTTGTCAAATACTCCATGCATATAGTGAACAACAAAGGGGAAATTGGGTCTCCTTGTCTTAAACCCCTTTTTGAGCAATGATAAAGTGTTTTGGAAACTTCAAAGCCTCCAATAAATCATCCAAGAAAGCCCATTCAACTGTATCATATGCTTTCTGTAAATCAACCTTCATCATGCAGCTTGGAGTTGAGTGTTTCCTAGCATAAAACCTTACTAGATCTTGGCAAACCAAGATATTATGAAGTATACTCCTACCACATATGAAAGCCCCCTGGCTTTGGGAGACTATATGAGGCAGAACAACTTTAAGCCTAAAGCAGATAAGCTTGGAAATGCACTTATACAAAACTGAACAGCATGCAATTGGCCTATATTCATGAACTTTTTTAGGACAATTGATTTTAGGATCTAATGAAATGGAAGTAGTGTTAACTACTTTAAGCATTTCACCTGTTTGGAAGAATTCCTGAACAACAGCTATTATGTCTGGGCCCACAATCTCCCAGCTTGCTTTAAAAAAATAGCTCCCATAGCCATCAATACCTGGAGCCTTATCATCAGGTATGGACCATATTGCTTCTTTAATTTCAGCAGGAGAGAATGACATGTTTAGTGAATCTTGTAACTCCTCAGACAAGACTTCACCCTGTTGTATAATTCTAGCTTTGATCTTGGAAACTGGTTGTGTATCATTCATAAATCTAGAGAAGTGATTTATGAATTGAGCACAAACCCCTTGAGGGTCCATAATCCATTCTTCTGCATTATCTTGAACAGTGTTAATTCTGTTCTTGTTGAGTCTAGCCTTAACAGCCTGATGAAAGATAGCAGTGTTATCATCCCCCAGCAGATCCAGTCCTCCTTTGCTTTCTGTTTCAAGAACAGCAGGTAGTCTGATTTTGCCTTTTTAGCTGCTGAGCAGCCTCATATTCCTCTTTGATCTCAAGAGCATTAGGATTGTTATGCATTGCACTCTGAGCAGCATCAAGCTTTTTGGAGGCTTGTTTCACATTACAGGCTACATCACCAATCTGTGCATTAAACTTTCTCAAAACAGGTTTGAGTAGTTTAAGCTTTTGAGTAACTTGAAACATAGCATACCCTTGGATATGTGTAGACCAGACCTTCTTTATTAAGTCCTGGTATCCCTCCTGAGCACACCACAAATTAAAAAACCTGAATGGTTTGTATCCCTGAATCTCAGCATAGCTCCTTAATATTGCAGGGCTGTGATCAAAATCACCTTCAGGTAAAAAGGTGACCTCTGAGTTAGTGTGTTGGGCTAACCAATCAACATTGGCCATCACTCTATCTATCTTGGTCATCACTCTGCTATTTTCATCTTGCTTATTGGTCCAAGTGAACCATCTTCCACTGAACTTAATGTCTTCCATCCCACATTTGTTCACACATTCTTGAAATTCCTCCATTTCTCTTTTAGTGTGAAGGTCACCTGTTTTTTCCTCCTCATTGAGGATGACATTAAAGTCACCACCCCAAATCCAAGGGCCTTTCAAACTGCTAGCCAAATCACAGAGATCCCTCCATAGAGGCTTTCTTTCTACACCTCTATTAAAAGCATAGATAAAGGTGCAGAAAAAGGCTTGTGAGTGAACTGGTATAATTTTGCAGTGCACCAATTGATCTGTACATTTTATGATATCCACTTGAAAGACACTAGGGTCCCAAGTTACTACAACTCTGCCCCTACCATGCCAAGGCAAGTTTGAAGTCAAACACCAACCAGGACAAATATTGAGGTACAAGGATCCAATATTCTTGGCCTTGAGCTTGGTTTCCAGGAGGCAAATTAGCTTAGCATTGTGTTTATGTATGAAATCTCTCACACTACATTGTTTGCTATAGCTATTCAACCCCCTGGTATTCCAAAATAGTATACTATCCATTAGGAGAAGGGGTTATCAACCCCTGCTCTCTATCACTGTTGTTGCTCACAACTGCTGTCACAACCTGTTGATCATCAATAACCCCCCTTGCTCTCCAAAGCTGTGAATGAATTATTGATGACAGTTGAAGGTGTAGTAGTTACAACCATATTAGTCTTCTGAGCAGCCCCACTCTTCCTAGAGCTTAAGGATATGAATCCATCCTCATCAACAACTCTTTCTTTGACTGGGATTTTAGTTGGTTGCTGTTTTGGTCTCCAAACCTTTTTAGGTTTGTCTTTGAACCAACATTCCTCTTTAACATGCCCAAACTTCTTGCAGCCAGTGCATTTTGTTGGTTTCCATTCATAGAAAACCTCATGCACCATCTCTAGACCCTTCTCATTAATAAATGAGATTTGCTCAGGGAACTCCTGATCTAGTTGCACTTCAATCATGATTCTGGCATATTTTGTTCTGAAACCTTTTTTCCATCAACGTGGACTGAGTGCCGTTACAGAGCATATGTGACTCAAAACCACCTCATTCGACCGCCATTTGGCCCCATATTTGGTATTCTATATTTTTTTGGTCATTGAAACCTACCACCAAAATTTCGTCTCAATCTGAATACTTTTTTTGGAAACCTTTTTTTCCATCAACGTGGATTGAGTGTCGTTACGGAGCATATGTGACTCAAAGCCACGTCATACGACGGCCATTTTGTC
Organism: Patellifolia procumbens; assembly: GCA_947645195.1. NCBI lineage: Eukaryota > Viridiplantae > Streptophyta > Magnoliopsida > Caryophyllales > Amaranthaceae > Patellifolia > Patellifolia procumbens. The sequence continues at coordinate 197,873 of CANSGD010001099.1, forward strand.
CCATAGTTGGTATTTCATATTTTTTTGGTCATTGAAACCTACCACAAAAATTTCGTCTCAATCTGAAAACTTTTTTGAAACCTTTTGTTCCATTAACGTGGACCGAGTGCTGTTACGGAGCCTATGTAACTCAAAACCACCTGATACGACCGCCGTTTTGCCCCATATTCTGTATTCCATATTTTTTTGTCATTGAAACCTACCACCAAAATTTCGTCTCAATCTGAAAACTTTTTTTTGAAACCTTTTTTTCCATCAAAGTGGACTAAGAGCCATTACGGAGCATATGTGACTCAAAACCACGTCATATGACGGCCGTTTGGCCCCATATTTGGTATTTCATAAATTTTTTGTCATTGAAATCTAGCACAAAAATTTCGTCTCAAATCTGAAAACTTTTTTTTGATACCTTTTTTTCCAAGAACGTGGACCGAGTGCCGTTACGGAGTATATGTGACTCAAAGCCACAGCATACGACGGCCGTTTGGCCCCATATTTGGTATTTCATATTTTTTTTTCATTAAAACCTACCCCAAAAATTTCATCCCAATCTGGAATTTTTTCTTTGAAACCTTTTTTTTCCATCAACGTGGAGTGAGTGCCGTTAAGGAGCAATTCTAAACCACCTCATACGACAGCTGTATGGCACCATATTTGGTATTTCATCTTTTTTGGTCATTGAAACCTACCACCAAAATTTCGTCTCAATCAAAAAACTTTTAGTTGAAACCTTTTTTTTCATCGACGTGGACCATGTGCCGTTACGGAGCATATGTGACTCAAAACCACCTCATACGACCGCCTTTGCCCAATCTTTGGCATTCCATATTTTTTTGGTTATTGAAACATACTACAAAAATTTCGTCCCCATTTGGAAACTGTTTTTTGAAACATTTTTTTCCATCAACGTGGACTGACTGCCGTTACATAGCATATGTGACTCAAAACCAGCTCATACGACAGCCTTTTTGCCCCATATTTGGTATTTATATTTTTTTGGTCATTGAAACCTACCACCAAAATTTCGTCTCAATCTGAATACTTATTTTTGAAACCCATTTTTCCATCAACATTGATTCAGTGTCGTTACGGAGCATATGTGACTTAAAACCACCTCATACGACCGCAGTTTGGCCCCATATTTGGTATTTCATATTTTTTTGGTCATTGAAACCTACACCAAAAATTTCATCCTATTCTGGAAATTGTTTTTTGAAACCTTTTTTTTCCATCAACGTGGAGTAAGTGCCGTTAAGGAACGACTCTAAACCACCTCATACGACGGCCGTGTGGCCCCATATTTGGTATTTCATATATTTTTGGTCATTGAAACCTACTAACAAAATTTCTTCTCAATCAAATAACTTTTTTTGAAACCTTTTTTTCCATCGACGTGGACCGAGTGCCGTTACGGAGCATATGTGACTCAAAACCACCTCATACCACCGCCTTTTTAGCAAGTCTTTGGCATTCCATATTTTTTTGGTTATTGAAACCTACTACAAAAATTTCGTCCCAATCTGGAAACTGTTTTTTGAAACCTTTTTTTTCCATCTACATGGACTGAGTGCGTTACAGAGCATATGTGATTAAAAACCACCTCATTCGACCGCCATTTTGCCCCATATTTGGTATTCTATATTATTTTGGTCATTGAAACCTACCACAAAAATTTCTTCTCAATCTGAAAACTTCTTTTGCAACCTTTTTTTCTATCTACGTGGACCGAGTGCTGTTACGGAGCCTATGTAACTCAAAACAACCTGATACGACCGCCGTATTGCCCCATATTCTGTATTCTATTATTTTTTGTCATTGAAACCTACCACCAAAATTTAGTCTCAATCTGTTAACTTTTTTTAAACCTTTTTTTCCTTCAAAGTGGACTAAGAGCCATTACGGAGCATATGTGACTCAAAACCACGTCATAGGACGGCCGTTTGGCCCCATATTTGGTATTTCATATAATTTTTGTCATTGAAACCTACCACAAAAATTTCGTCTCAATCTGAAAACTTTTTTTTGAAACCTTTTTTTCCAAGAACGTGGACCGAGTGCCGTTACGGAGTATATGTGACTCAAACCACCGCATACGACGGCCGTTTGGCCCTATATTTGGTATTTCATATTTTTTTGGTCATTGAAACCTACCCCAAAAATTTCATCCCAATCTGGAAATTTTTTTTTGAAACCTTTTTTTTCATCAACGTGGAGTGAGTGCCGTTAAGGAGCAACTCTAAACCACCTCATACGACGGCCGTGTGGCCCCATATTTGGTATTTCATATTTTTGTTGGTCATTGAAACCTACAACCAAAATTTCGTCTCAATCAAAAAACTTTTATTTGAAACCTTTTTTTCCATCAACGTGGATTGAGTGCCGTTACGGAGCATATGTGACTCAAAACCACCTCATATGACCGTCGTTTGGCCCCATATTTGGTATTTCATATTTTTTTCGTCATTGAAACCTACCCCAAAAATTTCATCCAAATCTGGAAATTGTTTTTTGAACCCTTTTTTTTTCCATCAAAGTGGCGTGAGTGTCGTTAAGGAGTGACTCTAAACCACCTGATACGACGGCCGTGCGGCCCCATATTTTGTATTTCATATATTTTTGGTTATTGAAACCTACCACCAAAATTTGGTCTCAATCACAAAACTTTTTTATGAAACCTTTTTTCCAACGACGTGGACCGAGTGCCGTTACGGAGTATATGTGACTCGAAATCACCTCATACGACCGCCTTTTTGCCCCATCTTTGGCATTCCATATTTTTTTGGTTAGTGAAACCTACTACAAAAATTTTGTCCCAATCTGGAAACTTTTTTCGAACATTTTTTTCCATCAACGTGGACCGAGTGTCGTTACGGAGCATATGTGACTTAAAACCACCTCATACGACCTCCGTTTGGCCCCATATTTGGTATTACATATTTTTTTGGTCATTGAAACCTACCACCAAAATTTAGTCTCAATCTGGAATCTTTTTTTGGAAACCTTTTTTTTCAATCAACGTGGATTGAGTGTCGTTACGGAGCATATGTGACTCAAAGCCACGTCATACGACGACCATTTTGTCCCATAGTTGGTATTACATATTTTTTTGGTCATTGAAACCTACCACAAAAATTTCGTCTCAATCTGAAAACTTATTTTGAAACATTTTTTTCCATCAAAGTGGACTAAGAGCCATTACGGAGCATATGTGACTCAATACCACGTCATACGACGGCCGTTTGGCCCCATATTTGGTATTTCATATAATTTTTGTCATTGAAATCTACCACAAAAATTTCGTCTCAAATCTGAAAACTTTTTTTCGATACTTTTTTTTCCAAGAACGTGGACCGAGTGCCGTTACGGAGTATATGTGACTCAAAGCCACAGCATACGACGGCCGTTTGGCCCCATATTTGGTATTTCATATTTTTTTTTCATTGAAACCTGCCCCAAAAATTTCATCCGAATCTGGAATTTTTTCTTTGAAACCTTTTTTTTCCATCAACGTGGAGTGAGTGTCGTTAAGGAGCAATTCTAAACCACCTCATACGACAGCTGTATGGCCCCATATTTGGTATTTCTTCTTTTTTTGGTCATTGAAACCTACCACCAAAATTTCGTCTCAATCAAAGAACTTTTAGTTGAAACCTTTTTTTTCATCGACGTGGACCATGTGCCGTTAAGGAGCATATGTGACTCAAAATCACCTCATACGATCGCCTTTTTGCCAAATCTTTGGCATTCCCCATCTAGAAACTGTTTTTTGAAACCTTTTTTCCATCAACGTGGACTGAGTGCCGTTACAGAGTATATGTGACTCAAAACCACCTCATACGACAGCCTTTTTGCCCCATATTTGGTATTTATATTTTTTTGGTCATTGAAACCTAACACCAAAATTTCGTCTCAATCTGAATACCTATTTTTGAAACCCTTTTTTCCATCAACGTGGATTGAGGGCCGTTACGGAGCATATGTGTTTCAAAACCACCTTATACGACCGCCATTTGGCCCCATATTTGGTATTTCATATTTTATTGGTCATTGAAACCTACCACCAAAATTTCGTCCCAATGTGGAAACTTTTTTTTGAAACCTTTTTTTTTTTTTTGGTAAATTAAAAAATGACATATCACCAAAAAACCTTTTTACAACCTACCTCCTATTGGATGGGACAAACCCCAACTCAAGGAACATATATGTATGATTAATTACAAAGCTTATGAAGCCATTCCCTATCTTTTACTTTCAATTTACAAGTGTAAAGAATAGTTGATCTTTGAATAACAAAAAACTTGATCCTTTTGACTGTGTATCTGATTGATGGTGCTTTGGCTAGCCATAGAACCTGATTCCTTGCCCTCCACACATGGTATAGCATGGCAGCAATAGTTGCTATGATTACTTGCTGTTATACATAGGTTAGCTTCTTCCTCCTACTGATCCAGTTTATCAGTTGTTGCATGCTACCACACTGCTGCTGAATACCTAACCAGTGTCCAAGTTCCTGCCAAACCCCTCTTGTGTACTGGCATTCAAAGAATAGATGTTGATGTGTTTCTGGTTGTGCCTCACAGATATAGCATAACTGAGATTCACATGCCATGAATCTAGCTATCCTTTCCCTAACTGGGAGTCTTTGATGAACTGCCACCCACCACAGGAAATTATGTTTAGGTATAGCTAGCTTGCTCCAAATGATGCCATGCCATTCCACTTTGTTCCCCATATTCTCAATGCCATGATAAATCTTTGCAATGGAATAGGTACCAGTGGGCCACCAAGGTTGAAGGAGCCAAACTTGCAACTGATTTTTGATCTTACAGAGCTGTTTCCATACCCAACTACCAGTGGTGGTTGGTTTGTACCCCCACCACTCTTCCCCTTTCAAATATACACTGTGTACCCATTTAACCCAGAGGTTGTCTTTCTTCTCTGCTATTTGCCAAGCAATTTTTCCCACTACAACGATGTTCCACAGAGCCAAATCTCTCACACCCAATCCCCCATCTTTTCTAGGCTTACAGACTGAATCCCATTTAACAAATCCAGATTTGCAGCCTTCTGCTTTCCCCTCCCAAAGAAATCTTCTACAGAGTTGGTTAACTCTTGCAATGACTGCTTTAGGGAGCACAATTATCTACATCCAGTATGTACATATACCATAAGGACAGAATTTACTAGTTGTAATCTACCAACAAAGGAGAGGTGTCTTGTTTGCCAGACTTTGATCCTTTGCATGATCTTGTTGATCAGGTGATCACAATCATGAGAAGTGAGTTTCCTGTTACAGATGGGCATCCCCAAGTATTTGAAGGGCAAAGATCCCAACTGGAATCCAGATTTCTGGGTCAACTTCAAAACATCATTCTCAGCCATGTTAACATGGAAAAGCTCAGATTTCCCCTTGTTAGCCACTAGACCTGACACAAGCTCAAAATGCTTAAGACCCTGAAGCAACAGTCTGGCACTTTGGATCTCTCCTTTACAGAAAACCAACAAATCATCAGCAAAGCACAAAGTGTTTAGTTTTAATTCAGCACATCTAGGGTGGAATTTAAAATCTTTCCTGCCCCCTAGATATTTTAATGTTCTTGTCAAATACTCCATGCATAGAGTGAACAACAAAGGGGATACTGGATCTCCTTGTCTTAAACCCCTTTTTGAGCAGAAGAAGCCTTGACTAGTTCCATTAATGAGCAAAGTGAAACTGGCAGTTGTGACACATGCCATAATGATCTTAATGAAGTGTTTTGGGAACTTCATAGCCTCCAATAAATCCTCCAAAAAGCCCATTCAACAGTATCATATGCTTTCTGTAGATCAATCTTCATCATGCAGCTTGGAGTTGAGTGCTTCCTAGCATAATACCTTACTAGGTCTTGGCAAACCAAGATATTATTAAGTATACTCCTACCACAAATGAAAGCCCCCTGGCTTTGGGAGACTATATGAGGCAGAACACTTTTAAGCCTAGAGCAAATTAGCTTACAAATGCACTTATACAGAACTGAACAGCATGCAATTGGCCTATATTCATGAACTCTTTTAGGACAGTTCACTTTAGATACTAAAGAAATGGAGGTAGTATTAACTACTTTAAGCATTTCACCTGTTTGGAAGAACTCCTGAACAGCAGCTATCATATCTGGACCCATAATCTCCCAGCTTGCTTTAAAGAAATAGCTCCCATAGCCATCAATGCCTGGAGCTTTATCATCAGGTATGGACCAAATTGCATCTTTGATTTAGCAGGAGAAAAAGACATATTTAGTGCAGCTTGTAGCTCCTCAGACAGGATTTCACCCTGTTGTATAATTCTGGCTTTGATCTTGGATACTGGTTGTGTATCATTCATAAATCTAGAGAAATGATTTATGAATTGAGCACAAACCCCTTGAGGATCCATAATCCATTCTTCTGCATTATCTTGAACAATATTAATTCTGTTCTTGTTGAGTCTAGCTTTAACAGCCTGATGAAAGATAGCAGTGTTATCATCCCCCCAACATATCCAGTCCTCCTTAGCTTTCTGCTTCAAAAAAGTCAGGTAGTCTGACTTTGCTTTTTTTAACTGCTGAGCTGCATCATATTCCTCTCTGATCTCTACAGCATTAGGGTTGTTATGCATTGCATCCTGAGCTGCATCAAGTCTTTTAGTAGCTTTTTTCAAATTACTAGCTACATCCCCAATCTTTGCATTAAACTTTCTCAAAACAGGCTTGAGCAGTTTAAGCTTTTGAGTGACTTGGAACATAGTATACCCTTGAATAGGTGTAGACCAAACCTCCTTTATTAAGTCCTGATATCCTTCCTGTGCACACCACAAATTGAAGAACCTGAATGGCTTGTATCCCTCTACCTCAGCATAGCTCCTTAATATTGCAGGGCTATGATCAAAGTCACCTTCAGGTAAAAAGGTGACCTCTGAGTTAGTGTGATAGGCTAACCAGTCAGTATTGGCCATAACTCTGTCAATCTTGGTCATCACTCTGCTATTTTCATCTTGCTTATTGGTCCAAGTGAACCACCTCCCACTGAACTTAATGTCTTCCATCCCACATCTGTGCACACATTCTTGAAATTCCTCCCTTTCCCTTTTAGTGTGAAGATCACCTGTTTTTTCCTCCTCATTGAGGATGACATTAAAATCACCTCCCCAAATCCAAGGGCCATTCAAGTTGTTTGCCAAGTCACAGAGATCCCTCCATAGAGGCTTTCTTTCAACACCTCTATTAAAAGCATAGATAAAGGTGCAGAAAAAGGCTTGTGAGTGAACTGGCTTTATTTTGCAATGCACCATTTGATCTGTACACTTTCTGATATCCACTTGGAAGACACTAGGGACCCAAGTTACTACTACTCTGCCCCTACCATGCCAAGGTAAGTTTGAAGTCATACACCAACCAGGACAAATATTGAGGTACAAGGAACCAATATTCTTGGCCTTGACCTTGGTTTGCAGGAGGCAAATTAGCTTCGCATTGTGTTTGTGTATGAACTCCCTCACACTACATTGTTTGCTATAGCTATTCAACCCCCTGGTGTTCCAAAACAATATACTATCCATTGGGAGAAGGGGTTGCCAGCCCCTGCTCTCTAGTACTGTTGTTACTCTCAACTGCAACCATCCCCTGGTGAACCTCATCTGTAACCTCTCTGCCCTCCAAAGCAGCAAATGCATTGTTGATGTCAGTTGAAGTTGTAGCAGTTACAGGCTTGGTTGTTCCTGTGGCCTTCTGAGCAGCCCCACTTTTCCTAGAGCTGATGGAGATCAACCCATCTTCATCAACAACTCTCTGTGTGACAGGGATTTTTGTTGGTTGTTGTTTTGGTCTCCAAACCTTGTTAGGTTTGTCTTTGAACCAACATTCCTCTTCGACATGTCCATACTTCTTGCATACAATGCACTTTGTTGGTTTCCACTCATAGAAAACCTCTTGCACCATCTCTATACCCTTCTCATTAATAAATGAGATTTGCTCAGGGAATTCCTGTTCAAGATGCACTTCTATCATGATTCTGGCATATTTAGTTCGTTGCTTCATCTCAGTGTACATATACAGCTTCCTAAGGGTACCAATACCCCCAACAATCTTGCTGAGACATCTTCTACCCCAGAATTTCAATCCCAGATTTGGTAATTGAATCCAAATTGGCACAGTGGGAGTTGCACATTCATCCATGCTCTCATCAGGGTCCCATTTCTTGACAAGTATGGGTTTACTATCAAAGAAATAGGCCCCATCAAGAACTTTATCTACTGTTTTCTTTTCATTGAATCTCACTAGAAATCCCCCATTCTCAATAGGAGCAATAACCCCTATTCTAAAAGAACCACATATTCTCTTAAGGAATCCTTCAAACACTTGAAGTGGAGGTTTGGCTCCTACTACAAAACACACCACAGCAGAACACCAATACTCAATTTCCTCTTCAACATCCTCCCAATCTATCACAGGTTTTTCAATCATATTATGAACATGAGGATCAGTCAGTTTTAAACCAGTATTACTCCCAGTCAAGTCAACGCAGTCAAAATTGTGATCAAGAACCCTCTCTGGATGATTAGATGTGTTCTTAGAATCACTAAGTTGGGGGTTAGCAGTTGGTGACACAATATTAGTATTCAAATCAGTTTTAGCATTCAAGTCAATTATATTTGAGCCAATATTGATCAAATTAGCACTATCAATGAGGTTACCTCCATTGTTGACTTTCGAAGCTCGAGTAACATGGATTGTAGTGATTTGACTCTTTTGATTCATCAAAGCGATCTTGGGGCTATCATAATCAATACCTTCTGAATCCATTTCACTTCCTGAAGAAGATGAATCAAGATCGGATAGCCACCGAAGAAGATGATGGTTGATCATCAATGTGATTTGTGATTTGGGTTTTGTTGACTTTTTGTGGTTTGTTGCTTGATTTAGCTCTTTGATTTCCATGCCCACCCTCTGATTTTCCCCCATTCCCTTTCTTACTTCGAGTTTTAGCCATCAATCCTCTGAAACCTTTCTTTGCATCAACGTAGACTGAGTGTTGTTAAGGAGCATATGTGACTCAAACCCACCTCATACGACAGCCTTTTTGCCCCATATTTGATATTCTATATTTTTTTGGTCAGTAAAACCTACTACCAAAATTTCGTCTCAATCTGAAAACTTTTTTTGAAATTTTTTTCCATCAACGTGGATTGAGTGCCGTTACGGAGCATATGTGACTCAAAACCACGTCATACGACGGCCCTTTTGCCCCATATTTGGTATTTCATATTTTTTTGGTCATTGAAACCTACCACCAAAAATTCATCTCAATCTGAAAACTTTTTTTTGAAACCATTTTTTCCATCAACGTGGACCGAGTGCTGTTACGGAGCCTATGTGACTCAAAACCACCTCATACGACCGCCGTTTTGCCCCATATTCTGTATTCTATATTATTTTGTCATTGAAACCTACCAACAAAATTTCGTGTCAATCTGAAAACTTTTTTTTGAAACCTTTTTTTCCATCAAAGTGGACTGAGAGCCATTACGGAGCATATGTGACTCAAAACCATGTCATACGACGGCCGTTTGGCCCCATATTTGGTATTCCATATTATTTTTGTCATTGAAACCTACCACAAAAACTTCTTCTCAATCTGAAAACTTTTTTTTGAAACCTTTTTTTCCATCAACGTGGACCTAGTGCCATTAAGGAGCATATGTGACTCAAAACCACCTCATACGACAGCCTTTTTTCCCCATATTTGGTATTTCATATTTTTTTTGTCATTGAAACCTACCCCAAAATTTTCATCCCAATCTGGAAATTGTTATTTGAAACCTTTTTTTTCCATCAACGTGGTGTGAGTGCCGTTAGGGAGCGACTCTAAACCACCTCATACGACGGCCGTGTGGCCCCATATTAGGTATTTCATATTTTTTTGGTCATTGAAACCTACCACCAAAATTTCGTTTCAATCAAACAAAAAAATTTTGAAACCTTTTTTCCATCGACGTGGACCGAGTGCCCGTTACGGAGCATATGTGACTCGAAACCACTTCATACGACCGCCTTTTTGCCCCTTCTTTGGCATTCCATATTTTTTTGGTTATCGAAACCTACTACAAAAATTTTGTCCCAATCTGGAAACTTTTTTTTGAAACCTTTTTTTCCATCAACGTGGACCGAATGCCGTTACGGAGCATATGTGACTCAAAACCACCTCATACGACCGCCATTTGGCACCATACTTGGTATTTCATATTATTTTGGTCATTGAAACCTACCACCAAAATTTCGTCCCAATGTGGAAATTTTTTTTTGAAACCTTTTTTTTTTTTTGAGTAAATAATGAAATTTTATATATCACCCAACTGTGTTTACACCCTATCACCTTTTAGGATGGGACAAGCCCCAACTCACAGGCAACTGTACTTAGTTACAAAGACATTGTAACCATTTCCTATCTCTTTCTTTCAATTTACAAGTATAAAGCATGTGTAGTCTTTTATTAACAAAAAATTTGATTCTTTGTACTATGTATAACACTGAAGGGGTTTTGCACAACCAAAAAGATTGGTTTCTAGCACCCCATAAGCAATATAAAAGCCCTTCTCAGTTGCTTTGAAGACTTGCTGCTGCACAAGTGAACACTGTCTTCCTCTCCTAAGCCAGCACAGTAGTTGTTTCATACTATCAAACATCCTATGTATGCCTAGCCAAGAGCAAATTTCCTGCCATATCTTCCTAGCATACTGGCAATCAAAAAATACATGATGATGGCTCTCCTGATGGAGTTCACATATGCAGCACCTCTGTGATTCACAAATGCCAAACCTAGCCAATCTTTTTTTGCATCAACGTAGACTGAGTGTTGTTTAGGAGTATATGTCACTCAAAACCACCTCATACGACAGCCTTTTTGCCCCATATTTGGTATTCTATATTTTTTTGGTCATTGAAACCTACCACCAAAATTTCGTCTCAATCTGAAAACTTTTTTATCAAACCTTTTTTCCATCAACCTGGATTGAGTGTCGTTACGGAGCATATGTGACTCAAAACCACGTCATACGACAGCCGTTTTGCCCCATATTTGGTATTTCATATTTTTTTCGTCATTGAAAGCTACCACAAAAATTTTGTATCAATTTGAAAACTTTTTTTGAAACCTTTTTTTCCATCAACGTGGATTGAGTGCCGTTACGGATCATATGTGACTCAAAGCCACGTCATACGACGGCCATTTTGCCCCATATTTGGTATTTCTTATTTTTTTTGTCATTGAAACCTACCACAAAAATTTCGTCTCAATCTGAAAACTTTTTTTTGAAACCTTTTTTTCCATCAAGGTAGACTGAGTGTCGTTAAAGAGCATATGTGACTCAAAACCACCTCATACGACAGTCGTTTTGCCCCATATTTGGTATTCAATATTTATTTGGTCATTGAAACCTACCACCAAAATTTTGTCCCAATCAGGAAATTTTTTTTGAAACCTTTTTTTCCATCAACGTAGACTAAGTGCCGTTACAGAGCATATGTGACTCAAAACCAACTCATACGACGGCCGTGTGGCCCCATATTTGGTATTTCATATTTTTTTGGTCATTGAAACCTACCCCAAAAATTTCATCCTAATTTGAAAATTGTTATTTGAAACCTTTTTTTTCCATCAACGTGGAGTGAGTGCCGTTAAGGAGCGACTCTAAACCACCTCATACGACGGCCGTGTGGCCCCATATATGGTATTTCATATTTTTTTGGTCATTGGAACCTACTACCAATATTTCGTCTCAATCAAAAATCGTTTTTTTGAAACCTTTTTTTCCATCGACTTGGACCGAGTGCCGTTACGGAGCATATGTGACTCAAAACCACCTCATACGACCGCCTTTTTGCCCCTTATTTGGCATTCCATATTTTTTTGGTTATTGAAACCGACTACAAAAATTTCGTCCCAATCTGGAAACTTTTTTTAAACCCTTTTTTTTTAGTAAATAAAGAATTGATATATCACCAAAAATTGTGTTTACACCCTATCATCTTTTGTGGATGGAACATGCCCCATCTCACAGTTCAACACAAAAAATACTAGTTACAAAGGCCTTGCAACCATTCCCTATCCTTTGCTCTCAATTTACAAGTATAAAGCATATAGGTTCTTTTGCTAACAAAAAATTTGATTCTCTGTACTATGTATAAAACTGATGGAGTCTTGCTCAACCATAAAGACTGATTCCTAGCTCTCCATAGACAGTAGAAGAGACCAGCTACAGTTGCCTTGAGCACCTGCTGCTGCAAACTGGAAACCTGCCTACCCCTCTTGAGCCAGCACAACAGTTGTCTCATATCAACAAACTGTTTGTGAATGCCTAGCCACTTGCTGATCTCCTGCCATATCTTCTGTGCATATTGGCATTCAAAGAATAAATGTTGGTGATTCTCTTGTTGAGCCTCACATATACAACTTAATTGTGTTTCATAGATTCCAAATCTTGCAAGTCTTGCTCTAACAGGGAGCTTTTGTTGGATCACCAACCACCAAACGAAACTATGTTTAGGCATGGTGAGCCTATTCCAGATTGTGCTGTGCCATGGAACTTTGGGGCCCATATGTTCACTGCCATGATATATTTTAGCTATTGAGTATCCTCCAACTGTCCGCCAAGCTTGCAGCCTCCATGCTAGCAGGTCTTCTTTCACCAGACATAACTGTTTCCACACCCAGCTACCACTGGTGGTAGGCTTGTACCCCCACCAGTTATCACCTTTTAAGTAGACATTATGCACCCACTTGACCCATAAGGTGTCTTTACCCTCAGAAATCTGCCAAGCAATTTTGCCTACTGCAATTTTATTCCAGAGTGCTAAGTTTCTAACACCCAGGCCTCCCATCTTCCTAGGCTTGCAAACAGACTCCCATTTGACATAGGCTGCTTTGACTCCTTCTGTCTTGCCCTCCCAAAGGAATCTTCTACACTGTTGATTGATCCTGTGGATGGCAGCTTTAGGAAAGATGATAATCTACATCCAATATGTGCAGATACTCATTAGCACATAGTTGACCAGTTGAAGCCTACCTACAAAGGAGAGGTGTCTAGTTTTCCATCTTGTTATCCTGCTTAGAACTCTTTCGATAAGTTGTTCACAGTCTCCAGAACTCAACTTTCTATTGCAGATTGGAACCCCAAGATATATGAAAGGCCATTTGCCCCTCTTGAACCCTGATTTTAGAATCAGGTCATCCACATCACCAGCTGGCATGTTGGCTTGATATACCTCAGACTTCCCCTTGTTTGCAGCCAAACCTGAGACTAGTTCAATATGTTTTAGACCCTGAAGAATCAATCTGGCACTCTTGATTTCCCCTTTGCAAAAGACTAGGAGATCATCTGCAAAGCATAGTGTATTGAGCTTCAGATCATTGCATCTAGGGTGAAAATTGAAGTCCTTCCTGCTGCCCAAATACTTCAGTGTTCTAGTCAAATACTCCATGCAAATAGTAAAGATTAAGGGGGAGACAGGATCCCCTTGCCTTAACCCCCTCTTGGAAGTGAAGAAGCCCTAGCTTGTACCATTGATAAGCAGTGTGAAGCTGGCTGTTGAGATGAAGGCCATAACCACCTTGATGAAGTGGCTTGGGAAATTAAGAGCAACTATGAGATCTTGTAAGAATCCCCACTCAACTGTGTCATAGGCTTTTTGTAAATCAATTTTCATCAAACAGCTAGGAGAAGCATTTTTCCTAGCATAATGTCTCACAAGATCTTGGCAAACTAATATATTATTAATGATGCTTCTACCACTAATGAAGGCTCCTAGATTATGAGAAATAATGTGAGGCAGAACATATTTAAGCCAGGAGCACAACAGCTTGGAGATACACTTATACATCACTGTGCAGCATGCTATATGTCTGTAATCAGACACTTGTGCGGGACAATTCACTTTTGGCACAAGTGAAATAAAGGTAGTATTGAACCCTTTTTTTCCATCAACGTGGACTGAGTGCCGTTACAAAGCATATGTGACTCAAAACCAACTCATACGACGGCCGTGTGGCCCCATATTTGGTATTTCATATTTTTTTGGTCATCGAAACCTACCCCAAAAATTTCATCCCAACCTGGAAATTTTTTTATCAAACCTTTTTTTTCCATCAACGTGGAGTAAGTGCCGTTAAGGAGCGACTCAAAACCACCTCATACGACGGCCGTGTGGCCCCATATTTAGTATTTCATATTTTTTTGGTCATTGTAACCTACCACAAAAATTTCGTCTGAATCTGAAAACTTTTTTTGAAACCTTTTTTTCCATCAATGTGGACCGAGTGCCATTGCGGAGCATATGTGACTCAAAACAACTTCATACGACGGCCGTTTGGCCCCATATTTGGTATTTCATATTTTTTTGGTCATTGAAACCTACCACCAAAATTTCGTCCCAATCTGGAAATTTTTTTTGAAACCTGTTTTCCATCAACGTGGATTGAGTGCCGTTATGGAGCATATGTGACTCAAAACCATGTCATACGACGGTCGTTTTGCAACATATTTGGTATTTCATATTTTTCGGTCATTGAAACCTACCTCAAAAATTTCATCTCAATCTGAAAACTTTTTTTCGAAAACTTTTTTTCCATCAACGTGGATTGAGTGCTGTTACGGAGCATATGTAACTCAAAACCACGTCATACGACTGTCGTTTTGCCCCATATTTGGTATTTCATATTTTTTTGTCATTGAAACCTACCCCAAAAATTTCGTCTCAATCTGAAAACTGTTTTTTGAAACCTTTTTTCCATCAACGTGGACCGAGTGCTGTTAAGGAGCCTATGTGACTCAAAACCACCTCATACGACCCGTTTTGCCCCATATTTCGTATTCTATATTTTTTTGTCATTGAAACCTACCACCAAAATTTCGTCTCAATCTGAAAACTTTTTTTTGAAACCTTTTTTCCATCAAAATGGACTGAGAGCCATTATGGAGCATATGTGACTCAAAACCACGTCATACGACGGCCGTTTGGCCCCATATTTGGTATTCCATATAATTTTTGTCATTGAAACCTACCATAAAAATTTTGTCTCAATCTGAAAACTTTTTATTGAACCTTTTTTTCCTTCAATGTGGACCGACTGCCGTTACGGAGCATATGTGACTCAAAACCACCTCATACGACGGCCATTTTGCCCCATATTTGGTATTTCATATTTGTTTTGTCATTGTAACCTACCACAAAAATTTCGTCTCAATTTGAATTTTTTTTTTAAAACCTTTTTTTCATTCAACCTGGATTGAGTGTCGTTATGGAGCATATGTGACTCAAAACCAAGTCATGCATCGGCCGTGTAAACCCATATTTGGTATTTCATATTTTTTTGGCCATTGAAACCTACCACAAAAATTTCATCTCAATGTGAAAATTTTTGTTTTGGAACCTTTTTTTCCATCAACATGGACCGAGTGCCGTTACGGAGCCTATGTGACTCAAAACCACCTCATACGACCGCTGTTTTGCCCTATATTTGGTATTTCATTTTTTTTTTGTCATTGAAACCTACCACAAAAATTTTGTTTCAATCTGAAAACTTTTTATTGAAACCTTTTTTTCCAACAACGTGGACCGAGTGCCATTTCGGAGCATATGTGACTCAAAACCACCTTATACGACGGCCGTTTGGCCCCATATTTGGTATTTCATATTTTTTTGGTAATTGAAACCTACCACCAAAATTTCGTCCCAATCTGGAAACTTATTTTTGAAACCTTTTTTTCCATCAAGGTAGACTGAGTGCCGTTAAGGAGCATATGTGACTCAAAACCACCTCATACGACAGCCGTTTTGCCCCATATTTGGTATTCTTTATTTTTTTGGTCATTGAAACCTACCACCAAAATTTTGTCCCAATCAGGAAACATATTTTGAAACCTTTCTTTCCATCAACGTAGACTAAGTGCCGTTAAGGAGCATATGTGACTCAAAACGCCCTCATACGACGGTCGTTGGGCCCCATATTTGGTATTTCATATTTTTTTGGTTAATGTAACCTACCACGAAAATTTCGTCTCAATCAAAAAACCTTTTTTGAAACCTTTTTTCCATCAACGTGGACCGAGTGCCGTTACGGAGCATATGGGACTCAAAACCACCTCATATGATGACCGTTTGGCCCCATATTTTGTATTTCAAATTTTTTTGGTTATTGAAACCTGCCACCAAAATTTCGTTCCAATCTGGAAACTTTTTTTTGAAACCGTTAAGGTGCATATGTGACTCAAAACCACCGCATACGACACCCTTTTTGCCCATATATGGAATTCTATATTTTTTTGGTCATTGAAACGTACCACCAAAATTTCGTCTCAATCTGAAAACTTTTTTTTTAAAACTTTTTTTCCATCAATGTGGATTGAGTGCCGTTACGGATCATATGTGACTCAAAACCACGTCATACGACGTCGTTTTGCCCCATATTTGGTATTTCATATTTTTTTGGTCATTGAAACCTACCACAAAAATTTCATCTCAATCTGAAAACTTTTTTTTGAAACCTTTTTTTCCATCAACGTGGATTGAGTGCCATTACGGAGCATATGTAACTCAAAACCACGTCATACGACGGCCGTTTTGCCCCATATTTGGTATTACATATTTTTTTGGTCATTTAAATCTACCCCAAAAATTTCGTCTCAATCTGAAAACTTTTTTTTTTAATCCTTTTTTTCCATCAACGTGGATTGTGAGCTGTTACGGAGCCTATGTGACTCAAAACCACCTCATACGACCCGTTTTGCCCCATATTTGGTATTCTATATTTTTTTGTCATTGAAACCTACGACCAAAATTTCGTCTTAATCTGAAAACTTTTTTTTGAAACCTTTTTTTCATCAAAGTGGACTGAGAGCCATTATGGAGCATATGTGACTCAAAAGCACGTCATACGACGGCCGTTTGGCCCCATATTTGGTATTCCATACAATTTTTGTCATTGAAACCTACCATAAAATTTTTTTCTCAATCTGAAAACTTTTTATTAAAACCTTATTTTCCTTCAATGAGGACCGAGTGCCGTTACAGAGCATATGTGACTTAAAACCACCTCATACGACGGCCATTTGGCCCCATATTAGATTTTTCATATTTGTTTGGTCATTGTTACCTACCACAAAAATTTCGTCTCAATTTAAAGAAAAAAAATTTAAAACCTTTTTTTTCATCAACCTGGATTGAGTGCCGTTACGGAGCATATGTGACTGAAAACCAAGTCATACAACGGCCGTGTGGCCCCATATTTGGTATTTCATATTATTTTGGTCATTGAAACCTACCACAAAAATTTCATCTCAATCTGAAATTTTTTTTTGGCACCTTTTTTTCCATCAACGTGGACCGAGTGCCCGTTACGGAGCCTAGGTGACTCAAAACCACCTCATACGACCGTTGTTTTGCCCTATATTTGGTATTTCATTTTTTTTTTATCATTGAAACCTACCACAAAAATTTTGTTTCAATCTGAAAACTTTTTATTCAAACCTTTTTTACCAACAATGTGGACCGAGTGCCATTACGGAGCATAAGTGACTCAAAACCACCGCATACGACGGCCGTTTGGCCCCATATTTGGTATTTCATATTTTTTTGGTCATTGAAACCTACCACCAAAATTTAGTCCCAATCTGGAAACTTTTTTTTGTAACCTTTTTTTCCATCAAGGTAGACCGAGTGCCATCAAGGAGCATATGTGACTCAAAACCACCTCATACGACGGCCGTTTGGCCTCATATTTGGTATTTCATATTTGTTTGGTCATTGAAACTTACCACCAAAATTTCGTCTCAATCTAAAATCTTTTTTTTGAAACCTTTTTTTTCATCAATGTGGACCGAGTGCCGTTACGGAGCATATGTGACTCAAAACCACCTCATACGACGGCCGTTTGGTCCCATATTTGGTATTTCATATTTTTTTGGTCATTGAACCCTACCACCAAAATTTCGTCCCAATCAGGAAACTTTTTTTTGAAACCTTTTTTTCCATCAACGTAGACTAAGTGCCGTTAAGGAGCATATGTGACTCAAAACGCCTCATACGACGGTCGTTTGGCCCCATATTTGGTAGTTCATATTTTTTTGGTCATTGTAACCTTCCACGAAAATTTCGTCTTAATCAAAAAACTTTATTTTGAAACCTTTTTTTCCATCAACGTGGACCGAGTGACGTTACGTAGAATATGTGACTCAAAACCACCTTATGTGACGGCCGTTTGGCCCCTTATTTTGTATTTCATATTTTTTTGGTTATTGAAACTTGCCACCAAAATTTCGTCCCAATCTGGAAACTGTTTTTTGAAACCGTTAAGGTGCATATGTGACTCAAAACCACCGCATACGACACCCTTTTTGCCCCATATATGGAATTCTATATTTTTTGGGTCATTGAAACCTACCACCAAAATTTCGTCTCAATCTGAATACTTTTTTTTTAAAACTTTTTTTCCATCAACGTGGATTGAGTGCCGTTACGGATCATATGTGACTCAAAACCACGTCATACGACGGTCGTTTTGCCCCATATTTGGTATTTCATATTTTTTGGTCATTGAAACCTACCACAAAAATTTCATCTCAATCTGAAAACTTTCTGTTGAAACCTTTTTTTCCATCAACGTGGATTGAGTGCCGTTACAGAGCATATGTAACTCAAAACCACGTCATACGACATCCGTTATGCCCCATATTTGGTATTTCATATTTTTTTGGTCATTGAAACCTACTCCAAAAATTTCGTCTCAATCGGAAAACTTTTTTTTGAAATTTTTTTTCCATCAACGTGGACCGAGTGCTGTTACGAAACCTATGTGACTCAAAACCACCTCATACGACCCGTTTTGCCCCATATTTGGTATTCTATATTTTTTTGTCATTGAAACCTACCACCAAAATTTCGTCTCAATCTGAAAACTTCTTTTTGAAACCTTTTTTTCTATCAAAGTGGACTGAGAGACATTATGGGGCATATGTGACTCAAAACCACGTCATACGACGGCCGTTTGGCCCCATATTTGGTATTCCATATAATTTTTGTCCTTGAAACCTACCATAAAAAATTTTTCTCAATCTGAAAACTTTTCATTGAAACCTTTTTTTCCTTCAATGTGGACCGAGTGCCGATACGGAGCATATGTGACTCAAAACCACCTCATACGACGGCCATTTGGCCCCATATTTGGTATTTCATATTTGTTTGGTCATTGTAACCTACCACAAAAATTTCGTCTCATTTTGAAGACTTTTTTTTAAAACCTTTTTTTCCATCAACCTGGATTGAGTGCCGTTACGGAGCATATGTGTCTCAAAACCAAGTCATACATCGGCCGTTTGGCCCCATATTTGGTATTTCATATTATTTTGGTCATTGAAACCTAGCACAAAAATTACATCTCAATCTGAAAACTTTTTTTTGAAACCTTTTTTTCCATCAACGTGGACCGAGTGCCGTTACGGAGCCTATGTGACTCAAAACCACCTCATACGACAGCTGTTTTGCCCTATATTTGGTATTTCATTTTATTTTGTCATTGAAACCTACCACAAAAATTTCGTCTCAATCTGAAAACTTTTTTTTGAAACGTTTTTTTCCAACAAGGTAGACCGAGTGCCGTTACGGAGCATATGTGACTCAAAACCACCGCATACGAAGGCCGTTTGGCCCCATATTTGGTGTTTCATATTTTATTGGTCATTGAAAGCTACCACCAAATTTTCGTCCCAATTTGGAAACTTTTTTATGAAACATTTTTTTCCATCAAGGTAGACTGAGTGCCGTTAAGGAGCATATGTGACTCAAAACCACCTCATACGACAGCCGTTTTGCCCCATATTGGGTATTCTATATTATTTGGTCATTGAAACCCACCACCAAAATTTTGTCCCAATCAGGAAACTTTTTTATGAAACCTTTTTTTCAATCAACGTAGACTAAGTGCCGTTAAGGAGCATATGTCACTCAAAACGGCCTCATACGACGGTCGTTTGGCCCCATATTTGGTATTTCATATTTTTTTGGTCATTGTAACGTACCACGAAAATTTCTTCTTAATCAAAAAACTTTTTTTTGAAACCTTTTTTTCCATCAACGTGGACCGAGTGCCGTTGCGGCGCATAGGTGACTCAAAACCACCTCATACGACCGCCGTTTGGCCCCATATTTGGTATTTCATATTTTTGGTCATTGATACCTGCCACCAAAATTTTCGTCTCAATCTGGAAACTTTTTTTTCGAAACCTTTTTTCCATCAACGTGGATTGTGTGCTGTTACGGAGCATATGTGACTCAAAACCACGTCATACGACTGCCGTTTTGCCCCATATTTGGTATTTCATATTTTTTTGGTCATTGAAACCTACCTCAAAATTTTTGACTCAATCTGAAAACTTTTTTTGAACCTTTTTTTCCATCAACGTGGACTGAGTGCCATTACGGAGCCTATGTGACTCAAAACAATCTTATACGACCGACGTTTTGCCCCATATTGGGTATTCTATAATTTTTTGGTCATTGAAATCTACCACCAAAATTTCGTCCCAATCTGGAAACTATATTTTGAAACCTTTTTTTCCATCAACGTAGACTAAGTGCCGTTAAGGAGCATATGTGACTCAAAACCACCTCATATGACGGCCGTTTGGCCCCATATTTGGTATTTCATATTTGTTTGGTCTTTGTAACCTACCATAAAAATTTTGTATCAATTTGAAAACTTTTATTTGAAACCTTTTTTTTCCATCAACAAGGACTGAGTGCCGTTAAAGAGCATGTGTGACTCAAAACCAACTCATAAAATGGCCATGTGGCCCCATATTTGGTATTTCATTATTTTTGGTCATTGAAACCTACCCAAAAATTTCATCCCAATCTGGAAACTTATTTTGAAACTTTGTTTTCCATCAACGTGAAATTAAGTGCCGATAAGGAGCGACTATAAACCACCTCATCCGACGGCCGTTAGGCCCCATATTTGGTATTTCATTTTTTTTGGTCATTGAAACCTACCACCAAAATTTCGTCCCAATCTGGAAACTTTTTTTTGAAATCTTTTTTTCCATCAACGTGGACCGAGTGCCGTTACGGAGCCTATGTGACTCAAAACCACCTCATACGACCGCTGTTTTGCCCTATGTTTGGTATTTCATTTTTTTTGTCATTGAAACGTACCACTAAAATTTCGTCTCAATCTGAAAACTTTTTTTGAAACCTTTTTTTCCATCAAAGTGTACTGAGTGCCGTTACGGAGCATATGTGACTCAAAACCACATCATACGACGGCCGTTTGGCCCCGTATTTAGTATTTCAAATTTTTTTGGTAATTGAAACCTACCACCAAAATTTTGTCTCAACCTGAAATCTGTTTTTTGAAACCTTTTTTTTCATCAATGTGGACCGAGTGCCGTTACGGAGCATATGTGACTCAAAACCACCTCATACGACGGCCGTTTGGCCCCATATTTGGTATTTCATATTTTTTGGTCATTGAAACCTACAACCAAAGTTTCATCCCAATCTGGAAACCTTTTTTTGAAACCTTTTTTTCCATCAACGTAGGCTAAGTGCCGTTAAAGAGCATCTGTGACTCAAAACCACGTCATACGACGGTCGTTTTGCCCCATATTTGGAATTTCATATTTTTTTGGTCATTGAAACCAACACCAAAAATTTCGTCTCAATCTGAAAACTTTTTTTTGAAACTTTTTTTCCATCAACTTGGACCGAGTGCTATTACGGAGCCTATGTGACTCAAAACCACCTCATACGACCCGTTTTGCCCCATATTTGGTATTCTATATTTTTTTTGTCATTGAAACCTACCACCAAAATTTCGTCTCAATCTGAAAACTTTTTTTTGAAACCTTTTTTTCCATCAAAGTGGACTTGGAGCCATTATGGAGCATATGTGACTCAAAACCACGGCATACGACGGCCGTTTGGCCCCATATTAGGTATTCCATATAATTTTTTTCATTGAAACCTACCATAAAAATTTTGTCTCAATCTGAAAACTTTTTTTTGAAACCTTTTTTTCCTTCAATGTGGACTGAGTGCCGTTACGGAGTATGTGTGACTCAAACTACCTCATCCGACGGCCGTTTGGCCACATATTTGGTATTTCATTTTTTTTTGTCATTGAAACCTACCACCAAAATTTCGTCCCAATCTGGAAACTTTTTTTTGAAATCTTTTTTTCCATCAACGTGGACCGAGTGCCGTTACGGAGCCTATGTGACTCAAAACCACCTCATACGACCGATGTTTTGCCCTATGTTTGGTATTTCATTTTTTTTTGTCATTGAAACGTACCACAAAAATTTTGTCTCAATCTGAAAACTTTTTTTGAAACCTTTTTTTCCAACAACGTTGACCGAGTGCCGTTACGGATCATATGTGACTGAAAACCACCTCATACGACGGCCGTTTGGCCCCATATTTTGTATTTCATATTTTTTTGGTCATTGAAACCTACCACCAAATTTCGTCCCAATCTAAAAACTTTTTTTTTGAAACTTTTGGTGAGCTACAAATTCAGCATAAACAGAGCTTACATTGCTGGGATCAAGATGCAGCTGGTCCTGTCAAAATTTAAGATCAGCAGCAGCTTCTAGTTGAGCAGCTACAACATCCCCAAACCTCTCTTTGTTGAGATTTTTTAGATCTTTCTTTAAGGATTTTAGTTTTTGCCATACTTTGAACATCTGAAAACCAACAACTTGCTGCTGCCAGGCTTCTTTAACAACAGCTAGGAAACTATCACATTTACTCCACATCTGAAAGTATCTGAAGGGGATTTTACCTTGAGGTGTGGGAAAACATTTGATCAAAGCAGGGGAATGATCAAAATATCCTTCAGGAAGGAAAATCACTTCAGCTGATTTGAAAAGAGTTAACCAGTTTACATTAGCAACAACCCTATCAAGCTTAGCTAGCACCCTATCTTCATCATCTTGCTTATTATTCCATGTATAGAACCTACCAAGAAATTTGACATCAGTCAAATTACATGAGTTGAGGCACTTTTGAAAAGCCTCAATTTCCCTTCTAGTAACTTCAGCCCGACCTCTTTCCTCATATGTGAGCACATTATTGAAATCTCCCATCATCACCCAAGGGCCTACTAAAGAGCCACCAATTCTCTCTAAATCTTTCCATAGAATGCATCTGTTAGCATTATCATTATGTGCATACACTATAGAACAAGCAAAGGAAACTCTTGAACTGCAAGAAGTGACAATACAATGCACTAACTGATCAGTGCAAAATCTGATATCCACCTCAAAAGCTCGAGGGTCCCAAGCAATAATGATTCTACCTCTACCATGCCATGGTAAGTTTGTGGTTATATTCCAACCTGGACATAAGTTCAGATACAAGGCTCCCAGTTTATGAGCCCTGATCTTACTTTCAAGGAGACAAACAAGCTTAGCTTTATGAGAAGAGATAAGATTCTTAACCTCTTTCTGTTTAGCTAGCTTGTTTAGCCCTTACATTCCAGCATAGGATATTATCCATTCACCATAGGGGTAATCAACCCCTTATCTATCAGCTCATCATTACCTCTGTCATCAGTGTGAAGGCCAACTTTATCAGCTTCAATAGGAGTAACCTGTTGCAGAACCTCAAATCTGTTAGGGCTTTCCTGGCTTACAGTTTCAGTGACAGTAGCAGTTACAATGGTTGTTGCTGCTTTTTAAATATGCTGGATACTTGTCTAAAACCATCCTCATCCACCAATAACTCCTTATTCAGTTTAGGGGCCAATTTAGGCCTCCATTCCTGCTTCTTTTTCACCACTCTGCAGTCCTCCCCTCTGTGGCCTATCTTCTTACAATGTATGCAGATCTCAGGTTTCCATTCATATTCAATAACCTGATGAAGAAGTACTCCATGCTCATTTACAAATGATACAGAATCAGGATAAATCTGATCAACCATCACTTCCACCAGCACTCTGGCATACATCAACCTATCCCTCCTCTCTGTAGCTTGGTCTACTTTAACAAAATCACCAAGAGACTGAACTATTTTGGTTAGACTTCTGCCTCCCCAATATTTCACATTGAGTTTTGGAAGTTTAACCCAAATAGGAACCTTCTTAACAACCTGATCACTAATGTCAGCATCAATATCCCATGATTTCACAATCAAAGGTTTTGAATCAAAACTAAAATGACCATTCAGAGCCATGTCTTTTCCTCCCATGTCACTAAATCTTACCATAATAGTTCCTTTCCCTACTATAGCAACTTTGTTAATGCCCATCTTCCCCCAAATCCTCCTGAAAAACCCTTCCATAACAGAAAATGGTGGATTAGCACCAACCACAAAGCAGATTATGGCAGTCTGCCAATAGTCTACTTCCTCTGCAACATCATCAATCCCTATTTTAGGTATCTGCACAGTTGGAAAAGGGGTCTGCACAGTTGGAATAGGGGTCTGCTCCTCTATCACATTTAACAGATCTAATCCCTTCTTTCCAGCCTCCATCTCTACACTAACAGCAGAGCCAAATATGATATGTTTATTGGGATTACTATGTATAAACTTACCTCTAGAAGTCGAGGTCTGATTACCATTGTTGGTTTTTAGAGCTAAAACCCACTCTGAGAATCTCCTCAGAGCTCTAGGATTCACTTCATCACCATCAGAGTGTACATTAGGAGTACTTGGGTTAAACTCCTCATCACTTGTGATGTCCAGATCAGAGATGTCCTCATCTTCCTCAGTCGGCTCAGTCTGCTTCCCTTTCTGTTTCAGATCAATGGTAGTGCTACTATCTTTAGAATCAGAGCCTACCTTGCTTCTTGCATTCTTCCTCTTTGGGGGTCTGCCTCTCTTGCCCCCTGCCATGGCTTCCACAGGTTGTGGGGGGGAAGGAGAAATCGCCTTCAGAGAGAGAGAATTTCTATTTTAGGAAACTGAAACCTTTTTTTTCCATCAACGTAGACTTGAAACCTTTTTTTCCATCAACGTGGACCGAGTGCCGTTACGGAGCATAAGTGACTCAAAACCACCTCATACGACCGCTGTTTGGCCCCGTATTTGGTATTTCATATTTTTTTGGTCATTGAAACCTACCACCAAAATTTCGTCTCAATCTGAATACTTTATTTTGAAATAATTTTTCCATCAACGTGGATTGTGTGCTGTTACGGAGCATATGTGACTCAAAACCACGTCATACGACGGCCGTTTTGCCGCATATTTGGTATTTCATATTTTTTTGGTCATTGAAACCTACCACAAAAATTTCGTCTCAATCTGAAAACTTTATTTCAACCTTTTTTTCCATCAACGTAGACTAAGTGCCGTTAAGGAGCATATGTGACTCAAAACCACCTCATACGACGGTCGTTTGGCCCCATATTTGGTATTTCATATTTTTTTGGTCATGTTAACCTACCACGAAAATATCGTCACAAACAAAAAAAAAATTTTGAAACCTTTTTTTCCATCAACGTGGACCGAGTGCCGTTACGGAGCATATGTGACTCAAAACCACCTCATACAACGGCAGTTTGGCCCCATATTTTGTATTTCATATTTTTTTGGTCATTGAAACCTACCACTAAAATTTCGCCCCAATCTGAAAACTTTATTTGAACCATTTTTTCCATCAACGTAGACTAAGTGTCGTTAAGGAGCATATGTGACTCAAAACCACCTCATACGACGGTCGTTTGGCCCCATATTTGGTATTTCATATTTTTTTGGTCATTGTAACCTACCACGAAAATTTCGTCTCAATCAAAAAACGTTTTTTTGAAACTTTTTTTTTCCATCAACGTGGACAGAGTGCCGTTACGGAGCATATGTGACTCAAAACCACCTCATACGACGGCCGTTTGGCCTCATATTTTGTATTTCATATTTGTTTGGTCATTGAAACTTACCACCAAAATTTCGTCTCAATCTGAAATCTTTTTTTTAAACCTTTTTTTTCATCAATGTGGACCGAGTGCCGTTACGGAGCATATGTGACTCAAAACCACCTCATACGACGGCCGTTTGGTCCCATATTTGGTATTTCATATTTTTTTGGTCATTGAACCCTACCACCAAAATTTCGTCCCAATCTGAAGAAAAAAAAATTCAAAACCTATTTTTCCATCAACGTGGACCGTGTGCTGTTACGGAGCCTATGTGACTCAAAACCACGTCATACGACCGTCGTGTTGCCCCATATTTGGTATTCTATTTTTTTTTTCATTGAAACCTACCACCAAAATTTCGTCTCAATCTGAAAACTTTTTTTAAACCTTTTTTTCCATCAAAGTGGACTGAGAGCCATTACGGAGCATACGGAGCATAGTCATAGGACGGCCGTTTGGCCCCATATTTGGTATTCCATTTAATTTTTGTCATTGAAACGTACCACAAAATTTTCGTCTCAATCTGAAAACTTTGTTTTGAAAGCTTTTTTTCCATCAATGTGGACCGAGTGCCGTTACAGAGCATGTGTGACTCAAACCACCTCATACGACGGCGGTTAGGCCCCATATTTGGTATTTCATATTTTTTTGGATATTGATACCGACCACCATAATTTCATCCCAATCTGGAAACTTTTTTTTGAAACCTTTTTTTCCATCAACGTAGACTAAGTGTCGTTAAGGAGCATATGTGACTCAAAACCACCTCATACGACGGCCGTTTTGCCCCATATTAGGTATTTCATATTTTATTGGTCATTGAAACCTACCACCAAAATTTCGTCTCAATCAAAAAACTTTTTTTTGAAATCTTTTTTTCCATCAACATGGACCGAGTGCCGTTACGGAGCATATGTGACTCAAAACCACCTCCTACGACGGCATTTTGGCCCCATATTTAGTCTTTCATATTATTTTGGTCAAAGAAACCTACCACAAAAATTTCGTCCCAATCTCGAAACTTTTTTTTGAATCCTTTTTTTCCATCAACCTAGACCGAGTGCCTTTAAGGAGCATATGTGACTCAAAACCACCTCATACGACAGCATTTTTGCCCCATATTTGGTATTCTATATTATTTTTGTCATTGAAACCTACCACAAAAATTTCGTCTCAATCTAAATACTTATTTTTGAAACCTTTTTTTCCATGAACGTGGATTGAGGGCCGTTACGGAGCATATGTGACTCAAAACCACCTCATACGACCGACGTTTGGCCCAATATTTGGTATTTCATATTTTTTTGGTCATTGAAACATACCCCAAAATTTTCATCCCAATCTGGAAATTATTTTTTGAAACCTTTTTTTTTTCCATCAACGTGGAGTGAGTGTCGTAAAGGAGTGACTCTAAACCACCTCATACGACGGCCGTGTGGCGCCATATTTGGTATTTCATATTTTTTTGGTCATTAAAACCTACCACCAAAATTCGACTCAATCAAAAAACTTTTTTTTGAAACCTTTTTTCCATCGACCTGGACCGAGTGCCGTTACGGAGCATATGTGACTCGGAACCACCTCACACGACCGCCTTTTTGCCCCATCTTTGGCATTCAATACTTTTTGGATATTGAAACCTACTACAAAATTTCGTCCCAATCTGGAAACTTTTATTTGAAACGTTTTTTTTCCATCAACGTGGATTGAGTGCCGTTACGGAGCATGTGACTCAAAACAACCTCATACGACCGCCGTTTGGCCCCATATTTGGTATTTCATATTTTTTTGGTCATCGACACCTACCCCAAAAATTTTCATCCCAATCTGGATATGTCTTTTGAAACCTTTTTTTCCATCAACGTGGAGTGAGTGCCGTTAAGGAGCGACTCTAAACCACCGCATATGACGGCCGTGTGGCCCCATATTTGGTATTTCATATTTTGTTGGTCATTGAAGCCTACCTCCAAAATTTCGTCTCAATCAAAAAACTGCTTTTCAAACCTTTTTTCCATCGACGTGGACCGAGTGCCGTTACGGAGCATATGTGACTCGGAACCACCTCATACGACCGCCTTTTTGCCCCATCTTAGACATTCCATATGTTGTTGGTTATTGAAACCTACTACAAAAATATCGTCCCAATCTGGAAACTTTTTTTTAAACGTTTTTTTCCATCAACGTGGACCGAGTGTCGTTACGGAGCACATGTGACTCAAAACAACGTCATACGACGACCGTTTTGCCCCATATTTGGTATTTCATATTTTTTTGGTCATTGAACCCTACCACAAAAATTTCGTCTCAATCTGAAAACTTTCTTTTCAAAACCTTTTTTTCCATCAACGTGGACCGTGTGCTGTTACAGAGCCTAAGTCACTCAAAACCACGTCATACGACCGCCGTTTTGCCCCATATTTGGTATTCTATATTTTTTTGTCATTGAAACCTACCACCAAAATTTCGTCTCAATCTGAAAACTGTTTTTGGAAACCTTTTTTTCCATCAAAATGGACTGAGAGCCATTACGGAGCATAGTCATAGGACGGCCGTTTGGCCCCATATTTGGTATTCCATTTAATTTTTGTCATTGAAACGTACCACAAAATTTTCGTCTCAATCTGAAAACTTTGTTTTGAAAGCTTTTTTTCCATCAATGTGGACCGAGTGCCGTTACGGAGCATGTGTGACTCAAACCACCTCATACGACGGCGGTTAGGCCCCATATTTGGTATTTCATATTTTTTTGGACATTGATACCGACCACCATAATTTCGTCCCAATCTGGAAACTTTTTTTTGAAACCTTTTTTTCCATCAACGTAGACTAAGTGTCGTTAAGGAGCATATGTGACTCAAAACCACCTCATACGACGGCCGTTTTGCCCCATATTAGGTATTTCATATTTTATTGGTCATTGAAACCTACCACCAAAATTTCGTCTCAATCAAAAAACTTTTTTTTGAAATCTTTTTTTCCATCAACATGGACCGAGTGCCGTTACGGAGCATATGTGACTCAAAACCACCTCCTACGACGGCATTTTGGCCCCATATTTAGTCTTTCATATTATTTTGGTCAAAGAAACCTACCACAAAAATTTCGTCCCAATCTCGAAACTTTTTTTTGAATCCTTTTTTTCCATCAACCTAGACCGAGTGCCTTTAAGGAGCATATGTGACTCAAAACCACCTCATACGACAGCATTTTTGCCCCATATTTGGTATTCTATATTATTTTTGTCATTGAAACCTACCACAAAAATTTCGTCTCAATCTAAATACTTATTTTTGAAACCTTTTTTTCCATGAACGTGGATTGAGGGCCGTTACGGAGCATATGTGACTCAAAACCACCTCATACGACCGACGTTTGGCCCCATATTTGGTATTTCATATTGTTTTGATCATTGAAACATACCCCAAAAATTTCATCCTAATCTGCAAATTATTTTTTGAAACCTTTTTTTTTCCATCAACGTGGAGTGAGTGTTGTAAAGGAGTGACTCTAAACCACCTCATACGACGGCCGTGTGGCGCTATATTTGGTATTTCATATTTTTTTGGTCATTAAAACCTACCACCAAAATTTCGTCTCAATCAAAAAACTTTTTTTTGAAACCTTTTTTCCATCGACCTGGACCGAGTGCCGTTACGGAGCATATGTGACTCGGAACCACCTCACACGACCGCCTTTTTGCCCCATCTTTTGCATTCAATACTTTTTTGGATATTGAAACCTACTACAAAATTTCGTCCCAATCTGGAAACTTTTTTTTGAAACGTTTTTTTTCCATCAACGTGGATTGAGTGCCGTTACGGAGCATGTGACTCAAAACAACCTCATACGACCGTCGTTTGGCCCCATATTTGGTATTTCATATTTTTTTGGTCATTGACACCTACCCTAAAAAATTTCATCCCAATCTGGATATGTCTTTTGAAACCTTTTTTTCCATCAACGTGGAGTGAGTGCCGTTAAGGAGCGACTCTAAACCACCTCATATGACGGCCGTGTGGCCCCATATTTGGTATTTCATATTTTGTTGGTCATTGAAGCCTACCTCCAAAATTTCGTCTCAATCAAAAAACTGTTTTTTCAAACCTTTTTTCCATCGACGTGGACCGAGTGCCGTTACGGAGCATATGTGACTCGGAACCACCTCATACGACCGCCTTTTTGCCCCATCTTAGACATTCCATATGTTGTTGGTTATTGAAACCTACTACAAAAATATCGTCCCAATCTGGAAACTTTTTTTAAAACGTTTTTTTCCATCAACGTGGACCGAGTGTCGTTACGGAGCACATGTGACTCAAAACAACGTCATACGACGACCGTTTTGCCCCATATTTGGGTATTTCATATTTTTTTGGTCAATGAAACCTACCACAAAAATTTCGTCTCAATCTGAAAACTTTCTTTTCAAAACCTTTTTTCCATCAACGTGGACCGTGTGCTGTTACAGAGCCTAAGTCACTTAAAACCACGTCATACGACCGCCGTTTTGCCCCATATTTGGTATTCTATATTTTTTTGTCATTGAAACCTACCACCAAAATTTCGTCTCAATCTGAAAACTGTTTTTGGAAACCTTTTTTTCCATCAAAGTGGACTGAGAGCCATTACGGAGCATAGTCATAGGACGACCGTTTGGCCCCATATTTGGTATTCCATATAATTTTTGTCATTGAAACGTACCACAAAATTTTCATCTCAATCTGAAAACTTTGTTTTGAAAGCTTTTTTTCCATCAATGTGGACCGAGTGCCGTTACGGAGCATGTGTGACTCAAACCACCTCATACGACGGCGGTTAGGCCCCATATTTGGTATTTCATATTTTTTTGGACATTGATACCGACCACCAAAATTTCGTCCCAATCTGGATACTTTTTTTCCATCAACGTAGACTAAGTGCCGTTAAGGAGCATATGTGAGTTAAAACCACCTCATACGACGGCCGTTTGGCCCCATATTAGGTATTTCATATTTTTTTGGTCATTGAAACCTACCACCAAAATTTCGTCTCAATCAAAAAACTTTTTTTTGAAATCTTTTTTTCCATCAACATGGACCGAGTGCCGTTACGGAGCATATGTGACTCAAAACCACCTCATACGACAGCATTTTTGCCCCATATTTGGTATTCTATATTATTTTTGTCATTGAAACCTACCATAAAAATTTTGTCTCAATCTAAATACTTATTTTTGAAACCTTTTTTTCCATGAACGTTGATTGAGGGCCGTTACGGAGCATATGTGACTCAAAACCACCTCATACGACCGACGTTTGGCCCCATATTTGGTATTTCATATTTTATTGGTCATTGAAACATACCCCAAAATTTTCATCCCAGTCTGAAAATTATTTTTTGAAACCTTTTTTTTTCCATCAACGTGGAGTGAGTGTCGTAAAGGAGTGACTCTAAACCACCTCATACGACGGCCGTGTGGCGCCATATTTGGTATTTCATATTTTTTTGGTCATTAAAACCTACCACCAAAATTTCGT
The DNA here is from genome assembly GCA_947645195.1 of Patellifolia procumbens. Lineage (NCBI taxonomy): Eukaryota > Viridiplantae > Streptophyta > Magnoliopsida > Caryophyllales > Amaranthaceae > Patellifolia > Patellifolia procumbens. The sequence goes on from CANSGD010001099.1 coordinate 229,310, forward strand.
CTCAATCAAAAAACTTTTTTTTGAAACCTTTTTTCCATCGACCTGGACCTAGTGCCGTTACGGAGCATATGTGACTCGGAACCACCTCACACGAACGCCTTTTTGCCCCATCTTTGGCATTAAATACTTTTTTGGATATTGAAACCTGCTACAAAATTTCGTCCCAATCTGGAAACTTTTTTTTGAAACGTTTTTTTTCCATCAACGTGGATTGAGTGCCGTTACGGAGCATGTGACTCAAAACCACCTCATACGACCGCCGTTTGGCCCCATATTTGGTATTTCATATTTTTTTGGTCATTGACACCTACCCAAAAAATTTCATCCCAATCTGGATATGTTTTTTGAAATCTTTTTTTTCCATCAACGTGGAATGAGTGCCGTTAAGGAGCGACTCTAAACCACCTCATATGACGGCCGTGTGGCCCCATATTTGGTATTTCTTATTTTGTTGGTCATTGAAGCCTACCTCCAAAATTTCGTCTCAATCAAAAAACTATTTATTCAAGCCTTTTTTCCATCGACGAGGACCGAGTGCCGTTACGGAGCATATGTGACTCGGAACCACTTCATACGACCGCCTTTTTGCCCCATCTTAGACATTCCATATGTTGTTGGTTATTGAAACCTACTACAAAAATATCGTCCCAATCTGGAAACTTTTTTTTAAAACGTTTTTTTCCATCACTGTGGACCGAGTGTCGTTACGGAGCACATGTGACTAAAAACCACGTCATACGACGACTATTTTGCCCCATATTTGGTATTTCATATTTTTTTGGTCATTGAAACCTACCACAAAAATTTCATCTCAATCTGAAAACTTTCTTTTCAAAACCTTTTTTTCCATCAACGTGGACCGTGTGCTGTTACGGAGCCTAAGTCACTCAAAACCACGTCATACGACCGCCGTTTTGCCCCATATTTGGTATTCTATATTTTTTTGTCATTGAAACCTACCACAAAAATTTCGTCTCAATCTGAAAACTTTTTTTGGAAACCTTTTTTTCCATCAAAGTGGACTGAGAGCCATTACGGAGCATAGTCATAGGACGGCCGTGTGGCCCCATATTTGGTATTTCATATTTTTTTGGTCATTGAAACCTACCACCAAAATTTCGTCTCAATCAAAAAACATATTATTGAAACCTTTTTTTCCATCAACGTGTGGACCGAGTGCCGTTACGGAGCATATGTGACTAAAAACCACCTCATACGCCCGCTGTTTGGCCCCGTATTTGGTATTTCATATTTTTTTGGTTATTGAAACCTACTACTAAAATTTCCGTCCCAATCTAGAAACTTTTTTTGAAACCTTTTTTTCATCAATGTGGACCGAGTACCGTTACGGAGCATATGTGACTCAAAACCACCTCATACGACGGCCGTTTGGCCCCATATTAGGTATTTCATATTTTTTTGGTCATTGAAACCTACCACCAAAATTTTGTCTCAATCAAAAAAAATTTTTTGGAAATCTTTTTTTCCATCAACATGGACCGAGTGCCGTTACGGAGCATATGTGACTCAAAACCACCTCCAACGACGGCCGTTTTGCCCCATATTTGGTATTTCATATTATTTTAATCATAGAAACCTACCACAAAAATTTCGTCCCAATCTCGAAACTTTTTTTTGAATCCTTTTTTTCCATCAACCTAGACCGAGTGCCGTTAAGGAGCATATGTGACTCAAAACCACCTCATACGACAGCATTTTTGCCCCATATCTGGTATTCTATATTATTTTTGTCATTGAAACCTACCACCAAAATTTCGTCTCAATCTAAATACTTATTTTTGAAACCTTTTTTTCCATGAACGTGGATTGAGGGCCGTTACGAAGCATATGTGACTCATAACCACCTCATACGGCCGACGTTTGGCCCCATATTTGGTATTTCATATTTTTTTGGTCATTGAAACATACCCCAAAATTTTCATCCCAATCTGGAAATTATTTTTTGAAACCTTTTTTTTTCCATCAACGTGTAGTGAGTGTCGTAAAGGAGTGACTCTAAACCACCTCATACGACGGCCGTGTGGCGCCATATTTGGTATTTCATATTTTTTTGGTCATTAAAACCTACCACCAAAATTTCGTCTCAATCAAAAAACTTTTTTTTGAAACCTTTTTTCCATCGATTTGGACCGAGTGTCGTTACGGAGCATATGTGACTCGGAACCACCTCACACGACCGCCTTTTTGCCCCATCTTTGGCATTCAATACTTTTTTGGATATTGAAACCTACTACAAAATTTAGTTCCAATCTGGAAACTTTTTTTGAAACGTTTTTTTCCATCAACGTGGATTGAGTGCCGTTACGGAGCATGTGACTCAAAACCACCTCATACGACCGCTGTTTGGCCCCATATTTGGTATTTCATATTTTTTTGGTCATTGACACCTACCCCAAAAATTTCATCCCAATCTGGATATGTTTTTTGAAACCTTTTTTTTCCATCAACGTGGAGTGAGTGCCGTTAAGGAGCGACTCTAAACCACCTCATATGACGGCCGTGTGGCCCCATATTTGGTATTTCATATTTTGTTGGTCATTGAAGCCTACCTCCAAAATTTCGTCTCAATCAAAAAACTGTTTTTTCAAACCTTTTTTCCATCGACGTGGACCGACTGCAGTTACGGAGCATATGTGACTCGGAACCACCTCATACGACCGCCTTTTTGCCCCATCTTAGACATTCCATATGTCTTTGGTTATTTAAACCTACTACAAAAATTTCGTCCCAATCGGGAAACTTTTTTCAAAACGTTTTTTTCCATCAAGGTGGACCGAGTGTCGTTACGGAGCACATGTGACTCAAAACCACGTCATACGACGACCATTTTGCCCCATAATTCGTATTTCATATTTTTTTGGTCATTGAAACTTACCACAAAAATTTCGTCTCAATCTGAAAACTTTCTTTTCAAAACCTGTTTTTCCATCAACGTGGACCGTGTGCTGTTACGGAGCCTATGTCACTCAAAACCACGTCATTCGACCGCCGTTTTGCCCCATATTTGGTATTCTATATTTTTTGTCATTGAAACCTACCACCAAAATTTCGTCTCAATCTGAAAACTTTTTTTTGAAACCTTTTTTTCCATCAAAGTTGACTGAGAGCCATTAAGGAGCATAGTCATAGGACGGTCGTTTGGCCCCATATTTGGTATTCCATATAATTTTTGTCATTGAAACCTACCACAAAAATTTCGTCTCAATCTGAAAACTTTTTTTTTAAACCTTTTTTTCCATCAACGTGGTCCGAGTGTCGTTACGGAGAATGTGTGACTCAAACCACCTCATACGACGACGGTTAGGCCCCATATTTGTATTTCATATTTTTTTGAACATTGGAATCTACCACAAAAATTTAGTCCCAATCTAGCAACTTTTTTTTGAAACCTTTTTTTCCATCAACGTAGACTAAGTGCCGTTAAGGAGCATATGTGACTCAAAACCACCTCATACTACGGCCGTTTGGCTACATATTTGGTATTTCATATTTTTTTGGTCATTGTAACCTACCACAAAAAATTCGTCTCAATCTAAAAACTTTTTTTCCATCAATGTGGACCGAGTGCCGTTACGGAGCATGTGTGACTCAAAACCACCTCATACGACGATCGTTTGGCCCCATATTTGGTAATTCATATTTTTTTGGTCTTTGAAACCTACCAGCAAAATTTCGCCTCAATCAAATACTTTTTTTTGAAATCTTTTTTTCCATGAACGTGGACCGAGTGCTGTTACGGAGCATATGTGAATCAAAACCACCTCATACGACGGCCGTGTAGCCTCATATTTGATATTTCATATTATTTTGGTCATTGAAACCTACCCCAAAAATTTCGACCCAATCAGGTAATTGTTTTTTGAAACCTTTTTTTTCCATCAACGTGGAGTGAGTGCCGTTAAGGAGCGACTCTAAACCACTTCATACGACGTCCGTGTGGCCCCAAATTTGGTATTTCATATTTTTTTGGTCATTGAAACCTACCACTAAAATTTAGTCTCAATCAAAAAACTTTTTTTTGAAACCTTCTTTTCCATCAACTTTACTTGAGTGCCGTTACGGAGCATATGTGACTCAAAACCACGTCATACGACGGCCGTTTTGCAACATATTTGTTATTTCATATTTTTTTGGTCGTAGAAACCTAGCACAAAAATTTCGTCTCAATTGGAAAACTTTTGTTTCAAAACCTTTTTTTCCATCAACGTGGACCGAGATCTGTTACGGAACCTATTTGACTCAAAACCACCTCATACGACCGGCTTTTGCCCCATATTTGGTATGTCATATTTTTTGGTCATTGAAACCTGCCACAAAAATTTTGTCTCAATCTGAAAACATTTTTTTGAAACCTTTTTTTCCTTCAAAGTGGACTGAGAGCCATTACGGAGCATAGTCATAGGACGGCCGTTTGGCCCCATATTTGGTATTCCATATAATTTTTGGTCATTGAAACCTGCCACAAAATTTTCGTCTCAATCTGAAAACTATGTTTTGAAAGCTTTTTTTCCATCAATGTGGACCGAGTGCCGTTACAGAGCATGTGTGACTCAAACCACCTCATACGACGGCGGTTAGGCCCCATATTTGGTATTACATAATTTTTTGGTTATTGAAACCTACCACCAAAATTTCGTCCCCATCTGGAAACTTTTTTTTGAAACCTTTTTTTTCCATCAACGTAGACTAAGTGCCGTTAAGGAGCATATGTGACTAAAAACCACCTCATACGACTGCCGTTTGGCCCCATATTAGGTATTTCATATTTTTTTGGTCATTGAAACCTACCACCAAAATTTCGTCTCAATCAAAAAACTTTTTTTTGAAATATTTTTTTCCATCAACGTGGACCGAGTGCCGTTACGGAGCATATGTGACTCGGAACCACCACATACGACCGCCTTTTTGCCCCATCTTGGACATTCCATATGTTTTTGGTTATTGAAACCTACTACAAAAATTTCGTCCCAATCTGGAAACTTTTTTATAAAACGTTTTTTTCCATCAACGTGGACCGAGTGTCGTTACGGAGCACATGTGACTCAAAACCACGTCATACGACGGCCGTTTTGCCCCATGTTTGGTATTTCATAATTTTTTGGTCATTGAAACCTGCCACAAAAATTTCGTCTCAATCTGAAAACTTGTTTTTCAAGACCTTTTTTTCCATCAACGTGGACCGTGTGCTGTTACAGAGCCTATGTCACTCAAAACCACGTCATACGACCGCAGTTTTGCCCCATATTTGGTATTCTATATTTTTTGTCATTGAAACCTACCACCAAAATTTCGTCTTAATCTGAAAACTTTTTTTTGAAACCTTTTTTTCCATCAAAGTGGACTGAGAGCCATTACGGAGCATAGTCATAAGACGGTCGTTTGGCCCCATATTTGGTATTCCATATAATTTTTGTCATTGAAACCTACCACAAAAATTTCGTCTCAATCTGAAAACTTTTTTTTTAAACCTTTTTTTCCATCAATGTTGTCCGAGTGTCGTTACGGAGAATGTGTGACTCTAACCACCTCATACGACGACGGTTAGGCCCCATATTTGTATTTCATTTTTTTTTGAACATTGGAATCTACCACAAAAATTTCGTCCCAATCTGGAAACTTTTTTTTGAAACCTTTTTTTCCATCAACGTAGACTAAGTGCCATTAAGGAGCATATGTGACTCAAAACCACCTCATACTACGGCCGTTTGGCCCCATATTTGGTATTTCATATTTTTTTGGTCATTGTAACCTACCACAAAAAATTCGGCTCAACCTAAAAACTTTTTTTCCTTCAATGTGGACCGATTGCCGTTACGGAGCATGTGTGACTCAAAATCACCTCATACGACGGCCGTTTGGCCCCATATTTGGTAATTCATATTTTTTTGGTCTTTGAAACCTACCACCAAAATTTCGCCTCAATCAAAAACTTTTTTTTGAAATATTTTTTTCCATAAACGTGGACCGAGTGCTGTTACGGAGCATATGTGAATCAAAACCACCTCATACGACGGCCGTGTAGCCCCATATTTGATATTTCATATTATTTTGGTCATTGAAACCTACCCCAAAATTTTCACCCCAATCAGGTAATTGTTTTTTGAAACCTTTTTTTTCCATCAACGTGGAGTGAGTGCCGTTAAGGAGCGACTCTAAACCACCTCATACGACGGCCGTGTGGCCCCAAATATGGTATTTCATAATCTTTTGGTCATTGAAACCTACTACTAAAATTTATTCTCAATCAAAAAACTTTTTTTTGAAACCTTTTTTTCCATCAACTTTGATTGAGTGCCGTTACGGAGCATATGTGACTCAAAACCACGTCATACGACGGCCGTTTTGCACCATATTTGTTATTTCATATTTTTTTGGTCATTGAAACCTACCACAAAAATTTCGTCTCAATTTGAAAACTTTTGTTTCAAAAACTTTTTTTCCATCAACGTGGACCAAGATCTGTTACGGAGCCTATTTGACTCAAAAACACCTCATACGACCGCCTTTTGCACCATATTTGGTATTCTATATTTTTTTGGTCATTGAAACATACCACTAAATTTTCGTCTCAATCTGAAAACTTTTTATTTGAAACTTTTTTTCCATCAACGTGGATTTAGTGCCGTTACGGAGCATATGTGATTCAAAACCATGTCATACGACGACCGTTTTGCCCCATATTTGGTATGCCATATTTTTTGGTCATTGAAACCTACCACAAAAATTTTGTCTCAATCAGAAAACTTTTTTTGAAACCTTTTTTTCCATCAACGTAGACTAAGTGCAGTTAAGGAGCATATGTGACTCAAAACCACCTCATACGACGGCCGTTTGGCCCCATATTAGGTATTTCATATTTTTTTGGTCATTGAAACCTACCACCAAAATTTCGTCTCAATCAAAAATCTTTTTTTGAAATCTTTATTTCCATAAACGTGGACCGAGTGCCGTTACGGAGCATATGTGACTGGGAACCACCACATACGACCGCCTTTTTGCCCCATTTTAGACATTCCATATGTTTTTGGTTATTGAAACCTACTACAAAAATTTCGTCCCAATCTGGAAACTTTTTTTTAAAACGTTTTTTTCCATCAACGTGGACCGAGTGTCGTTACAGAGCACATGTGACTCAAAACCACGTCATACGACGGCCGTTTTGCCCCATATTTGGTATTTCATAATTTTTTGGTCATTGAAACCTACCACAAAAATTTCGTCTCAATCTGAAAACTTGTTTTTCAAAACCTTTTTTACCATCAACGTGGACCGTGTGCTGTTACAGAGCCTATGTCACTCAAAACCTCGTCATACGACCGCCGTTTTGCCCCATATTTGGTATTCTATATTTTTTTGTCATTGAAACCTACCACCAAAATTTTGTCTCAATCTGAAAACTTTTTTTTGAAACCTTTTTTTCCATCAAAGTGGACTGAGAGCCATTACGGAGCATAGTCATAGGACGGCCGTTTGGTCCAGTATTTGGTATTCCATATAATTTTTGTCATTGAAACCTACCACAAAAATTTCGTCTCAATCTGAAAACTTTTTTTTGAAACCTTTTTTTCATCAACATGGACCGAGTGTCGTTACGGAGAATGTGTGACTCAAACCACCTCATACGACGACGGTCAGGCCCCATATTTGTATTTCATATTTTTTTGAACATTGGAACCTACCACGAAAATTTCGTCCCATTCTGGAAACATTTTTTTGAAACCTTTTTTTCCATCAACGTAGACTAAGTGTCGTAAAGGAGCATATGTGACCCAAAACCACATCATACGACGGCCGTTTGGCCCCATATTTGGTATTTCATATTTTTTTGGACATTAAAACCTACCACCAAAATTTAGTCTCAATCACAAAACTTTTTTTTGAAACCTTTTTTTCCATCAACGTGGACCGAGTGCCGTTAGGGAGCATATGTGACTCAAAACCACCTCATACGACGGCCGTTTAGCCCCATATTTGGTATTTCATATTTTTTTGGTCATTGAAACCTACCACCAAAATTTCGTCCCAATCTCGAAGCTTTTTTTTGAATCCTTTTTTTCCATCAACCTAGACCGAGTGCCGTTGAGGAGCATATGTGACTCAAAACCACCTCATACGACAGCCTTTTTGCCCCATATTTGGTATTCTATATTTTTTTTGTCATTGAAACCTACCACCAAAATTCGTCTCAATCTAAATACATATTTTTGAAACCTTTTTTCCATCAACGGGGATTGAGGGCTGTTACGGAGCATATGTGACTCAAAACCACCTCATACGACCGCCGTTTGGCCCCATATTTGGTATTTCTTATTATTTTGGTCATTGAAACCTACCCCGAAAATTTCAACCTAATCTGGAAATTGTTTTCTGAAACCTTTTTTTCCATCAACGTGGAGTGAGTGCCGTAAAGGAGCGACTCTAAACCACCTCATACGACGGCCGTGTGGCGCTATATTTGTAATTCATATTTTTTTCGACATTGAAACCTACCACAAAAATTTCGTCTCAATCAAAAAACTTTTTTTGAAACCTTTTTTCCATCAACGTGGACCGAGTGCCATTACAGAGCATATGTGACTCAAAACCACCTCATACGACGGCCGTTTGGCCCCATATTTGGTATTTCATATTTTTTTGGTCATTGAAACCTACCACCAAAATTTCGTCCCAATCTCGAAACTTTTTTTTGAATCCTTTTTTCCATCAACCTAGACCGAGTGCCGTTAAGGAGCATATGTGACTCAAAACCACCTCATACGACAGCCTTTTTGCCCCATATTTGGTATTCTATAATTTTTTTGTCATTGAAACCTTCCACCAAAATTCGTCTCAATCTAAATACTTATTTTTGAAACCTTTTTTTTCCATCAACGTGGATTGAGGGCCGTTACGGAACATATGTTACTCAAAACCACCTTATACGACCGCCGTTTGGCCCCATATTTGGTATTCTACATTTTTTTGTCATTGAAACCTACCACCAAAATTTCGTCTCAATCTGAAAACTTTTTTGAAACCTTTTTTTTCCATCAACGTGGACCGAGTGCTGTTACGGAACCTATGTGACTCAAAACCACCTCATACGACCGCCGTTTTGCCCCATATTCTGTATTCTATATTATTTTGTCATTGAAACCTACCAACAAAATTTCGTGTCAATCTGAAAACTTTTTTTTGAAAACTTTTTTTCCATCAAAGTGGACTGAGAGCCATTACGGAGCATAGTCATAGGACGGCCGTTTGGCCCCATATTTGGTATTCCATATAATTTTTGTCATTGAAACCTACCACAAAAATTTCGTCTCAATCTGAAAACTTTGTTTTGAAAGCTTTTTTTCCATCAATGTGGACCGAGTGCCGTTACGGAGCATGTGTGACTCAAACCACCTCATACGACGGCGGTTAGGCCCCATATTTGGTATTTCATATTTTTTTTGGACATTCATACCGACCACCAAAATTTCGTCCCAATCTAGAAACTTTTTTTTGAAACCTTTTTTTCCATCAACGTAGACTAAGTGCAGTTAAGGAGCATATGTGACTCAAAACCACCTCATACGACGGCCGTTTGGCCCCATATTAGGTATTTCATATTTTTTTGGTCATTGAAACCTACCACCAAAATTTCGTCTCAATCAAAAAACTTTTTTTTGAAATCTTTTTTTCCATCAACGTGGACCGAGTGCCGTTACGGAGCATATGTGACTCGGAACCACCACATACGACCGCCTTTTTTCCCCATCTTAGACATTCCATATGTTTTTGGTTATTGAAACCTACTACAAAAATTTCGTCCCAATCTGGAAACTTTTTTTTAAAACGTTTTTTTCCATCAACGTGGACCGAGTGTCGTTACGGAGCACATGTGACTAAAAACCACGTCATACGACGGCCGTTTTTCCCCATATTTGGTATTTCATAATTTTTTGGTCATAACCACAAAAATTTCGTCTCAATCTGAAAACTTGTTTTTCAAAACCTTTTTTTCCATCAACGTGGACCGTGTGCTGTTACAGAGCCTATGTCACTCAAAACCACGTCATACGACCGCCGTTTTGCCCCATATTTGGTGTTCTATATTTTTTTGTCATTGAAACCTACCACCAAAATTACGTCTCAATCTGCAAACTTTTTTTTGACACCTTTTTTTCCATCAAAGTGGACTGAGAGCCATTACGGAGCATAGTCATAGGACGGCCGTTTGGCCCCATATTTGGTATTCCATATAATTTTTGTCATTGAAACCTACCACAAAAATTTCGTCTCAATCTGAAAACTTTTTTTTGAAACCTTTTTTTCCATCAACGTGGACCGAGTGCCGTTAGGGAGCATATGTGACTCAAAACCACCTCATACGACGGCCGTTTAGCCCCATATTTGGTATTTCATATTTTTTTGGTCATTGAAACCTACCACCAAAATTTCGTCCCAATCTCGAAACTTTTTTTTTGAATCCTTTTTTTCCATCAACCTAGACCGAGTGCCGTTGAGGAGCATATGTGACTCAAAACCACCTCATACGACAGCCTTTTTGCCCCATATTTGGTATTCTATATTTTTTTTGTCATTGAAACCTACCACCAAAATTCGTCTCAATCTAAATACATATTTTTGAAACCTTTTTTCCATCAACGGGGATTGAGGGCTGTTACGGAGCATATGTGACTCAAAACCACCTCATACGACCGCCGTTTGGCCCCATATTTGGTATTTCTTATTATTTTGGTCATTGAAACCTACCCCGAAAATTTCAACCTAATCTGGAAATTGTTTTCTGAAACCTTTTTTTCCATCAACGTGGAGTGAGTGCCGTAAAGGAGCGACTCTAAACCACCTCATACGACGGCCGTGTGGCGCTATATTTGTAATTCATATTTTTTTCGACATTGAAACCTACCACAAAAATTTCGTCTCAATCAAAAAACTTTTTTTGAAACCTTTTTTTCCATCAACGTGGACCGAGTGCCATTACAGAGCATATGTGACTCAAAACCACCTCATACGACGGCCGTTTGGCCCCATATTTGGTATTTCATATTTTTTTGGTCATTGAAACCTACCACCAAAATTTCGTCCCAATCTCGAAACTTTTTTTTGAATCCTTTTTTTCCATCAACCTAGACCGAGTGCCGTTAAGGAGCATATGTGACTCAAAACCACCTCATACGACAGCCTTTTTGCCCCATATTTGGTATTCTATAATTTTTTTGTAATTGAAACCTTCCACCAAAATTCGTCTCAATCTAAATACTTATTTTTGAAACCTTTTTTTTCCATCAACGTGGATTGAGGGCCGTTACGGAACATATGTTACTCAAAACCACCTTATACGACCGCCGTTTGGCCCCATATTTGGTATTCTACATTTTTTTGTCATTGAAACCTACCACCAAAATTTCGTCTCAATCTGAAAACTTTTTTGAAACCTTTTTTTTCCATCAACGTGGACCGAGTGCTGTTACGGAACCTATGTGACTCAAAACCACCTCATACGACCGCCGTTTTGCCCCATATTCTGTATTCTATATTATTTTGTCATTGAAACCTACCAACAAAATTTCGTGTCAATCTGAAAACTTTTTTTTGAAACCTTTTTTCCATCAAAGTGGACTGAGAGCCATTACGGAGCATAGTCATAGGACGGCCGTTTGGCCCCATATTTGGTATTCCATATAATTTTTGTCATTGAAACCTACCACAAAAATTTCGTCTCAATCTGAAAACTTTGTTTTGAAAGCTTTTTTTCCATCAATGTGGACCGAGTGCCGTTACGGAGCATGTGTGACTCAAACCACCTCATACGACGGCGGTTAGGCCCCATATTTGGTATTTCATATTTTTTTGGACATTCATACCGACCACCAAAATTTCGTCCCAATCTAGAAACTTTTTTTGAAACCTTTTTTTCCATCAACGTAGACTAAGTGCAGTTAAGGAGCATATGTGACTCAAAACCACCTCATACGACGGCCGTTTGGCCCCATATTAGGTATTTCATATTTTTTTGGTCATTGAAACCTACCACCAAAATTTCGTCTCAATCAAAAAACTTTTTTTTGAAATCTTTTTTTCCATCAACGTGGACCGAGTGCCGTTACGGAGCATATGTGACTCGGAACCACCACATACGACCGCCTTTTTTCCCCATCTTACACATTCCATATGTTTTTGGTTATTGAAACCTACTACAAAAATTTCGTCCCAATCTGGAAATTTTTTTTAAAACGTTTTTTTCCATCAACGTGGACCGAGTGTCGTTACGGAGCACATGTGACTAAAAACCACGTCATACGACGGCCGTTTTTCCCCATATTTGGTATTTCATAATTTTTTGGTCATAACCACAAAAATTTCGTCTCAATCTGAAAACTTGTTTTTCAAAACCTTTTTTTCCATCAACGTGGACCGTGTGCTGTTACAGAGCCTATGTCACTCAAAACCACGTCATACGACCGCCGTTTTGCCCCATATTTGGTGTTCTATATTTTTTTGTCATTGAAACCTACCACCAAAATTACGTCTCAATCTGCAAACTTTTTTTTGACACCTTTTTTCCATCAAAGTGGACTGAGAGCCATTACGGAGCATAGTCATAGGACGGCCGTTTGGCCCCATATTTGGTATTCCATATAATTTTTGTCATTGAAACCTACCACAAAAATTTCGTCTCAATCTGAAAACTTTTTTTTGAAACCTTTTTTTCCATCAACGTGGACCGAGTGCCGTTAGGGAGCATATGTGACTCAAAACCACCTCATACGACGGCCGTTTAGCCCCATATTTGGTATTTCATATTTTTTTGGTCATTGAAACCTACCACCAAAATTTCATCCCAATCTCGAAACTTTTTTTTTGAATCCTTTTTTTCCATCAACCTAGACCGAGTGCCGTTGAGGAGCATATGTGACTCAAAACCACCTCATACGACAGCCTTTTTGCCCCATATTTGGTATTCTATATTTTTTTTGTCATTGAAACCTACCACCAAAATTCGTCTCAATCTAAATACATATTTTTGAAACCTTTTTTCCATCAACGGGGATTGAGGGCTGTTACGGAGCATATGTGACTCAAAACCACCTCATACGACCGCCGTTTGGCCCCATATTTGGTATTTCTTATTATTTTGGTCATTGAAACCTACCCCGAAAATTTCAACCTAATCTGGAAATTGTTTTCTGAAACCTTTTTTTCCATCAACGTGGAGTGAGTGCCGTAAAGGAGCGACTCTAAACCACCTCATACGACGGCCGTGTGGCGCTATATTTGTAATTCATATTTTTTTCGACATTGAAACCTACCACAAAAATTTCGTCTCAATCAAAAAACTTTTTTTTGAAACCTTTTTTTCCATCAACGTGGACCGAGTGCCATTACAGAGCATATGTGACTCAAAACCACCTCATACGACGGCCGTTTGGCCCCATATTTGGTATTTCATATTTTTTGGTCATTGAAACCTACCACCAAAATTTCGTCCCAATCTCGAAACTTTTTTTTGAATCCTTTTTTCCATCAACCTAGACCGAGTGCCGTTAAGGAGCATATGTGACTCAAAACCACCTCATACGACAGCCTTTTTGCCCCATATTTGGTATTCTATAATTTTTTTGTCATTGAAACCTTCCACCAAAATTCGTCTCAATCTAAATACTTATTTTTGAAACCTTTTTTTTCCATCAACGTGGATTGAGGGCCGTTACGGAACATATGTTACTCAAAACCACCTTATACGACCGCCGTTTGGCCCCATATTTGGTATTCTACATTTTTTTGTCATTGAAACCTACCACAAAAAATTTCGTCTCAATCTGAAAACTTTTTTGAAACCTTTTTTTCCATCAACGTGGACCGAGTGCTGTTACGGAACCTATGTGACTCAAAACCACCTCATACGACCGCCGTTTTGCCCCATATTCTGTATTCTATATTATTTTGTCATTGAAACCTACCAACAAAATTTCGTGTCAATCTGAAAACTTTTTTTTGAAACCTTTTTTTCCATCAAAGTGGACTGAGAGCCATTACGGAGCATAGTCATAGGACGGCCGTTTGGCCCCATATTTGGTATTCCATATAATTTTTGTCATTGAAACCTACCACAAAAATTTCGTCTCAATCTGAAAACTTTGTTTTGAAAGCTTTTTTTCCATCAATGTGGACCGAGTGCCGTTACGGAGCATGTGTGACTCAAACCACCTCATACGACGGCGGTTAGGCCCCATATTTGGTATTTCATATTTTTTTTGGACATTCATACCGACCACCAAAATTTCGTCCCAATCTAGAAACTTTTTTTTGAAACCTTTTTTTCCATCAACGTAGACTAAGTGCAGTTAAGGAGCATATGTGACTCAAAACCACCTCATACGACGGCCGTTTGGCCCCATATTAGGTATTTCATATTTTTTTGGTCATTGAAACCTACCACCAAAATTTCGTCTCAATCAAAAAACTTTTTTTGAAATCTTTTTTCCATCAACGTGGACCGAGTGCCGTTACGGAGCATATGTGACTCGGAACCACCACATACGACCGCCTTTTTTCCCCATCTTAGACATTCCATATGTTTTTGGTTATTGAAACCTACTACAAAAATTTCGTCCCAATCTGGAAACTTTTTTTAAAACGTTTTTTTCCATCAACGTGGACCGAGTGTCGTTACGGAGCACATGTGACTAAAAACCACGTCATACGACGGCCGTTTTTCCCCATATTTGGTATTTCATAATTTTTTGGTCATAACCACTAAAATTTCGTCTCAATCTGAAAACTTGTTTTTCAAAACCTTTTTTTCCATCAACGTGGACCGTGTGCTGTTACAGAGCCTATGTCACTCAAAACCACGTCATACGACCGCCGTTTTGCCCCATATTTGGTGTTCTATATTTTTTTGTCATTGAAACCTACCACCAAAATTACGTCTCAATCTGCAAACTTTTTTTGACACCTTTTTTTCCATCAAAGTGGACTGAGAGCCATTACGGAGCATAGTCATAGGACGGCCGTTTGGCCCCGTATTTGGTATTCCATATAATTTTTGTCATTGAAACCTACCACAAAAATTTCGTCTCAATCTGAAAACTTTTTTTTGAAACCTTTTTTTCCATCAACGTGGACTAAGTGTCGTTACGGAGAATGTGTGACTCAAACCACCTCATACGACGACGGTCAGGCCCCATATTTGTATTTCATATTTTTTTGAACATTGGAACCTACCACTAAAATTTCGTCCAACGTGGACTAAGTGCCGTAAAGGAGCATATGTGACTCAAAACCACCTCATACGACGGCCGTTTGGCCCCATATTTGGTATTTCATATTTTTTTGGACATTGAAACCTACCACTAAAATTTAGTCTCAATCAAAAAACTTTTTTTTGAAACCTTTTTTTCCATCAACGTGGACCGAGTGCCGTTGGGAGCATATGTGATTCAAAACCACCTCATACAACGGCCGTTTGGCCCCATATTTTGTATTTCATATTTTTTTGGTCATTGAAACCTACCACCAAAATTTCGTCACAATCTCGAAACTTTTTTTTTGAATCGTTTTTTTCCATCAACCTAGACCGAGTGCCGTTAAGGAGCATATATGACTCAAAACCACCTCATACGACAGCCTTTTTGCCCCATATTTGGTATTCTATATTTTTTTGTCATTGAAACCTACCACCAAAATTCGTCTCAATCTAAATACTTATTTTTGAAACCTTTTTTCCATCAACGGGGATTGAGGGCTGTTACGGAGCATATGTTACTCAAAACCACCTCATACGACCGCCGTTTGGCCCCATATTTGGTATTTCTTATTATTTTGGTCCTTGAAACCTACCCCGAAAATTTCATCCTAATCTGGAAATTGTTTTCTGAAACCTTTTTTTCTATCAACGTGGAGTGAGTGCCGTAAAGGAGCGACTCTAAACCACCTCATACGACGGCCGTGTGGCGCCATATTTGTAATTCATATTTTTTTGGACATTGAAACCTACCACCAAAATTCCGTCTCAATCAAAAAAGTTTTTTTTGAAACCTTTTTTTCCATCAACGTGGACCGAGTGCCGTTACGGAGCATATGTGACTCAAAACCACCTCATACGACGGCCGTTTGGCCCCATATTTGGTATTTCATTATTTTTTGGTCATTGAAACCTACCACCAAAATTTTGTCCCAATCTCGAAACTTTTTTTTGAATCCTATTTTTCCATCAACCTAGACCGAGTGCCGTTAAGGAGCATATGTGACTCAAAACCACCTCATACGACAGCCTTTTTGCACCATATTTGGTATTCTATATTTTTTTTGTCATTGAAACCTTCCACCAAAATTCGTCTCAATCTAAATACTTATTTTTGAAACCTTTTTTTCAATCAACTTGGATTGAGGGCCGTTATGGAACATATGTTACTCAAAACCACCTCATACGACCGCTGTTTGGCCCCATATTTGGTATTTCATATTTTTTTTGTCATTGAAACCTACCCTGAAAATTTCATCCCAATCTGGAAATTGTTTTTTGAAACCTTTTTTTACATCAACGTGGAGTGAGTGCCCGTTAAGTAACGACTCTAAACCACCTCATACGACGGCCGTGTGGCCCCATATTTGGTATTTCATATTTTTTTTTGTCATTGAAGCCTACTACCAAAATTTCGTCTCAATCAAAAAACTTTTTTTTGAAACTTTTTTACATCGACGTGGACCGAGTGCCGTTACGAAGCATATGTGACTCGGAACTACCTCATACGACCGCCTTTTTGCCCCATCTTAGACATTCTATATTTTTTTGGTTATTGAAACCTACTACAAAAATTGCGTCCCAATCTGGAAACTTTTTTTGAAACGTTTTTTTCCATCAACGTGGACCGAGTGCCGTTACGGAGCATATGTGACTCAAAACCTTAGTTAAAAACGGGACGGAAATCAAACGGAGTTTAATTCGGCGCGTTTAAAACGGCAAAAATTTGAAAAATTCCGTCAAATATTAGACTAAAAGGTTGAATTATATTATTCGTATACGTACGTATACGCGTTTAAAACGGTTTCAATTTTAAAAAATTCGGCCAAAAAAACATCATTATTTCTGTCCATTATTTGCAGGTTGCACTTTGCTTATACCAATATACCTTCTTAACCTCAACATCTCTATTCTCACAATCGCACCGTCAAAAAATCTCTATTCTCACTTGCCTAACATAGGATCTCCACCATCCGCAATATATTGAAGTCCCCAATTCCCCACAAGCCTTTCTCTTCATGCCTGCAAGTACTCCCTCTCTGCCTCCACATAACCCTAAACTTTATCCTATTCACTAAGAGTCAACCTTCAGCCCCCATTTACTCAGTACCAGAGAAATAAGTAATAGAAATCTTGTGAGTTTAACAAGAAATGGGTTTTTACAGAAACCTGTGTCGGCACTTGAAGAAATCCGTGAGAAGTGAGTAAATGAGTTTAACAGAAACCTGTGTCGCCGGTTGGCCGGTGTGAGTAGATAGACGAGGTCATTGATTTCACGTATTTATATAGAGTTTTCTCCCTTATTTACAAGCTAATTTGTGCGTCATTGGAGCTCTTGGGAGCTATTTTGTGCTAACTATCGTATGTAGTTGTGGTTTCGTGTTTTAGTATTGAATTGCAGGTTTTATGGAGTTTTCTCCTTATTCCCGAGCCTTTTGGAAGCAACCACTGCTTTACGAGATGTTACTAGGCACGTAGGATGGCTCACGAGCTTTATGAATAGTTTAGGAGGTCCCAAGACCCCTAAACGTGAAGATTAGAGAGCCAAAGAGTCAAAAAAGGAGGTTTCCGTGCTTTGATCGGGCAGAAATGGCCCGATCGGGCGAAGTATTTATGATCGGGTATGAAAGTTGCGGACCCGATCGGGCAATGTGTGCCCGATCAGATCGGGCGAGCATCAATGCACCAGACCCGATCGGGCATTGTGTGCCCGACCCGATCGGGTGGGGGTGCTGCTAGGTCCCATTGTGAAGCTGCGGACGCTAAGAAGCTGCTGAGCTCGTTTGTCGCCTGGCCCGATCGGGTGGCTGCCCACGGCCCGATCGGGTGGGCCGTAATACTTGGATTGCTGCTTCGCTGCTACTATATGAAGGCCCAAGAGCGCAGATTGGTGACTTTATACGTCGGCCCGATCGGGTGGATGCCTCGGGTCCGATCGGGTCTGGCGCTCTTTATCGCGCTTTTCCACTTTTTGTTCCCGTTTTTAGTGAAATTGAGGGGGTATTATAAATACCTTTTCCTCATTATTTAGAGACATCTTTTATTCATCTTTCATTAGGTTTTAGACTAGTTTTATTCTTCATTGTTCTTAGTTTAATTCAAACACTTTAGATTAATTTAGAGGTGATCAAACCTATTTTCGATTTCAATAAAAGTTCCTGCTTTCCGTCAATTGGTACTCTTCTCTACTCTTTATCTCTTTAATTACCTTGATTGCTTAGTTTATTTATTTAATCGTTCATGATGCAATTGTTAGGGTTTCCAATTAGTTTTGTCGTTGTTAATTCGATCATGTCTGAGTAGTCTCTTTCTAGGGTGTTAGATAGGAAAGCCATGTTTATACCATGATTGCGATTTAGATTTCTATCAATTTCTAGGGCTTGATTAGGGTGATTGTGATGTGATTTGTTCTTTATTGAGTAATTAACGTTATTGCGCAGTTTCGTTGGTTGCTTGTGGTTAATAGTTGTTTGCACAGATCCGTCTTACGACTAGAGGCCTAGGACACGTCATTAGTTCTGATTACGTTAGTGAACATGCGGCGTATGTTGAACTATGAGCGTTGAGTCTTAACCATAGCTCAACATAGGCTCTAATCCCCCGACTCTTGACTTAGGTTTTGATAGTTGTTGACCTTGTTTGATTGGTATAAGCATGGTGGACCGACCTAATACCCTACGTTTTTATTCCATAGTTAAATCCTCAATTTATTCCGTCTTCCCTTTAGTTTAATTAATTCCTTCCTGATTTCATCTGGAGTAGCTGAATTGATTGAATATTGATTTAGAAACTCTGTCTCCCTGTGGATTCGACCCTGCTTCCACTGACTACCTAGTTAGAGGTCCGTAGGTTTATTTTTGATTAGGTGATACGACTAAAACCTATCAAATTTTGGCGCCGTTGCCGGGGAGACGGCTAGTTCTCTAAGTTTTTATTTAATTATTTGGTCTACTTCTCTGTACCTCATTGGAACTTCATTGTTTCAATCGAGGTACCCTTTACTGCTGTTTTTTTTATTTCCTTTGTATGCCCAGGTCCCAAAGAAACGGTTCCCCCATTCCAGCGGACCCTGATCTTGATAGGACAATTAGGCGGATCCGAAAGATAAAGCAGAAAGACAAGCAGTCTGTTCAGCTGAACACCTCTCGAACAGACACCTTGAGTTCAGTCATGTCAAAGTCACTGAAGTCATATGGGGTGCCCAACCCAGATGGTCTCTCCACTGGACCTACTATGCCCACCATCGCCGCTAACAACTTTGAGATTAAGCCTGGACTCATCAGCATGGTCCAGCAAAATCAGTTTGGTGGGCATCCTACTGAAGATCCGGCAAATCATCTGCAACGGTTTCAACAACTTTGTCGAACCGTTAAACATGCCGGCGTCACTCCAGATCAACTCAAAGTCATGTTGTTCGAGTTTTCACTGAGATATAGAGCCCAAAAATGGTTGAACGATGTTAAAGAAACCGAGTGGAGTGAGATTTCTGCTGCATTTCTGAGAGAGTATTACCCACCCACTAAAACAGCAGAAATCAGAAATAAACTAGCCACGTTTTCCCAAGAGCCTGATGAAACATTAAGGGAAGCGTGGGCTAGGTTTAGAGATTTACAGAGAGAGTGTCCACACCATAATATGGACAAATGGTTCTTGACACAGACATTCTACAATGGTCTGCAGCCTCAGACGAAGTGTATTGTTGATTCGTCTGCAGGAGGAGTGTTTTTAGACAAGGCAGTTGATGAGGGTTATGAATTCATATCAAATCTTGCAGCCAATGACCATACATCATCTAGGAGTTTGACTAAGAAGGTACTTGAAGTTGACGTTATTTCATTGCTTACATCTCAGATGGCGCAACTAACTCAGCAGCTAAT
This sequence comes from Patellifolia procumbens, assembly GCA_947645195.1. NCBI lineage: Eukaryota > Viridiplantae > Streptophyta > Magnoliopsida > Caryophyllales > Amaranthaceae > Patellifolia > Patellifolia procumbens. The sequence goes on from CANSGD010001099.1 coordinate 249,446, forward strand.
GAAGTCTTCTAGTCCGACACCTCCACCCATGAGTATCAATGCTATGTCTGCAGTAGCAACCATTACCTCATCTTACTGCGAGGTATGTGGTGTTCAGGGTCACTTTGGGCATGACTGTCAGTTCAGTCAATTTCAGATGGAGCAGGCCAATGCCTTCCAACAAAGACCACAAACCTTCCCCCCTTCACATAACTACCAAAACCCACAAAACCATCAACCTCCACCTCCACAAAACTACCCTAAACCTTCATACCATCAAACCCCACAAAATTTCCAAAGACCACCACCACAAAACTTCCATCATCCCAATAACTTCCAAACTCCACAAAATTTCCACACCCCACCTCCACAAAACAACCCATAAGAGCCTAGCAATTCTGAACTGATGAAACTGATATTGTCTATGCAAAAGGCAAATGAGGAAACAAGGAGGGCTCAAGAGAAGCACATCCAACTTCTCGAGGCTCAAGTTGCTCAGTTGGCAGAATCTAATGCACAAAGGCAGCAGGGACAATTGCCAGGGCAACCAGTTCAGAGAGAACATGTGAATGCCATCACTCTTCGTAGTGGCATTGCATATGATGCCCCTCCAGTGCCCATTGATGAGGTTACCCCGACTGCAGGGAAGAAGAGGGTGGTAGAGGAAGGAAAAAGAAAGAATTCGACGTCTGAAGTCGATTTGTCTGCAGAAGCTGAACAGACAGGGAAGAAAAAGGAGAAGGTTTCTGAAACGCCTTTTACACCAAGGCTACCTTTTCCTCACAGGATGCAACAGTCCAAGGTCGATCAGCAGTTTGGTAAGTTCTTTTCTATGGTCAAGAACCTTGAGGTAACGATTCCATTCACAGACTTAATTACTCAAGTGCCTGTTTATGCCAAATTTCTGAAAGACATGATTACTAAGAAAAGAGACATTGGTGGGGTAGAACGTGTCGCTCTTACTGAAGAGTGTAGTGCTTTTATTCAAAATAAAACCCCACCAAAGTTAAAAGATCCTGGTAGTTTTTCTATACCCTGCCATCTTGGACCTATTTTTATTGACAAGGCTTTGTGTGATTTAGGTGCTTCTGTTTCTGTTATGCCATTGTCTGTTTATAAGAAACTGAACATGGGAGCCCTTAAATGCACACAAATCACTTTACAGATGGCGGATCGTTCTATAAAATACCCTCTAGGTGTTTTAGAGGACGTTCCTGTTCGGGTTGGGAAATTCTACATCCCTGTTGATTTTGTGGTATTAGATATGGATGAGGATGCCCAGATTCCTATTATCTTGGGTAGGCCATTTTTGTGTACTGCTGGTGCTGTAATTGATGTTAAGTCTGGGTCTTTAACTCTTAGCGTTGGCGATGACAAAGTGATGTTTAAACTAACCAATGCTGTTAAGGCTCCTATGCTTGAACAATCTTTTTGCAGGGATAAGGTTTTAGATGAAGTAGGGGTGGAGAAGGTTCCAATTCCACCTAAGGTTGCCTCACCGTCTGGAGGCATTTTCAAGAACATTTGGAGGAGAAAGATGTTTGATGAGGGTGGCACTCATTGCCAAGCCCCTCCTATTTGAGAGAGGGAGGATTATGGTCGTGCGGGACCTTTATAAACCAGCGCTGTGCGAGAGGCAACTCATATTTTTCTTTCCCTTTTCCTTTTCTTTTTTATTTTCCTTTTTTTTTGTGAGCGAGAGTGAGGGTACTAACATTGTTTTTCCTCTTAGCATAGTCCTTATCACCTTTTGGCATTGAGGACACTGCCAAGTTCAGCTTTGGGGAGGAGTTCTGTTTGTATTCCCTATCTCTTTTACTGCTTTCTAGAATAGTTTTACTGCTTTCGAAAAATACTGAAAAAATCAAAAAAAAAATGGTTCCCATGACTGGTTTAGTTTCCTCCCTGTGCCCCTTTTTGTGCTCTATTTGAAATTGATTTGACTTTGTTTTCTGGATAGCTGGGCATTTGTGATCTTGAGGCTTTGATTTGATGTTTGATTGCTATGATTTCGAGCATTTTTGGATAATATTAGACCACTTTGTGCTGCATACCTGAATTGGTTAGACTGTGAGGCCTCTTTGTAGCCTATTGGATTCATATTATTATCCAGTCTATTCTTGTGTGTTAGTTCCTCTTTAGTGGATTGATCTTGACTTTGACTTCGTACTCGTCTGATTTTAGATGACTTGTAGCATGTGCTGTGATAGAGGCGTTCTTTTGTCTTATTCTTGAGCTTCAGAGTGAGTTTTTGATATACTTTTATCCTCCTTAGCCCCGCTGAGCCTAATGACTTGTTTCGTTTTACTTAAACCCCTATTACGAGCCAAAAGCCTTCACTTGATATTATTCCAAGCCTAGCTTGGGGAGCTTTTGTATGGGTTGAGTTTGAGATTGGTTTGTTGGTTTAGTTTGGTTTTTGAGGAGTTTAAAAATGTATTTGCTGTGGTTTGAGAGTGAGAAAGAGAAAAGAAAAAGCAAGTTTAGAGTTGCGTGAATGAAGTTCAGAAAAATGAAAGAAAAATGAAATGAAAATTCAAAAGAATTCTAGTTCTTTCATTCACGTACGTTCATAAAGGAATATTCGCTCCATTGCTAGAAAATTGGGTTTGTTATGCGCTTTTCATTGATTTATGAGAGTTGGGTTATTTTACATGGTTTTATGGTGGTTGTTGGGAGTTGTGAAGGCCATCTTAGGCCTTGTATGAATGGTTTATGCTCCCCCTTTCTTGGTTTTTCCGCCACATTACCCAAAAGTATCCCCTACCTCTCACCTAAGCCCCATTACAACCCTATAAAGTCCTCTTGAGCTCGTGTCTGCAATGTTCATTTGATTGATTTCGAGTTAGTTTGTCAAAGTTAAAGAGTATTTCTGCTAATTGAGTCGACTTGACTAGGATGAGCGTCATTGAACCTTCTTAAACACATGAGAGTGTGAGTGGGAAGGGTACTTATGGTCGGGTTGGTGAGTGTTCGGGCACATTCTTTGCCTGCCACAAAATTGAGAGGAGTGACACCCTTGTGAGTGCCTTTTCAGGACTTGTATGCTTTGTGGATGCTTGAGTTTGATAAATTGCTTGAATGATTGGTGGTTGGATGGATTTGATGAGCCAAACTTGAATTATGCCTGCTTGAACGATTCTTAGTCTTGAAAATGTTTTGAGCTTTGATTTGTCTTTATCTTTGGGGTGAGGTAATCTATTCCACGTTCATGTGCTGTTTGCTTGAGGACAAGCAAAGGTTTAGCTTGGGGGAGTTTGATATCACGTATTTATATAGAGTTTTCTCCCTTATTTACAAGCTAATTTGTGCGTCATTGGAGCTCTTGGGAGCTATTTTGTGCTAACTATCGTATGTAGTTGTGGTTTCGTGTTTTAGTATTGAATTGCAAGTTTTATGGAGTTTTCTCCTTATTCCCGAGCCTTTTGGAAGCAACCACGGCTTTACGAGATGTTACTAGGCACGTAGGATGGCTCACGAGCTTTATGAATAGTTTTGGAGGTCCCAAGACCCCTAAACGTGAAGATTAGAGAGCCAAAGAGTCAAAAAAGGAGGTTTCCGTGCTTTGATCGGGCAGAAATGGCCCGATCGGGCGAAGTATTTATGATCGGGTATGAAAGTTGCGGACCCGATCGGGCAAGGTGTGCCCGATCAGATCGGGCGAGCATCAATGCACCAGACCCGATCGGGCATTGTGTGCCCGACCCGATTGGGTGGGGGTGCTGCTAGGTCCCATTGTGAAGCTGCGGACGCTAAGAAGCTGCTGAGCTCGTTTGTCGCCTGGCCCGCTCGGGTGGGCCGTAATACTTGGATTGCTGCTTCACTGCTACTATATGAAGGCCCAGGAGCGCAGATTGGTGACTTTGTACGTCGGCCCGATCGGGTGGATGCCTCGGGCCCGATCGGGTCTGGCGCTCTTTATCGCGCTTTTCCACTTTTTGTTCCCGTTTTTAGTGAACTTGAGGGGGTATTATAAATACCTTTTCCTCATTATTTAGAGACATCTTTTATTCATCTTTCATTAGGTTTTAGACTAGTTTTATTCTTCATTGTTCTTAGTTTAATTCAAACACTTTAGATTATTTAGAGGTGATCAAACCTATTTTTGATTTCAATAAAAGTTCCTGCTTTCCGTCAATTGGTACTCTTCTCTACTCTTTATCTCTTTAATTACCTTGATTGCTTAGTTCATTTATTTAATCGTTCATGATGCAATTGTTAGGGTTTCCAATTAGTTTTGTCGTTGTTAATTCGATCATGTCTGAGTAGTCTCTTTCTAGGGTGTTAGATAGGAAAGCCATGTTTATACCATAATTGCGATTTAGATTTCTATCAATTTCTAGGGCTTGATTAGGGTGATTGTGATGTGATTTGTTCTTTATTGAGTAATTAATGTTATTGCGCAGTTTCGTTGGTTGCTTGTGGTTAATAGTTGTTTGCACAGATCCGTCTTACGACTAGAGGCCTAGGACACGTCAGTAGTTCTGATTACGTTAGTGAACATGCGGCGTATGTTGAACTATGAGCGTTGAGTCTTAACCATAGCTCAACATAGGCTCTAATCCCCCGACTCTTGACTTAGGTTTTGATAGTTGTTGACCTTGTTTGATTGGTATAAGCATGGTGGACCGACCTAATACCCTAGGTTTTTATTCCATAGTTAAATCCTCAATTTATTCCGTCTTCCGTAGTCTATTCTTTAGTTTAATTAATTCCTTCCTGATTTCATCTGGAGTAGCTGAATTGGTTGAATATTGATTTAGAAACTTTGTCTCCCTGTGGATTCGACCCTGCTTCCACTGACTACCTAGTTAGAGGTCCGTAGGTTTATTTTTGATTAGATGATACGACTAAAACCTATCAGTCATCGGTGTGAGCAAAGGAACGGCGTGCGGGTTAGATTCATTCAATAAGCTGGGTTTTGGTTTTTTGAAAACCTAACTTTTTTTGCCAAAAATTCGCTAATAAAACTTTTTTTACGTTTAATGAACCCCGCATTTTTTTGCGTTTAATACGAGCTGGGAGTCCTTTTGCGTTTTTTACTTCAAAAAACGGGTTCGGCGTTTCATTCACGAATAAAACGCGATTAAACTAACTAAGCTCAAAACCACCTCATACGACCGCCGTTTGGCCCCATATTTGGTATTTCATATTTTTTTGATATTTGAAACCTACAACCAAAATTTCGTCCCAATCTGGAAACTTTTTTTTGAAACCTTTTTTTCCATCAACGTAGACTGAGTGCCGTTAAGGAGCATATGTGACTCAAAACCATCTCATACGACAACCTTTTTGGCCCATATTTGGTATGCTATATTTTTTTGGTCATTGAAACCTACAACCAAAATTTCGTCTTAATCTGAAAACTTTTTTTTGAAACCTATTTTCCATCAACGTGGATTGAGTGTCATTACGGAGCATATGTGATTCAAAACCACGTCATATGACGACCATTTTGCCCCATATTTGGTATTTCATATATTTTTGGTCATTGAAACCTACCACAAAAAATTCGTCTCAATCTGAAATCTTTTTTTTCAAATCCTTTTTTACCATCAATGTGGATCGAGTGCTGTTATGGAGCCTATGTGACTCAAAACCACCTCATACGACCGCCGTTTGGCCCCATATTTGGTATTCCATATAATTTTTGTCATTGAAACCTACCACAAAATTTTCGTCTCAATCTGAAACCTTTTTTTTGAAACCTTTTTTTCCATCAATGTGGACCGAGTGTCGTTACGGAGAATGTGTGACTCAAACCACCTCATACGACGACGGTTAGGCCCCATATTTGGTATTTCAGATTTTTTTGAACATTGGAACCTAACACAATAATTTCGTCCCAATCTGGAAACTTTTTTTTGAAACCTTTTTTTTTTTTTGGTAAATAAAAAATTGATATATCACCAAACTGTGTTTACACCCTAACACCTTTTAGGAAGGGACAGATCCCAACTCTCAGGCACAAAAGAACAATTAGTTACAAAGACCTTGTAACCATTTCCTATCTCTTTCTTTCAATTTACATGTATAAAGCAAGTATAATCTTTTATTAACAAAAAATTTAATTCTTTGTACTGTGTAAACCACTAAAGGGGTTTTTTGCTACCAAAACGTCAGGTTTCTAGCACCCCATAAGCAGTATAGCAGCCCTGCTGCAGTAGCTTTGAAGATCTGCTGCTGCACATGAGAGCACTGCCTGCCTCTCCTAAGCCAACACAGCAGCTGCTGCATGTTGTCAAACCTCCTCTGTATGCCTAGCCAAGAGCAAACTTCCAGCCAAATCTTCCTAGCATACTGACAATCAAAGAACACATGCTGATGATTCTCCTGGTGGAGTTCACATATGCAGCACATCTGTGCATCACAGATACCAAATCTAGCCCATCTTTCTCTCACAGGAAGTTTTTGTTGGATCACTAGCCACCATAAGAAGCTATGTTTAGGCATAGCCAATTTGTTCCAGATTGTACCTGCCCAAAGCACTTTGATCCCCATCTGGTCCATCCCCTGATAAATCTTGGCTATAGAATAGCCTCCAGTTGGCCACCAAGACTGTATCATCCAGTCTTGCATTTCCTCTTTTATCATGCGAACCTGTTTCCATACCCAGCTCCCATTGGTGGAGGGTTTGTATCCCCACCAATCATTACCTCTGATGTATACACTATGAACCCATTTCACCCATAGTGTATCCTTTTTGTCAGCCAACTGCCAAGCTATTTTGCCTACAGCAATTTTGTTCCAGAGGGCCAAATTTCTAACCCCTAGACCACCAAGCTTCTTGGGTTTGCAAACTGTATCCCACTTTACATAACCAGCTTTGACCCCTTCTGTTTTACCTTCCCAAAGAAATCTTCTACATAACTGATTAATTCTTTTGATGGCAGCCTTGGGAAAGATCATTATCTGCATCCAATAAGTGCAAATACTCATAAGTACAGAATTAACCAGTTGAAGTCTCCCTGCAAAGGAGAGATGCCTGGTTTGCCATCTTGTAATCCTGTGCATAACTCTTTTGATGAGTTGATCACAGTCACTGGAACTTAGCTTTTTATTGCAAATTGGAACCCCCAGATATTTGAAAGGCCAATTACCCCTCTTGAATCCTGATTTCAGAATCAGAGATTCCACATCACTAGCAGCCATGTTAGCACAATACAGTTCAGACTTGCCATTGTTAGCAACCAAACCTGAGACAAGCTCAAAGTGTTTAAGGCCTTGTATAATTAATCTGGCACTCTTGATTTCCCCTTTGCAGAAAACTAACAGATCATCAGCAAAACATAGTGTATTGAGCTTAAGATCATTGCATCTAGGATGAAACTTGAAATCCTTCCTGCTTCCCATATACTTCAAAGTTCTAGTCAAATACTCCATACAAAGAGTGAAAAGTAGTGGGGAAATAGGGTCCCCTTGCCTCAAACCCCTCTTAGAGTTGAAAAACCCCTGGCTTGTACCATTAATGAGCAAGGTAAAGTTAGCTGTAGAGATACAAGCCATGATCACTTTGATGAAGTGACTTGGGAAATTGAGAGCAGTCATAAGATCTTGTAAGAACTCCCACTCAATAGTGTCATAAGCTTTCTGCAAATCGATCTTCATTAAGCAGCTAGAAGGCACATTCTTCCTAGCATAGTGTCTAACAAGATCCTGGCAAACTAGGATGTTATTGATGATGCTTCTTCCACTAATAAAGGCTCCCTGATTCTGTGAGACAATGTAGGGGAGGACATGTTTTAGCCTGGAACAGAGCAATTTAGAGATACACTTGTACACCACAGTGCAACATGCAATAGGTCTATATTCATAGACCTGTGTAGGACAATTCACTTTTGGCACTAGTGAAATTGAGGTAGTATTCAACACCTTCAGCATAACACCTGTATGAAAGAATTCTTTGACAGCAGCTACTAAGTCAGAGCCTATAGTATCCAACCTAGTCTTAAAGAAAGAACTTCCATACCCATCCATGCCAGGTGCTTTGTTCTCAGGAATGGACCATAAGGCCTTTTTAATCTCCTCTGCTGTAAAATCCAAGCCTAGCATCTTCTGCATGTCCTCAGTAATGATCTCACCCTGCAGCATAACTCTAGGCTTGATCTTAGAGACAGCATGTGTATCACTCATGAAGCTTGAAAAATGTTGAATGAACTGTTCACAAACAAGTTTAGGATCCAAGATCCAATCACCATCTGTATTCTGTACAGTGTTAATTCTGTTTTTGTGATTACTAGCTTTGACAGCTTGATGAAACACTGCAGTATTATCATCTCCAAAGGTGATCCACTCCTCCCTAGCTTTTTGTTTTAAAAAACTAAGATACTCACTTTTAGCTTTCTTGTACTGTTGTGCAGCAATGTACTCCTTTTGCACACTCAGATGATAACCAGTATTGTTATGCATGTACTCCTGAGCCTCCTCATACACTCTGGCAACTTGTCTCATATTGCCAACTACATCCCCTACATGATCATTGTTGAACCTCCTCAAAAGAGGTTTGAGCTGTTTGAGTTTCTCATAAATCTGAAACATAGCATACCCTGGAACTGGTTTTGCCCAAAATTTCTTAATCAAATCTTGATACCCATCCTGTTCACACCAAATATTGAGAAATCTGAAGGGTTTGTACCCCTGAACTTCTGTGTAGCTTCTCAGAAGTGCTGGGCTGTGGTCAAAATCCCCCTCAGGAAGGAAAGTGACCTCTGAGTTAGTGTAGGATGACAGCCAAGATGAGTTTTCCATCACCCTATCTATCTTGGTCATTACCCTACTATGCTCATCTTGTTTATTGTTCCAAGTAAACCATCTGCCACTAAATTTGATGTCTTCCATGCTACAGAAATCAACACACTTCTTGAAATCAAGCATTTCCCTCTTAGTGTGCACATCTCCTGTCTTCTCATCTTCATGAAGGATGACATTAAAGTCACCACCCCATACCCATGGCCCCTTCACAGTGCTGGCCAATCTACATAGGTCCCTCCATAAAGGCATCCTCTCTTCACCTTTGTTAAAAGCATATACAAAGGTACAGAAGAAGGCTGTTGAATGCACTGGTTTTATTCTACAATGCACCATTTGAGCTATGCACCCTTTAATATCAACTTGAAAAACACTAGGGTCCCAAGCCACCACCACCCTTCCTTTACCATGCCAAGGTAGGTTAGAAGTGATACACCAACCTGGACATATATTGAGGTACAAGGAACCAATGTGGTTAGCCTTAACCTTAGTTTCCAGGAGGCATATTAGTTTAGCATGTTGTTTATTGAGGATAACCCTCACAAAGTCCTGTTTGCTAAAACTATTAAGCCCCCTGGTATTCCATATCAAGATACTATCCATTAGGGATAGGGGTTGCCAGCCCCTGCACCCTTTCCTTGTCTGTACTTTCCTCCTGTGCAACAACTGATTTCTGTCCAAGTACCTCAAAGAAGTTGTTGTGTTCATTAGGTGGTTCAGCCACTGGTGTAGCTTTGTTCTTTGCTGGTGAAGGCTGAGCAGAAGCACCCCCTTCTTGGTGATAGAGATGAAGCCATCCTCATCCACCACTCTTTGAGCTACACTGATCTTGGTAGTTGGTTTAGGCCTCCACACCTTGACAGGTTTCTCTTTATGCCAGCAATCCTCTCTAGCATGCCCATACTTCTTGCATACTAGGCATTTAGTAGGTTTCCACTCATAATAAACCTCCTGAACCAGTTCCACACCCTTCTCATTGATGAATGAAATTTGATCTGGAAAATCTTGATCAAGCTGAACATCCACCATAACTCTGGCAAACTTAGTCCTCTGCTTCATCTCAGTATAGGTGTCAATCTTCCTGAGATTGCCAACCACACCCACAATCTTGCTAAGACTCCTTTTCCCCCAGAATTTCAGACTTAGATTGTGCAATTGGATCCAAATAGGAACTGTGGGTGTAGCACATTCCTTCATACTGTCATCTGGATCCCATTGCCTATCTATCAATGGTTTGTTGTCAAAAAAAATAGGCACCACTAGTGGTGGTTTCAACAGCCTTCAGATCTTCAAATATCACCAAGTAACCTCCATTTGCAATAGGTGCAATAACAACAATTCCCAGATTTCCCCATATTCTCTTAAGAAAACCCTCAAACACCTGGATAGGGGGTTTTGCTCCAATGACAAAACATACAACTGTTGTACTCCAAAACTCTACCTCCTCCTTAACATCCTCCCATTCAAGAACAGGTTTCAATTGTGCAGCAGCATTAGAATCATTCATACAGTTCCTCGCAGAATCATTCAATGCAGCAGAGTTATGATTAGGGTTTGTAATGGCCAACAGTTGACTTTTGCGTATTGAGTTTTGTGGGTTAGTGGTATGATCATTATCAGTAACATCAATTGATGATCTAGTTGTTATACTAGCATTTAGGTTTAAATCAATCAAGTTAGAACCAACATTGATCAAATTGCTCTCCAACTGCTTACCTCCAGTATTGATCATAGCTCTAGTAATAGGTACAGATGTGGTAATCTGACTTCTTTGGAGTGCTAATTGGATTCTTGGACTTGCATAGTCTCCATCTGAATCAAAATCACTGCTGGATGATGAGCCATCAAAATCTGATTGCCAGTTTTCCATAGCTGCCTTGCCCTCTTTTCTTGAAACTGATTGAATATGATCATCAGATCGTGTGCCAGATTGTGTTTTGGGTTGTTTATTTGAAGCATTTTGTGGGTTTTTCTTGGATTTGTTGCTTTGATTAGCATTGCCACCAACAGATTTCATCCCCTTCCCCTGCCTACTCCTTGTGTTTGCCATCACCAATGGGAGCTCAAAGAGAGAGAAAAAGAGAAGAGGTCATGAAACCTTTTTTTCCATCAACGTAGACTAAGTGTCGTTAAGGAGCATATGTGACTCAAAGCCACCTCATACGACGGCCGTTTGGCCCCATATTTGGTATTTCATATTTTTTTGGACATTGAAACCTACCACCAAAATTTCGTCTCAATCAAACAACTTTTTTATGAAACCTTTTTTGCCATCAACGTGGACCGAGTGCCGTTACGGAGCATATGTGACTCAAAACCACCTCATACGACGGCCGTTTCGCCCCATATTTGGTATTTAATATTTTTTGGTCATTGAAACCTACCACCAAAATTTCGTCCCAATCTCGAAACTTTTTTTTGAAACCTTTTTTTCCATCAACCTAGAGCGAGTGCCGTTAAGGAGCATATGTGACTCAAAACCACCTCATACGACAACCTTTTTGCCTCATATTTGGTATTCTATATTTTTTTTGTCATTGAAACCTACCACCAAAATTTCGTCTCAATCTAAATACTTATTTTTGAAACCTTTTTTTCCAGCAACGTGGATTGAGGGCCGTTACGGAGCATATGTGACTAAAGACCACCTCATACGACCGCCGTTTGGCCCCATTTTAGGTATTTCATATTTTTTTATGTCATTGAGACCTACCCCGAAAATTTCATCCCAATGTTGAAATTGTTTTTTGAAACCTTTTTTTACATCAACATGGAGTGAGTGCCGTAAAGGAGCGACTCTAAAGCACCTCATACGACGGCCATGTGGCGCCATATTTGGTATTTCATATTTTTTTGGTCATTAAAACCTACCACCAAAATTTGGTCTCAATCAAAAAACTTTTTTTGAAACCTTTTTTCCATCGACCTGGACCGAGTGCAGTTACGGAGCATATGTGACTCGGAACCACCTCATATGACCGCCTTTTTGCCCCATCTTTGGCCTTCCATACTTTTTTGGTTATTGAAACCTACTACAAAAATTTCGTCTCAATGTGGAAACTTTTTTTTGAAAGGTTTTTTTTTTTTTTTTTTTTGGTAATTTAAGAATTGTATATCAACAAGGAACCTTTTTACAACCTATCATTTGGAAGGGACAGACCCCAACTCAAAATATTAACAGAAGGCTAAGAATGAAGACTGTTAATCCATATCCTATCTTTTTCTTTCAATTTACAAGTATAAAGACTCTTAGCTCTTTGGAGAGCAAAAAATTGAATTCTGTTGATAGTGTAGCTAACTGAAGGTGTTTGGTCCAGCCAATAAGACTGGTTCCTTGCCTTCCAAATATGATACAGCAGACTAGCCACTGTAGCTTTGCATACTTGCTGTTGAACCATAGTGAAACCCCTCCCCCTTCTGAGCCATAGCAATAGTTGCTTCATACTGCCAAAAACCTGTGGGAAGCCTAACCATCTTCCAATCTCTTGCCAAATCCTCCTGGTGTAAAGGCATTCAAAGAAAAGGTGCTGGTGTGTTTCTAGATGAGCATCACAGATGCAGTATGATACTTTTTCACAAAAAAAGAACCTTGTCAATCTTTCTCTAACAGGTAACCTTTGGTGGACAGTCACCCACCACAGAAAACTATGCTTAGGCATAGCTAACTTATTCCAAATGGTTCCATGCCATTCCACTTTCTTGTCCATATTCTTAATGCCATGGTAGATTTTAGCTATAGAATATGAACCAGTCCACCAAGCTTGACTGATCCAAGCATGAACTTGATTTTTAACTGTACAGATTTGTTTCCAAATCCAGCTACCAGTGGTGGTAGGAGTGTACCCCCACCACTCTTGGCCTTTAAAGTAGACACCATGAACCCACTTAACCCACAAGTTATCTTTCTTTTCAGCTATTTGCCAAGCTATCTTCCGTACAACAACCCTATTCAAGAGGGCTAGGTCTCTCACTCCAAGGCCTCCATGCTTCTTAGATTTACAAACTGAGGTCCAGTTGACAAACCCAGTTTTGCAGCCTTCTGTTTTCCCTTCCCAAAGAAATCTTCTGCATAGTTTATTAACTCTTGCAATAACTATTTTTGGAAGAATTATAAGTTGCATCCAGTATGTGCATACACTCATCAACACTGAGTTCACAAGTTGCAATCTACCAGCAAAAGAAAGGTGCTTTGCTTGCCATCCTGTAATTCTTTGCACTATCTTGCTGACTAGTTGATCACAGTCTTGGTTGGAGATCTTTTTGTTGCAAATTGGCATCCCTATGTATCTGAAAGGGAGTTGCCCTAACTTAAACCCAGATTTCTCAATCAGTTTTGCCACCTCAGTTTCAGCCATGTTAACATGAAATAGCTCAGATTTCCCCTTGTTGGCTACTAGCCCTGATACTGATTCAAAATACTTGAGGCCTTGTAGAAGCAATCTAGCACTTTGTATTTCCCCTTGCAGAACACCAGAAGATCATCAGCAAAGCACAGGTTGTTCAGCTTCAAACCAGCACATCTAGGGTGGAAATTAAAATCCTTCCTCCCCCCTAGATATTTCAGTGTCCTTGTCAAATATTCCATACAAAGTGTGAACAAAAGAGGGGAAACAGGATCACCTTGTCTCAAACCTCTATTGGAGTTGAAAAAACCTTGACTGGTGCCATTTATAAGCAGAGTGAAACTAGTGGTTGTGATACATGCCATAATTAGTTTAATAAACTGTGTTGGAAACTTCAGAGCTTCCATCAAATCAGCCAAAAAACTCCATTCAACAGTGTCATATGCCTTTTGGAGATCAATCTTCATCATACAACTAGGAGAAGCATTTTTCCTTGCATAGTGCCTCACAATATCTTGGCAAACCAAGATGTTGTTCAGGATGCTTCTACCACAGATAAAGGCTCCCTGATTTTGGGACACAATATGAGGCAGAACCATTTTGAGCCTAGTACAGATTAGCTTGGAGATACATTTATAAAGAACAGAGCAACATGCTATTGGTCTATATTCATGGACTTTACTAGGGCAGTTGATTTTTGGAACTAAAGAGATGGAGGTAGTGTTAACTACTCTAAGCATCTCACCTGTTTGGAAGAACTCCTGAACAGCAGCTACTAAATCAGCCTCCACCACTTCCCAACTTGCTTTAAAGAAATAGCTTCCATAGCCATCAATACCTGGAGCTTTGTCATCAGGAATGGACCATAAAGCTTCCTTAATTTCAGCTGCAGTGAAGGACATCTTCATTGTATCTTGCATTTCCTCTGATAAGACTGCCCCTTGTTGAATAATTTGGCTTTTAATCTTAGAAACTGTTTGGCTATCATTCATAAATCTAGCAAAATGATTAATGAATTGATCACAAACTTGTTGAGGGTCTGTAATCCAATTCCCTTCATTGTCTTGAATAGTGTTGATTCTATTCTTGTTCAATCTTGCTTTTACTGCTTGGTGGAATAGAGCAGTGTTTCCATCCCCCATAGCTATCCATTCTTCTTTTGCCTTCTGTTTGAGAAAACCAAGTAGCTCAAGGTTGGCTTTATTGAACATCTGTGCAGCCTTATATTCTTCTCTGATCAAATCAGTATCTTCAGGTTTCTTGTGCATTGCATTTTGAGCTTCCTCTAAATTTTTTGCAGCTTCTTTCACATTACTAGCCACATCTCCAACCTGCCCCTTATTAAACTTCTTCAACATAGGTTTAAGAAGTTTAAGTTTTTGAGTAAATTGGAACATTCTGTAGCCTTGAATTTGATTAGACCAATACTCCCTAATCATCTCCTGGTATCCCTCCTGTGCACACCAAAGATTAAAAAATCTAAAAGGCTTATACCCTTGCACCTCCTCATAACTCCTCAATAGAGCAGGACTATGGTCAAAATCACCTTCAGGAAGGAAGGTGACCTCTGAGTTAGTGTAGTGTGCTAACCAATCTGTGTTAGCCATCACTCCGTCAATCTTGGACATCACTCTGCTATGTTCATCTTGTTTATTGTTCCAAGTAAACCATCTACCACTAAACTTGATATCCTCCATACCACAACTAGCTACACACTGTTGGAACTCCTTCATTTCTCTCTTGGTATGTATCTCTCCAGTTTTCTCATCATCTAAGGATGATGTTGAAATCACCACCCCAGACCCAAGGTCCCTTCAGACCTCTTGCTAAGGAACAAAGATCCCTCCATAGAGGCTTTCTTTCTACACCTTTATTATAAGCATAGATAAAGGTCAGAAAAAGGCTTCTGTATGTTTTGGCTGCACTTTACAGTGGACTAGTTGATCTGTACACTCCCTGATGTCCACTTGAAATACATGAGGATCCCAAGCTACCACCACTCTACCCTTACCATGCCAAGGTAAGTTTGAAGTTATACACCACCCAAGGCAAATGCTTAGGTACAAGGCACCAGCATTCTTGGCCTTGACCTTAGTTTCCAAGAGGCAAACTAGCTTAGCATGATGGTGTTGCATAAAATCCCTCACTCTACTTTGCTTGTTAAATCTGTTTAGCCCCCTGGTGTTCCAAAAAAGGATACTATCCATTAGGGATAGGGGTGATCAACCCCTGTTCCCTTAAACTGCTTCCATTCTCCTGAAGTTGAAGCACTTCCTGAGTATCTTCCTCATTACTTCCTGTCCCCTCCAAAGCAGCAAATGTATTCTGTGTTTCAGTATGAAGAACAGCACCCTCATCTAGAGTGTTTCTCTGTGCCACAGAACCACCCTTCCTGGAGCTAATGGAAATAAAACCATCATCATCAACTACCCTCTGAGCTACTGGGATTTTTGTGGTTTGTTGTTTTGGCCTCCACACCTTAGAAGTTTTAACAGGCTTATTTTTAAACCAGCACTCCTCTGTAGCATGTCCATACCTCTTGCAGACATTGCACTTAGATGGTTTCCATTCATAAACCACCTCCTGAGTCACCTCTACCCCTTTTTCATTAATAAAGCTTATCTGTTCAGGGAAATGTTGTTCAAGTTGCACATCTACCATAACTCTGGCATACCTAATTCTTTGCTTGAGTTCAGTGTAAGTATCCAGTTTCCTTAGGGCCCCAATCCCCCCAACAATCTTGCTGAGACATTGTTTACCCCAGAATTTCAGTCCTAAGTTTGGTAGTTAAAGCCAAATAGGGACTGTAGGAGTGGAGCATTCCTCCATGCTTTCATCTGGATCCCACTTCTTGATTAGCAGAGGTTTGCTATCAAAGAAGTAGTCCCCAGCAATGATCTTGTCTACTGCTTCCTTCTCCTTGAATCTAATCAAGAATCCCCCATTCTCAATAGGAACTACAACCCCTAAGCCAAAGGATCCCCAGATTCTCTTAACAAAACCCTCAAACACCTGGTGTGGAGGTTTTGCACCTAGAACAAAACATATAATTGCTGAACTCCAAAATGCAATCTCCTCCTCAACATCTTCCCAACATATTATAGGTTTCAGATCATTCACAGCATCAGTTTGAGAAAAGTCAACGGCGGTTAAGTCAACCTGATCACAAACCCTCTTCTGATCAACAGATTGTTCCTTTGGGTTTAACAGCCCAGATTTACCAGTAATAACATCAGCATTATCATTCAAACTAGTTCCCCCATTCAAATCAATCACAGCAGATCCAATATTGAGCAGGTGAGCAGAATCAATGATCTTACCTCCATGGCTGTCTTTGGAAGCTCTTGTGACTGGAATTGTAGTAATATGGCTTTTCTGCATCATCTTGATGAATCTTGGGCTTGCATACTCTCCATCTGAGTCAAACTCACTAGTAGATGAGGAATCATCAACATCTGATTGCCAGTTTGCCATTTCTGTCTTACCCATTTTTCTTGCATCTGATTAAAAATGATCATCAGATTGTGTACCAGATTGTGTTTTGGGCTGTTTATTAGAAGCATTTTGTGGGTTTTTCTTGGATTTGTTGCTTTGATTAGCATTGCCACCAGCAGATTTCACCCCCTTCCCCTGCCTACTCCTTGTGTTTGCCATCACCAACGGGAGTTCAAAGAGAGAGAAAAAGACGGGAGAATTTTTTTTTTTTCCATCAACGTAGACTGAGTGTTTTGAAAGGTTTTTTCCATCAACGTGGATTGAGTGTCGTTACGGAGCATATGTGACTCAAAACCACCTCATACGACCGCCGTTTGGCCCCATATTTGGTATTTCATATGTTTTTGGTCATTGAAACCTACCCCAAAAATTTCATCCCAATCTGGAAATTGTTTTTTGAAACCTTTTTTTTCCATCAACGTGGATCGAGTGTCGTTAAGGAGCGACTCTAAACCACCTTATACGACGGCCGTGTGGCCCCATATTTGGCATTTCATATTTTTTGGTCATTGAAGCCTACCACCAAAATTTCGTCTCAATCAAATAACTTTTTTTGAAACTTTTTTCATCGACGTGGACCGAGTGCCGTTACGGAGCATATGTGACTCGGAACCACCTCATACGACCGCCTTTATGCCCCATCTTAGACATTCCATATTTTTTTGGTTATTGAAACCTACTACAAAAATTTCGTTCCAATCTGGAAACTTTTTTTGAAATTTTTTTTTCCATCAACGTGGACCGAGTGCCGTTACGGAGCATATGTGACTCAAAACCTTAGTTAAAAACGGGACGGGAATCAAACGGAGTTTAATTCGGCGCGTTTAAAACGGCAAAAATTTGAAAAATTAGGTCAAATATTCGACTAAAAAAACGTTGACTTTTATTATTCGGATACGTACGTATAAGCGTTTAAAACGGTTTCAATTTTTAAAAATTCGGCCAAAAAAACGTCATTATTTCTGTCCATTATTTGCAGTTTGCACTTGGCTTATACCAATATACCTTCTTAACCTCAACATCTCTATTCTCACAATCTCACCGTCAAAAAATTTCTATTCTCATTTGCCCAACATAGGATCTCCACCGTCCGCAATATATTGAAATCCCCAATTCCCCACAAGCCTTTCTCTTCATGCCTCCAAGTACTCCCTCTCTGCCTCCACATAACCCTAAACTTTATCCTATTCACTAAAAGTCAACCTTCAGCTCCCATTTACTCAGTACCAGATAAATAAGTAATAGAAAGCTTGTGAGTTCAACAAGAATTGGGTTTTTACAGAAACCTGTGTCGGCACTTGCAGAAACCTGTGAGAATTGAGTAAATGAGTTTAACAGAAACCTGTGTTGCCGGTTGGCCGGTGTGAGCAGATAGACGAGGTCGTCGGTGTGAGCAAAGGAACGGCGTGCGGGTTAGATTAATTCAATAAGCTGGGTTTTGATTTTTTGAAAACCTAACGTTTTTTTGCCAAAAATTCGCTAATAAAACGTTTTTTACGTTTAATTCGCCAACCCCGCGTTTTTTTGCGTTTAATACAAGCTGGGCGTCCTTTTTCGTTTTTTACCCGTTTTTTTAAAAAAAAAACAGGTTCGGCGTTTTATCCGCGAATAAAACGCGATTAAACTAACTAAGCTCAAAACCACCTCATACGACCGCCGTTTGGCCCCATATTTGGTATTTCATATTTTTTTGGTCATTGAAACTTACCACCAAAATTTCGTCCCAATCTGGAAACTTTTTTTTGAACCTTTTTTTCCATCAACGTAGACCGAGTGCCGTTAAGGAGCATATGTGACTCAAAACCACCTCATACGACAGCCTTTTTGCCCCATATTTGGTATTATATTTTTTTTTGTCATTGAAACCTACCACCAAAATTTCGTCTCAATCTAAATACTTATTTTTGAAACCTTTTTTTCCATCAACGTGGATTGAGGGCCGTTACGGAGCATATGTGACTCAAAACCACCTCATACGACCGCCGTTCGGCCCCATATTTGGTATTTCATATTTTTTTGGTCATTGAAACCTACCCCAAAAATTTCATCCCAATCTGGAAATTGTTTTTTGAAACCTTTTTTTCCATCAACGTGGAGTGAGTGCCGTAAAGGAGCGACTCTAAACCACCTCATACGACAGCCGTGTGGCGCCATATTTGGTATTTCATATTTTTTTGGTCATTAAAACCTACCACCAAAATTTCGTCTCATTCAAAAAACTTTTTTTTGAAACCTTTTTTCCATCGACCTGGACCGAGTGCCGTTACAGAGCATATGTGACTCGGAACCACCTCATACGACCGCCTTTTTGCCCCATCTTTGGCATTCCATACTTTTTTGGTTATTGAAACCTACTACAAAATTTTTTGTCTCAATCTGGAAACTTTTTTTTGAAACGTTTTTTTCCATCAACGTGGATTGAGTGTCGTTACGGAGCATATGTGGTTCAAAACCACCTCATACGACCGCCGTTTGGCCCCATATTTGGTATTTCATATTTTTTTGGTCATTGAAACCTACCCCAAAAATTTCATCCCAATCTGGAAATTGTTTTTTGAAACCTTTTTTTCCCATCAACGTGGATCGAGTGTCGTTAAGGAGCGACTCTAAACCACCTTATACGACGGCTGTGTGGCCCCATATTTGGTATTTCATATTTTTTTGGTCATTGAAGCCTACCACCAAAATTTCGTCTCAATCAAAAAACTTCCGTTACGGAGCATATGTGACTCGGAACCACCTCATACGACCGCCTTTTTGCCCCATCTTAGACATTCCATATTTTTTTGGTTATTGAAACCTACTACAAAAATTTCGTCCCAATCTGGAAACTTTTTTTGAAACGTTTTTTTCCATCAACGTGGACTGAGTGCCCGTTACGGAGCATATGTGACTCAAAACCTTAGTTAAAAACGGGACGGGAATCAAACGGAGTTTAATTCGGCGCGTTTAAAACGGCAAAATTTTGAAAAATTCGGTCAAATATTCGACTAAACCTAACATTTTTTTTGCCAAAAATTCGCTAATAAAACGTTTTTTACGTTTAATTCGCCAACCCCGCGTTTTTTTGCGTTTAATACGAGCTGGGCGTCCTTTTTCGTTTTTTACCCGTTTTTTTTTAAAAAAAACGGGTTCGGCATTTTATTCGCGAATAAAACGCGATTAAACTAACTAAGCTCAAAACCACCTCATACGACCGCCGTTTGGCCACATATTTGGTATTTCATATTTTTTTGGTCATTGAAACCCACCACCAAAATTTCGTCTGTAACACCCCGAAATTTCACTAAAATTTCGGTTGTTAATCTAGTTAAATTATTTGTTAAAAATTAAAATATACTTTTTTTTTCATAAATAGATTTATACGTGAAAAATCTATTTCAATAGCTTAAGTATATTTCAAAAATATGAAAGTGTATATTGTGGTATATTAATGTGATCAATTTGGAAAATGTATATGTTTATAATATTCGGATTTTTTTTTATATAAAATGTGGTTAGTAATTTTATATAAATTTAAGTAGCGTATGCTTTTATTTTTTTTAGCGTTAAGTTTATTTTGGACCGGCAACGTAAGAAATCTTAAGTCCGTCACTTTGGCATACGGGGACGAACTTATTTTATTTTATGAACTTCTAGGAGCTTCTAGTGTTTTCTATTACTTTGTAACGTTAAAAGACTAAGTGTCAAACCCTTCATTCTCCCCCATCAATACAACATTAAGTCACCTTAAACTCTCCATTAAACCTCCTTATTGTTCTAGTAAAACAAGCCAGAAATTCTGCTCTTTCTTTCCCCTTCTCTTCTTCCACGCCATTTTCGGCCATTTCAACACGCTTATTTTGTTTGCTTCATATCTCCTTCGTTTCTTATCGGATTTGGACGTTTGAGTAGTGAAAATTCATCTACTCGAAAGGTTCTTGCTTGTGGTATAATTTGTTTTTGAAGAAAGTGAAAGACGTAGCTGCAGTTTGCATTTCAAACAGACGACACATCCGGTTCTTGGAGGTTTTCGTGAGCAATGTTAATATCTTCTTTCGATGCCGTTATAAATTCTTTCTTACCTAAATTCAAGGTAACTAACATCTCTCTTAGCATGTTAGGATTAGAGTAGTAATTTTGGTAGCGTTAGGATTTTTGTTATTAGGGAAGGAATCATGTTTTTAGGCTTAGTTATATTAGTTTTGATAGAATTATTTGTTTTATTTTAGTACATGTTAGAATCATGTTAAGGATGATTTTACATATGTTTTCATGTCTAAACTTATGCTTGGTTTTTTATGTACATTGATAGCATGATAGTACTAGAATTTATAATTTTTGTGGCATGAAATTTGGAGTTGTGTTTGGTTAGGATTTGAATGGTTATTGTTCATGTTAAGGGGAGTTTTGGTTGTATTTTGTAGAGGGTTCTTAACCTGAAAAATTCCTTATTATTTAAGTTTATGCAATTGTTATCATGTTGAAATTCATGTAGAGTTATCAAATTTAAATTCAATGTTCATACTTTGGGCTATGATTTATGTATTGTATGATAATCATGTTAAGGTCAATTACTTTATGTTATAAGAATCATGTTGTGAGCTAGTTTCCATTGGTTTTATGTATGAATACATGAGGGTAGAATTTGGGTGAAATAACATGTGTGCTGCTTGCACAAGAAAATGAAACAGAAGGTCTTTCACGGCCCGCGACCCGTTTGAATAGTGTATGTTCAAAGTGTCATATCTCACTCGTTTTACATCGGAATTAAGCTTATGACCACTTGTTGGAAAGCTATTGAGATAATCATTAACATGCAATAGGAATCTCTTAAAAATATTTTGTAGTCTGGAAGTTATGTCTATTTGAAGTTGCTGCATATGTTTAAAACCATTTCAAAGCCTTACTTTGTTTTAGTAAAGCATGTTAAGACTTGTTGTGAGGTGAAATCTTGATAAATGGAACTCTTTTTGAAGATTTGTTGCATGTTGTATTTTATTTATTATGTTATTGGGATGAATACTTGAGTTGTCGACGTCGTAATTCTCGGGGGAGAATAATACTGCCCTAAGCACTACTTCGCCAAGAGTTATGTACGGAGGCTATTATAGCTTAGCTGTAATTACCTTCGTACCCAAACTCAGATAACGCCCTTGATGAGTACAATGTTCTATGTTTTATAGTTGCATTTTGAAGTATCTTTGAAGCATATATTGTGTGGTTTGAAGGCTTGTGAATTTTGGTGTTTGATATTTAACGATATATTATTATTAATTTATATTACTGTTGTAATTTGAAGTATTTTTAAGCCTATGCTTTTGTTGGTTTGAGGACTAGAAAATATTATATTTTAAAGTGTATGTTTTGAAGCATTTTGGAGTTTGATGTTTGAAGTTTAAAAGAGTATTATTTTGTTGAAGTTATTGATGTGTTAGTCGTATTCGAGTTGAGTAGCCTAAGGGACGGTGTCCCAAAGGTAACGAACATGCACTCCGAGGGGTCAGGGGGACACTGAGTAGGGTGTTACCCTGCATTGGAAAATCTTAGGATTATGTTGTCGTCCGAGGGGTCGGGAGATACTGAGCAGGGTATTATCCCGCATCGGGAGATTGGCCATTCTTAGACACAGACGGTAGGGAACGTATGCTTGTAGGCCGTTCTGGAGGTTGCGATCTGACATATTCTTAGGAAATGAGCTGTGGATTCACTAGCGTTCTCTCACACAATACATATTATGTGGTTTTGAAGTAAATTATACATTTTTTTTAATCTTTTGTTGATGTTTGTTTAGTTTGAATATGAGTAATGTAGTCAAGTCTGTGGTTCATGACATGTTGTTTCTCTTATTTGAACAATTTTTATATATGTATGTTGTTTGCATGTGATAGAGTGGGTTGGCAATTATTTTAACTCTAATTTAAGTTGCTATTTGTAATCCTATATTGGGCTGGGAGAGCTGTTAGTTACTCCCCACTGATTGTGGATATTTGTTATATATTTTGCAGGCTAGGATGTTGGGGTTTTGCTTTGGTTTTGGGCTCGGGTGGAGATGCGAGCTATAAATGGTAGTTGTTGTAGGATTAGACTTGTAGTTAGTTTAAGAGTTAGTTTCTCTTTTGGTTATTAATCTATTTTTTTAATTATTTTTTTAAATTATTTATTTAAGTTAGTTTCATCACTTAGCCATAAAAACACTTTTCTTGTAGTAGTGACATTCCCAGAAGACGATGTTTCCGCCATCGTCCTATTAATAATATTATATTTCTTTTCTTTTCCGCTTTGAAATTCTGGGGTGTTACATCATCCCAATCTGGAAACTTTTTTTTTGAAACTTTTTTTTCCATCAACGTAGACTGATTGCCGTTAAGGAGCATATGTGACTCAAAACCACCTCATACGACAACCTTTTTGCCCCATATTTGGTATTTTATATTTTTTTGGTCATTGAAACCTACCACCAAAATTTTGTCTCAATCTGAAAACTTTTTTTTGAAACCTTTTTTCCATCAACGTGGATTGAGTGCCGTTACGGAGCATATGTGATTCAAAACCACGTCATACGACGACCGTTTTGCCCCATATTTGGTATTTCATATATTTTTGGTCATTGAAACCTACCACAAAAATTTCGTCTCAATCTGAAAACTTTTTTTTGAAACCTTTTTTTTCCATTAATTTGGACCGATTGCCGTTACGGAGAATGTGTGACTCAAACCACCTCATACGACGACGGTTAGGCCCATATTTAGTATTTCATATTTTTTAAAACATTGGAACCTACAACAAAAATTTCGTCCCAATCTGGAAACTTTTTTTTGAAACCTTTTTTTTCCATCAACGTAGACTAAGTGCCGTTAAGGAGCATATGTGACTCAAAACCACCTCATACGAAGGCCGTTTGGCCCCATATTTGGTATTTCATATTTGTTTGGTCATTGTAACCTACCACAAAATTTTCGTCTCAATTTCAAAACTTTTTTAAAACCTTTTTTTCCTTCAACTTGGACTAAGTGCCGTTACGGAGCACATGTGACTCAAAACTAAGTCATACATTGGCCGTGTGGTCCCATGTTTGGTATTTCATATTTTTTTGGTCATTGAAACCTACCGCAAAAATTTCGTCTCAATCTGACATTTTTTTTGAAATCCTTTTTTCCAACAATGTGGACCGAGTGCCGTTACGGAGCATATGTGACTCAAAACCACCTCATACGACGACCGTTTGGCCCCATATCTGATATTTCATATTTTTTTGGTCAATGAAACTTACCACCAAAATTTCGTCCCAATCTGGAAACTTTTTTTTGAAACCTTTTTTCCATCAAGGTAGACTAAGTCCCGTTAAGGAGCATATGTGACTCAAAACCACCACATACGACAACCGTTTTGCCCCATATTTGGTATTCTATATTGTTTTGGTCATTGAAACCTACCACCAAAATTTTGTCCCAATCAGGAAACTTTTTTTTGAAACCTTTTTTTCCATCAACGTAGACTAAGTGCCGTTAAGGAGCATATATGACTCAAAACGCCCTCATACGACGGCCGTTTGGCCCCATATTTGGTATTTCATATTTTTTTGGTCATTGTAACCTACCACAAAAATTTCGTCTCAGTCTGAAAACTTTTTTTTGAAACCTTTTTTTCCATCAACGTGGACTGAGTGCCGTTACAGAGCATATGTGACTCAAAACTAACTCATACGACGGTCGTGTGGCCCCATATTTGGTATTTCATATTTTTTTGGAGATTGAAACATACCCCAAAAATTTCATCCCAATCTGGTTTTTTTTTTGAAACCTCTTTTTTCCATCAACGTGGAGTGAGTGTCGTTAAGGAGCGACTCTAAACCACCTCATACGACAGCCGTTTTGCCCCATATTTTGTATTCTATATTGTTTTGGTCATTGAAACCTACCACCAAAATTTCGTCCCAATCAGGAAACTTTTTTTTGAAACCTTTTTTTCCATCAACGTAGACTAAGTGCCGTTAAGGAGCATATATGACTCAAAACGCCCTCATACGACGGCCGTTTGGCCCCATATTTGGTATTTCATATTTTTTTGGTCATGGTAACCTACCACAAAAATTTCGTCTCAGTCTGAAAACTTTTTTTTGAAACCTTTTTTTCCATCAACGTGGACTGAGTGCCGTTACAGAGCATATGTGACTCAAAACTAACTCATACGACGGTCGTGTGGCCCCATATTTGGTATTTCATATTTTTTGGAGATTGAAACATACCCCAAAAATTTCATCCCAATCTGGTTTTTTTTTTGAAACCTCTTTTTTCCATCAACGTGGAGTGAGTGCCGTTAAGGAGCGACTCTAAACCACCTCATACGACAGCCGTGTGGCGCCATATTTGGTATTTCATATTTTTTTGTTCATTGAAACCTTCCACCAAAATTTCGTCTTAATCAAAAAACTTTTTTTGAAACCTTTTTTTCCATCAACGTGGACCGAGTGCCTTTACGGAGCATATGTGACTCAAAACCACCTCATACGACCGTCATTTGGCCCCATATTTGGTATTTTATATTTTTTTGGTCATTGAAACCTACCACTAAAATTTTGTCCTAATCTGGAAACTTTTTTTTTGCTAATTTAAGAATTGCATATCATCAAAAAAACCTTTTTACAACCTATCACTTTGGAAGAGACAGACCCCAACTCAAACTATCATATACAAGTGAGAATTAAGGTCATAGCTTGTGTATTCATATCCTATCTTTTTCTTTCAATTTACAAGTATAAAGCTTTTTTGATCTTTGAAGAACAAAAAATTGAATTCTTTGAACTGTGTAGTTTACTGAGGGAGTCTTGGCTAGCCAGTAAGTTTGGTTTCTTTACCTCCAAACATGATATAGAAGACTAGCCACAGTAGCTCTGCAGACCTGCTGCTGTAGTAATGTAAATCCCCTCCCCTTTCTGAGCCAATGCAGTAGTTGCTTCATACTGCAAAAGAGTTGTGGGATTCCTAGCCAACTACCAATCTCTTGCCACACCTTCCTTGAATAAGGACAGTCAAAGAAAATGTGTTGATGTGTTTCTTGCTGAGTATCACAAATGCAACATGACAACTTTTCACAGTAGAAAAACCTTGCTAATCTGTCCCTAACAGGGAGTCTTTGGTGGATTGTCACCCACCATAGAAAGCTATGCTTTGGCATAGCTATTTTGCTCCAAATGATCCCATGCCAGTCCACTTTTTTTCCATATTCTTAATGCCATGATAAATCTTGGCTATAGAATATGATCCACTCCACCAAGCCTGACTGGTCCAAGCTAGAACTTCACTTTTGATCCTGCATATTTGCTTCCATATCCAGCTGCCAGTGGTGGTAGGTGTGTACCCCCACCACTCTTGATCCTTCAAATAAACACTGTGAACCCATTTTACCCACAGGTTATCTTTCTTTTCAGCTATTTGCCAAGCAATTTTTCCTACAACAATCATTTTCCAAAGGGCTAAGTCTCTCACACCTAAACCTCCATGCTTCCTAGATTTGCATACTGAGTTCCAGTTTACAAACCCAGCTTTGCTGCCTTCAGTTTTCCCTTCCCAGAGAAACCTTCTACAGAGCTTATTCACTCTTGCAATCACAGATTTTGGGAGTATGATAATTTGCATCCAGTAGGTGCATACACTCATCAGCACTGAGTTAACTAGTTGCAGTCTACCAGCAAAGGATAGGTGATTTGCTTGCCAGCCTGTCATTCTCTGCACTATCTTGGTAACCAAATGATCACAGTCCTGGTTGGTGAGCTTTCTGTTACAGATTGGCATGCCTAAGTATCTGAAGGGAAGATTCCCTAACTTGAAACCAGATTTATCAACCAGTTTGGAAACCTCAGCTTCAGCCATGTTAACATGATACAGTTCAGATTTCTCCTTGTTGGCCACCAATCCTGAAACTAGTTCAAAGTGTTTGAGGCCTTGAAGTAATAGCCTAGCACTCTGTATTTCTCCCTTGCAGAACACCAGTAGGTCATCAGCAAAGCAAAGGTTGTTCAGCTTCAAATCAGCACACCTAGGATGGAAATTAAAATCCTTCCTTCCCCCTAGGTATTTCAGTGTCCTTGTCAGATACTCCATGCAAAGTGTGAATAGTAGAGGAGACACAGGATCTCCTTGTCTCAAACCTCTTTTGGAGTTAAAAAAACCTTGACTGGTTCCATTGATAAGCAAAGTGAAACTAGTAGTTGTAATTCATGCCATAATTAGCTTTATAAACTGTTTTGGAAATTTCAAAGCTTCCATCAAATCAACCAAGAAACTCCATTCCATAGTATCATAAGCCTTTTGGAGATCAATCTTCATCATACAGCTAGGAGTTGCATGTTTCCTAGCATAGTGCCTCACAATGTCTTGGCGAACCAAAATGTTGCTCAAGATACTTCTACCACAGATAAAGGCTCCCTGATTTTGGGATACAATATGAGGTAGAACAAGCTTAAGCCTGGAGCATATTAGCTTGGATATACATTTGTAAAGTACAGAACAACATGCAATTGGCCTATATTCATGTACTTTACTAGGGCAATTTATCTTTGGAACTAGTGAGATAGAGGTAGTGTTAACTACTCTAAGCATCTCACCTGTTTGGAAGAATTCCTGAACAACATCTACTAAATCAGCCCCCACAACTTCCCAGCTTGCTTTGAAGAAGTAGCTACCATAGCCATCAATACCTGGTGCTTTTCCATCAGGAATGGACCATAATGCTTCCTTAATTTCAGCAGAAGTGAAGGACATTTTCAGTGTATCTTGCATTTCCTCTGATAATATTGCCCCCTGCTGGATGATTTTGGCTTTAATCTTGGAAACTGAGTGGCTATCATTCATAAATCTAGCAAAATGATTTATGAATTGATCACAGACTTTTTGAGGATCTGTAATCCAATTTCCTTCAATGTCTTAAATAGTGTTGATTCTATTCTTGTTTAATCTGGCTTTGGCTGCTTGGTGGAACACATAAGTGTTTTCATCCCCCATACCTATCCAGTCTTCTTTTGCCTTCTGCTTGAGGAACCCAAGAAGATCAAGATTAGCTTTGTTGAATTGTTGTGCAGCCTCATACTCTTCCCTGATCATAACAGTGTCTGTAGGGTTCTTGTGCATTGCTTCCTGAGCTATCTCTAGTCTTTTTGAAGCTTCCTTCACATTGCTAGTAACATCACCAACCTGTCCCTTATTAAACTTCTTCAAAACAGGTTTGAGAAGTTTAAGTTTTTGAGTGAATTGGAACATTGTATAGCCTTGAACTTGTGTGGACCAAAGCTCCCTGACCATCTCCTGGTATCCCTCCTGTGCACACCATAAATTGAAAAATATAAAAGGTTTATACCCCTGCACCTCCTCATAGCTCCTTAATAGAGCAGAGCTATGGTCAAAATCCCCTTCAGGAAGGAAGGTTTGAAACCTTTTTTTCCATTAACGTAGAATGAGTGCCGTTAAGGAGCATATGTGACTCAAATCCACCTCATACGACAGCCTTTTTGCCCCATATTTGGTGTTCTATATTTTTTTGGTCATTGAAACCTACCACCAAAATTTCGTCCCAATCTGAAAACTTTTTTTTGAAACCTTTTTTCCATCAACGTGGATTGAGTGCCGTTACGGAGCATATGTGACTCAAAACCACGTCATACGACGGCCGTTTTGCCCCATATTTGGTATTTCATATTTTTTTGGTCATTGAAACCTACGACAAAAATTTCGTCTAAATCTGAAAACTTTTTTTTGAAACCTTTTTTCCATTAACGTGGACCGAGTGCCGTTACGGCGCCTATGTGACTCAAAACCACTTCATACGACCGCCGTTTTGCCCCATATTTGGTATTCTATATTTTTTTTGTCTTTGAAACTTACCACCAAAATTTCGTCTCAATCTGAATTTTTTTTTTATACCTTTTTTCCCATCAACTTGGACCGAGTGTCGTTACGGAGCATATGTGACTCAAAACCACCTCATACGATGGCCGTTTGGCCCCATATTTGGTATTTCTTATTTTTTTGGTCATTGTAACCTACCCCAAAATTTTCATATTTTTTTGGCCTTTGAAACCTACCACAAAAAAAAAGGTTTTTTCTCTCTCTACTCCCCACCTCTATGGAAGCTATGGCAGGAGGAAAGAGAGGAAGGCCACCCAAGAAGAAGAAGGTTGGTAATCAGAGTGGGCAGAAATCAATCAGTATTGTTAGCAACAAAAGCAAAGGGAAGCAGATTAAGAACTCCATACCTGAAGATGAAGTTCTATCTGAGCTGGATTTTTCAAGTGAGGAGGAGGAACCTGTTACTCCTGTAATACGTTCTGAGGGAGATGATGTTCACCCAAGGGAGAGAAGAAGGTTTTCAGAATGGATTTCAGCACTCAAAACTTCAGCTAATGAGGTAAATGCTTCATTGAGAAATGTTACTGTCATGAATAGCAATCAGAACATTCTGTTTGATTCTGAGAAAATGGTTAGAGCGAATGATGCAAGCTGTTTAGCTAAAGCTTCTACTAGTCACAGAGTGCAAATAGAGTCAGTCATTAATGACCCTGATTTACCTAGGATTAAACTTAGTGATGTAGCTGAGGAGATAAATTACTGGAATAATGCAATAACCTGTTTTGTACTTTGAGCTAATCCACCATTTCATGTCATGGAGGGGTTTATTAACAGAATCTGGGGGAAGTTTGGTATTGATAAAATTGCTTAGGTTGGGAAAGGTGTGATTCTAGTCAGATTATTGATTTTGGAAGGGAGGGAAAAGGTGCTGAGTGGTCAGTATTCATTTGATTCCAAGCCTCTAATCATCAAACCATGGGATGAGAACATGAATGTTTGTGATCAAACTGTGACACAGATACCTATTTGGATTAAACTGCCCAAACTTAATATTAAGTATTGGGGTGAGAAGAGTTTGTTCAAAATTGCACAAGGGGTTGGGAAAGGTCTAAAACTTGATCAGGCTACAGCAAATAAGGAGCGTTTGATGTTTGCTAGGGTGTTAGTGGACATTCAGCTAAAGCAGCAACTGCTTGAGGTAATTCAGTTTATCAATGAGCATGGAGATATTATAGAACAAGCTGTGGAGTATAAATGGAAGCCTGATGTGTGTACTGGATGTAAGAAGATTGGGCATTTGGTTTCTGTGTGTTGGAATCAAAAGAAGAAGACTGAATGGAGGCTTAAACCAAAACCAAAGGTGGCTGCAGAGTTGATGGTGGATGAAGATGGCTTCAGACAGGTTTCTAGTAAATTTCTTCAGAGGCAAAAGCAGATTCCTGCAGCTCCAGAAGGAGTACAGCTGGTTACCAATAAGTTTGATGTCCTTATTCCAGAGCAGGGTTGTGATAGAGAGTTGAGTCCTGTCAGAGAAGAAGGTACAAGCATGGTTGTTGAAGAGGCACCTGAATCTAAAGATATGCAAACTGCTTGTTTGGAGGGGGTTAAATTGGTAGATAAGGGGCTGGCCACCCCTATCTCCAATGGATAATACTGTTGTATGGAATGTAAGAGGCATTAACAGTTTAGCTAAGGAAAATAAGGTCAAAATACTCTTATTTGCTCAACAAGCTAAACTGGCATGCCTCTTGGAGACCAAGGTGAGAGCTAAAAACCTTGGTAGGTTCTATTTGAATGTATGTCCTGATTGGAACATTACTACTAATTTGCCTTGGAATGGGCATGGTAGAATCATATTTGCTTGGGATCCTAAGGTGTTTTCAGTTGATATCAGATTATGCTCAGACCAGTTTGTTCACTGCATCATCAAGGGGATTGTTTCTCAGCTTGCTTTTGCTTGTATAATTGTCTATGCTCACAATGAAAAAAATTGTAGATTGAAGTTATGGGAGGACTTGAGAGGTCTTGGTTGTGGTGTTGTTGGACCTTGGGCTATAGTTGGAGATTTGAACAATGTTTTGAGTGCTAAAGAAAGAATTGGGGGTGCTGGGGTTACAAGAGGTGAAATCATAGACTTCCAAAGATGTTTAACTGCTTGTCAGGTTGAAGATGTGAAGTCCAACGGTAGATACCTCACTTGGTCTAATAAACAAGACTAAGAGAGTAGAATTATGGCCAAGCTGGATAGAGTTTTGGCTAATGCAGACTGGCTTCACTTATTGCCATCCACGGAAGTCATTTTTCTACCTGAAAAGGAGTTTGACCACTCTCCTTGTTTAATCAAATGTTTCTCAAGGCCTCAGGGTAATTATCCCTTTAGGTTCTTTGAGATGTGGTGTCAACATGATAGTTACTCTAACATAGTTGCAAGAGTATGGAATCTAGCAGTTCCTGGATATAAAATGTTCCAGATTTGGAAAAAGTTGAAGCTCTTGAAACATGACCTGAAGCAGCTCAATAAGCAAGGGTTTGGAGATATAAATTCCAAATTCATCCAAGCTGAAGGAAGATTGCAGGAATGCCAGAACAAAGTGCATAATGAACCAGGTAATCCTCACCTTGTTCATGATGAATATGTAGCTAACTCTGAGTTTAGGAGCATGAAAAGTAGCTACTTATCTTTTTTGAAACAAAAAGCTAGGGCGGAGTGGATCATGGAGGGGGATGCTAATACAAAATTCTTTCATTCTAGTATTAAAATGAGGGCTCAAAGGAATTCTATTAATACTATTATGAACACTGATGGGGAGTGGGAGTATGATTATGCTACTGTTAGAGAGCTGTTTGTCCACCATTTCAGCACCTTTGTCAGCAATAGTAAGCCTCATGTAAAACCTGTCAAAAGGAAAATTATGGAGCAGGGTGCTTTGATACAAGACAATCATCTCCAAATGTTAAATTTGTGCTTTTTTGATGCTGAAATAAAGGAGGCTATTTGGTCTATTCCAAATAGCTAATCCCCTAGCATTGATGGATATACTAGTGGCTTCTTCAAGCATAGTTGGGATATGATAGGCAAGGGAGTGTGTGAAGCTATAAAGGAGTTTTTTGCATCAGGGAAGCTGCTCAAGGAAGTCAATATTACTGCTATCACTTTGATTCCCAAAGTGAAATGCCCTTCCCAAGTCAGTGACTATAGACCAATAGCTTGTTGCAGTGTGCTTTACAAAGCCATTTCCAAGTTGATCTGCTCCAGGTTGAAAAGAGTTCTACCTGATATAATCAGTCAAAGCCAAGGGGCTTTTGTCTCAGGAAGAAGCATTATGGATAATATCTTGGTGTGCCAAGATCTTATTAGGCATTATAACAAGAGAATGGCTGCTAAAGGGTGCCTATTGAAGGTGGATCTGCAGAAAGCCTATGACACCATTGAGTGGAGCTTTGTTAGAGAGTTACTGATTGCTTTTCACTTCCCTAGTAAGTTTATTGATGTTGTTATGGAGTGTATCTCTACTGTGAAGTTTACTTTATTGTTTAATGGCTCTTGCACAGAGTTATTTGAAGCAAAAAGAGGGATTAGACAGGGAGATCCATTGTCCCCTTTGATCTTTGTTCTTTGTATGGAATATCTCACCAGGATTCTGAAGTTACAAGGCAGCAATCACAGATTCAGGTTCCATCCTAGATGCAAGCATTTGCAGCTTAATACATTATGCTTTGCTGATGATATCATGATCTTCAGTAAAGGTGAATACAAAAGTGTGTATCTGATGCTACAGGGTCTTGATCTGTTTGAGAAGACTTCGGGATTAGCTGCAAACAAAAGCAAGTTTGAATTATATCATGCTAATATGGAGAGTACAGATGTTGCAAAAGCTCTCAGACTTTTTGGGTTCAAGCTGGGAGTATGGCCTTTTAGGTATCTTGGTGCTACTATCAGTACAAGAAAACTGAAGACAAGTGACTGTGATAAGTTGATTGAGAAAATGATACACAAGATCAGAACTTGGCAATCAAGAAATCTGTCCTTTGCTGGAAGGCTCACTCTAGTTAATGCAGTTTTGATGAACATTTGCAACTATTGATGCAAATGTTCATTCTCCCTACAGCTGTACTAAAGAGGATAAATCAGATTTGCAGAGATTACTTATGGAGAGGCAATGAGAAAATTAGGAAAATTGGCTATGTTGCCTGGGATAAAGTCTGTAGTCCAAAAAAGTATGGAGGATTAGGGGTAAGAAACATCTGCATTTGGAATACTCTTGTTGTTGGTAAACATGTTTGGAATATAGCTCAGAAAAAAGACACTTTATGGGTAAAATGGGTTAGCAGTGTTTACATCAAAGATCATAGTTGGAATGACTATGAACCTGGGGCAGCGAGCTGGGTTTGGAATCACATTTGCAAAGTGAAGGATAAAGTTAAGACTGAAGGCTGGTTTCCTAGTTCAGGGCAAGCCTATAATATTGGGAAGTTATACCACAGTATCCAGAATCAGGGTACACAAGTGTGTTGGGTGAAGTCAGTTTGGAATAGATTGTCCATCCCTAAACACAGGTTCATGTTCTGGGTGGCTGCTCACAGAAGGCTTATGACAAGAGCCAGATTGGGAAGGTTTGGTGTATGCACTGAGATTCATTGCTTAATTTGTGGCAATCATGATGAATACATTGATCAGCTGCTGTTTGAGTGCCCTTACAGTAGAGCTATCTGGGATGAAGTTCTGGACTGGTTAAATGTGAAGAAAAGATGGACTAGCATGGAGCAGTGTCTAAACTGGATCAGCAGGAGAGGAAGACTGAAAAGAGTTCAGAGATGGCTTGTTTGTGCTACTGTTGCTGCTGTGATATACATGATCTGGCAAGCTAGGAATCAAGTCCTATGGGAAGAATGTGTCCCTAGCATTTCAACTTCTATAAATCATGTTAAGCTTTGTATTAGAAAGAGAATTGATGTAGTTTATGCTTCTAGAGCTTGTAATAACTCAAAGTCTTGGTCAGATCACATCAAGAACATATGACTTGTAGTTGTGGGGAGCCTTCCTAGAAGGGTTGTCACTTCTATAGGTTAGGTTGTAATTGTTCCTTGTGCGCTTCAATATATTTTCACTTAGTAAAAAAAAAAACTACAACAAAAATTTCGTCTCAATTTGAAAACTTTTATTTGAAACCTTTTTTTTCCATCAACGTGGACTGAGTGCCGTTACAGAGCATATGTGACTCAAAACCAACTCATACGACGGCCATGTGGCCCCATATTTGGTATTTCATTTTTTTTTGTCATTAATACCTACCCAAAAATTTCATCGCAATCTGGAAACTTTTTTTTAAAACTTTCTTTTCCAACAACGTGGACTTAAGTGCCGTTAAGGAGCGACTCTAAACCACCTCAAACGACGGCCGTTTGACCCATATTTGGTATTTCATACTTGTTTGGTCATTGACACCTACTACCAAAATTTCGTCTCAATCAAAAAACTTTTTCTTGAAACCTTTTTTTCCATCAACGTGGACCGAGTGCCGTTACAGAGCATATGTGACTCAAAACCACCTCATACGACGGCCGTTTGGCCCCATATTTGGTATTTTATATTTTTTTGGTCATTGTAACCTACCACCAAAATTTCGTCCCAATAAGGATACTTCTTTTTGAAACCTTTTTTTCCATGAATGTGGATTGAGTGCCGTTACGGAGCATATGTGACTCAAAACAACGTCATACGACGGCCGTTTTGCCCCATATTTGGTATTTCATATTTTTTTGGTCATTGAAACCTACCACAAAAATTTCGTCTCAATCTGAATTCTTTTTTTTGAAACCTTTTTTTTCCATCAACATGGACCGAGTGCCGTTACAGAGCATATGTAACTCAAAACCACCTCATACGACGGTCGTTCCACCCCATATTGGGTATTTCATATTTTTTGGTCATTGAAACCTACCACCAAAATTTCATCCCAATCAGGAAACTTTTTTTTGAAACCTTTTTTTCCATCAACGTGGATTGACTGCCGTTACGGAGCACATGTGACTCAAAACAACGTCATACGACAGCCGTTTTGCCCCATATTTGGTATTTCATATTTTTTTGGTCATCGAAACCTACCACAAAAATTGCGTCTCAATCTGAAAACTTCTTTTTGAAACCTTTTTTTCCAACAACGTGGACCGAGTGCCGTTACGGAGCATATGTGACTCAAAACCACCGCATACGACGGCCGTTTGGCCCCATATTTGATATTTCATATTTCTTTGGTCATTGAAACCTACCGCCAAATTTTCGTCCCAATCTGGAAACTTTTTATTCACACCTTTTTTCCATCAAGGTAGACTAAGTGCCGTTAAGGAGCATATGTGACTCAAAACCACCTCATACGACAGCCATTTTGTCTCATATTTGGTATTCTATATTTTTTTGGTCATTGAAACCTACCACCAAAATTTTGTCCCAATCTGGAAACTTTTTTTGGAAACCTTTTTTCCATCAACGTACACTAAGTGCCGTTAAGGAGCATATGTGACTCAAAACGCCCTCATACGACGGCCGTTTTGCCCCATATTTGGTATTTCATATTTTTTTGGTCATTGTAACGTACGATAAAATTTTCGTCAAAGTCTGAAAAACTTTTTTTTAAAACCTTTTTTTCCATCAACGTGGACTGAGTGCCGTTACAGAGCATATGTGACTCAAAACCAACTCATACGACGGCCGTGTGGCCCCATATTTGGTATTTCATATTTTTTTGGTCATTGAAACCTACCCTAATAATTTCATCCCAATCTCGAAATTTTTTTTTGAAACCTTTTTTTTCCATCAACGTGGAGTGAGTGCCGTTAAGGAGTGCCTCTATACCACCTCATACGGCAGCCGTGTGGCCCCATATTTGGTATTTCATATTTTTTTGGTCATTGAAACCTTCCACCAAAATTTCGTCTAAATCAAAAAACTTTTTTTGAAACCTTTTTTTCCATCAACGTGGACTGAGTGCCGTTACGGAGCATATGTGACTCAAAACCGCCTCATACGACGCCCTTGTGGCCCCATATTTGGTATTTTATATTTTTTTGGTCATTGAAACCTACCACCAAAATTTCTTCCCAATCTGGAAACTTTATTTTTGAAACCTTTTTTTCCATCAACGTAGACTGAGTGCCGTTAAGGAGCATATGTGAATCAAAACCACCTCATACGACAGCCTTTTTGCCCCATATTTGGTATTCTATATTTTTTTGGTCATTGAATCCTACCACCAAAATTTCGTTTCAATCTGAAAACTTTTTTTTGAAACCTTTTTTCCATCAACGTGGATTGAGTGCCGTTACGGAGTATATGTGACTCAAAACCACCTCATACGACGGCTGTTTGGCCCCATATTTGGTATTTCATATTTTTTGGTCATTGAAACCTACCACCAAAATTTCGTCCCAATCTGGAAACCCTTTTTTGAAAACTTTTTTTTCCATCAAGGTAGACTCAGTGCCGTTAAGGAGCATATGTGACTCAAAACCATCTCATACGACAGCCTTTTTGCCCCATATTCGGTATTCTCTATTTTTTTGGTCATTGAAACCTACCACCAAAATTTCGTCTCAATCTGAAAACTTTTATTTGAAACCTTTTTTTCATCAACGTGGACCGAGTGCCGTTACGGACCCTATGTGACTGAAAACTACCTCACACGACCGGCATTTTGCCCCGGATTTGGTATTTCATATTTTTTTTGTCATTGACACCTACCACAAAAATTTCGTCTATATCGGAATTTTATTTTTGAAACCTTTTTTTCCATCAACGTCGACTAAGTGCCGTTAAGGAGCATCTGTGACTCAAAACCACCACATACGACGGCCATTTGGCCCCATATTGGGTATTTCAAATTTTTTTGGTCATTGAAACCTACAACCAAAATTTAGTCCCAATCAGGAAACTTCTTTTTGAAACCTTTTTTTCCATGAACGTGGATTGAGTGCCGTTACGGAGCATATGTGACTCAAAACAACGTCATACGATGGCCGTTTTGCCCCATATTTGGCATTTCATATTATTTTGTTCATTGAAACCTACCACAAAAATTATGTCTCAATCTGAAATCTTTTTTTTGAAACCTTTTTTTTCCATCAACGTGGACCGAGTGCCGTTACGGAGCCTATGTGACTCAAAACTACCTCACACGACCGCCATTTTCCCCGTATTTGGTATTTCATATTTTTTTGGTCATTGAAACCTACCACAAAAATTTCGTCTCAATCTGAATTTTTTTTTTGAAACCCTTTTTGGTCATGACTAAGTACTAATGTAATGCAACCATATCCTATCTTTTTCTTTCAATTTACAAGTATAAAGAATTTTAGATCTTTGAAGAACAAAATATTGTATCCTCTGTACTGTGGACTGAATGGATGGTAGTTGAGCTGACCAGAGAGCCTGGTTCCTAGCCCTCTACACCATATACAGCACACTAGCTGCAGTGGCCTTAACCACCTGCATTTGCACATAAGACAGATTCCTGCCTCTTCTAATCCAAGCTATCAGATGTTCCATACAAGAATATGGAAGATTGACCCCCAACCAGGTATTGATCTCCTGCCACACCTTCTTTGAATTGAGGCAGTCAAAGAATGTGTGTTGATGTGTCTCCTGCTCCAGCTCACAAATGCAACAAGAAGTAGATTCACAGACCATGAATCTAGCTAGTCTAGTTCTGACTAGCAGCCTTTTGTTCATAGCAACCCACCACACAAAACTATGTTTAGGCATATTTAGAGTATTCCAGATTGCTCCATGCCAGTGGATCTTTTTCCCCAGACTCACAACTCCTTGATAAATTTTAGCTTTAGAGTAGCTACCAATAGGCCACCATTGTTGCTGCATCCACATTTTAATATCATTTTTCACTCTACTAACCTGTTGCCAAATCCAGCTTCCTGTGGTGGAAGGAGTATACCCCCACCAGTCCTGCTTTTTCAAGTATACACTATGCACCCATTTGACCCATAGTGTATCCTTTTTTTCTGCAATTTGCCAAGCAAGTTTACCAACATCAATGAGGTTCCAAAGAGCCAGATTCCTCACCCCCAAACCTCCAAGCTTCTTAGGTTTACAAACTGTCTCCCATTTGAGATACCCAGCTTTCGTGCCATCTGTTGTGCCTTCCCATAAGAATCTTCTGCATAGTTGATTGATTCTTTTGATGACAGCTTTTGGGAAGATGATTATTTGCATCCAATAGGTACAAATGCTCATAAGGACAGAATTCACCAGTTGCAATCTTCCAGCAAAAGACAGGTGTCTAGATTGCCAAACTGTGATTCTGTGCATAACTCTTTGTATGAGCTGATCACAATCCTTGAGAGCAAGCCTCCTGTTACAGATAGGGACCCCTAGGTATCTAAAAGGCAGTACCCCCAACTTGAACCCTGATTTGTGTAGTAGTTTCTCAACCTCATCAGCAGCCATGTTCACCTGGAATAATTAAGATTTACCCTTGTTGGCCATCAAACCTGAAACCTTTTTTTCCATTAACGTGGACTAAGTGCCGTTAAGGAGCATCTGTGACTCAAAACCACCTCATACGACGGCCGTTTGGCCCAATATTCGGTATTTCAAGTTTTTTTGGTCATTGAAACCTACCACCAAAATCTCGTCCCAATCAGGAAACTTCTTTTTGAAACCATTTTTTCCAACAATGTGGACCGAGTGCCGTTACGGAGCATATGTGACTCAAAACAACGTCATACGATGGCCGTTTTGCCCCATATTTGGTATTTTATATTATTTTGGTCATTGAAACCTACCACAAAAATTATGTCTCAATCTGAAATCTTTTTTTTGAAACCTTTTTTTTCCATCAACGTGGACCGAGTGCCATTACGGAGCATAAGTGACTCAAAACCACCTCATACGACGGCCGTTCCACCCCATATTGGGTATTTCATATTTTTTGGTCATTAAAACCTACCACCAAAATTTCGTCCCAATCAGGAAAGATTTTTTTGAAACCTTTTTTTTCCATCAACGTGGATTGAGTGTCGTTACGGAGCATATGTGACTCAAAACAACGTCATACGACAGCCGTTTTGCCCCATATTTTGTATTTCATATTTTTTTTGGTCATTAAAACCTACCACACAAATTACGTCTCAATCTGAAAACTTTTTTTTGAAACCTTTTTTTCCAACAACGTGGACCGAGTGCCGTTACGGAGCATATGTGACTCAACACCACCGCATACGACGGTCGTTTGGCCCCATATTTGATATTTCATATTTCGTTGGTCATTGAAACATACCGCCAAATTTTCTTCCCAATCTGGAAACTATTTTTTGACACCTTTTTTTCCATCAAGGAAGACTAAGTGCCGTTAAGGAGCTTATGTGACTCAAAACCAACTCATACGACAGCCGTTTTGTCCCATATTTGGTATTCTATATTTTTTTGGTCATTGAAACCTACCACCAAAATTTTGTCCCAATCTGGAAACTTTTTTTGAAACCTTTTTTCCATCAACGTAAAGTGCCGTTAAGGAGCATATGTGACTCAAAAAGCCCTCATACGACAGCCGTTTGGCCCCATATTTGGTATTTCATATTTTTTTGGTCATTGTAACGTACCACAAAAATTTCGTCTTAGTCTGAAAACTTTTTTTTGAAACCAATTTTTTTTTTTTTTTGGGTAAATTAAAATTGTGATAGCATCAAAACTTTTTACAACCTTTCATCCTTTGGAAGGGACAACTCCCCAACTCAAGGTGTCTGTATACAAGTATGGCTAATTACTAATGCAATGCAACCAAATCCTATCTCTTTCTTTCAATTTACAAGTATAAAGAATTTTAGATCTTTGAAGAACAAAATATTGTATCCTCTGCACTATGGACTGAATGGATGGTAATTAAGCTGACCAGAGAGCCTGGTTCCTAGCCCTCCACACCATATATAGCAAACTAGCTGCAGTGGCCTTAACCACTTGCATTTGCACAGAAGACATATTCCTGCCTCTTCTAATCCAAGCTACCAGATGTTCCATACAAGAACATGGAATATTAACCCCCAACCAAAGGTTGATCTCCTGCCACACCTTCTTTGAATAGAGACGGTCAAAGAAAGTATGTTGATGTGTCTCCTGCTCCAGCTCACAAATGCAACATGAAAAAGATTCACTAGCCATGAATCTAGCTAAACTAACTCTGACTGGCAGTCTTTTGTTCATTGCAACCCACCACACAAAACAATGTTTAGGCATGTTAAGAGTGTTCCAGATTGCTCCATGCCAGTGGATCTTTTTCCCCAAACACACAACTCCTTGATAGATTTTAGCTATAGAGTAGCTCCCAATAGGCCACCATTGCAGCTGCATCCACACTTTCAGATCATTTTTCACTCTACTAATATGTTTCCATATCAAACTCCCTGTGGTGGAAGGAGTGTACCCCCACTAGTCCTGCTTCTTCAAGTATACACTATGCACCCATTTGACCCACAGTGAAACCTTTTTTTCAATCAACGTGGACTGAGTGCCGTTACAGAGCATATGTGACTCAAAACCAACTCATACGACGGCCGTGTGGCCCCATATTTGGTATTTCATATTTTTTTTGGTCATTGAAACCTACCCCAAAAATTTCATCCCAATCTGGAAATTTATTTTTGAAACCTTTTTTTTCCATCAACGTGGAGTGAGTGCCGTTAAGGAGCGACTCTAGACCACCTCATACGGCAGCCGTGTGGCCCCATATTTGGTATTTCATATTTTTTTGGTCATTGAAACCTTCCACCAAAATTTCGTCTAAATCAAAAAACTTTTTTTGAACCTTTTTTTCCATCAACGTGGACCGAGTGCCGTTACGGAGCATATGTGACTCAAAACCACCTCATACGACCGTCGCTTGGCCCCAAATTTGGTATTTTATATTTTTTTGGTCATTGAAACATACCACAAAAATTTCGTCCAAATCGGGAAACTTTATTTTTGAAACCTTTTTTTCCATCAACGTAGATTGAGTGCCGTTAAGGAGCATATGTGACTCAAAACCACCTCATAAGACAGCCTTTTTGCCCCATATTTGGTATTCTATATTTTTTTGGTCATTGAAACCTATCACCAAAATTTCATTTCAATATGAAAACTTTTTTTTGAAACCTTTTTTTCCATCAACGTGGATTGAGTGCCGTTACGGAGCATATGTGACTCAAAACCACGTCATACGACGGCCATTTTGCCCCATATTTGGTATTTGATATTTTTTTGGTCATTGAAACCTACCACCAAAATTTCATCTCAATCTGAAAACTTTTTTTTGAAACCTTTTTTTCCATCAACGTGGACCGAGTGCCGTTACGTAGCCTATGTGACTCAATGCTACCTCACACGACCGCCATTTTGCCCCGTATTTGGTATTTCATATTTTTTTGGTCATTGAAACCTACCACAAAAATTCCGTCTCAATCTGAATTTTTTTTTTGAAACCTTTTTTTTCCATCAACGTGGACTAAGTGCCGTTAAGGAGCATCTATGACTCAAAACCACCTCATACGACAGCCGTTTGGCCCCATATTGGGTATTTCAAATTTTTTTGGTCATTGAAACCTACCACCAAAATTTCGTCTCAATCTGAAATCTATTTTATGAAACCTTTTTTTCCAATCAACGTGGACCGAGGGCCGTTACGGAGCATATGTGACTCAAAACCACCTCATACGACGGCCGTTCCACCCTATATTGGGTATTTCATATTTTTTGGTCATTGAAACCTACCACCAAAATTTCGTCCCAATCAGCAAACTTTTTTTTAAACCTTTTTTTTCCATCAACGTGGATTGAGTGCCGTTACGGTGCATATGTGATTCAAAACAACGTCATACGACAGCCGTTTTGCCCCATATTTGGTATTTCATATTTTTTTGGTCATTGAAACCTACCACAAAAATTGCGTCTCAATCTGAAAACTTTTTTTTGAAACCTTTTTTTCCAACAACGTGGACCGAGTGCCGTTACGGAGCATATGTGACTCAAAACCACCGCATACGACGGCCGTTTGGCCCCATATTTGATATTTCATACTTCTTTAGTCATTGAAACCTACCGCCAAATTTTCGTCCCAATCTGGAAACTTTTTTTTGACACCTTTTTTTTTTTAAGATAAGTGAAAAGATATATTAAGCACCAAACACAATTACAATCTACTCCAGAGTGATGGCAACCCTTCTAGGAAGGCTCCCAAACCACCTAAGAGTAACTATTACAATTGGAGCTCATCTAGCCAACATTTGATCTTAGAGAAGGCCTTAGAGTTATAGACTAGCATCATCCTAGTTCTAATTAAAAACTTGATAGAAGCAAAGCAACTATCAACACTAGGAACATAACTACACCAGTAGGCCTGATTTCTAGCAAGCCAAATGTTATACACAACAGCAGCTACAACAGAATAAACTATTTTCCTTTTAGCTTGAGACATATTACCCCTTTTACTGATCCAGTGAAGGCAGTCATCCATGCTAGTCCACCTCTTCTTGATCTTGATCCATACCAAACACTCCTCCCATACCTGCTTGCTGTAGTAGCAATGAAACAGTAACTTATCAAGGCTCTCAGTGTGAGATCCACAGATGGTACAGGTGTCCTCATCACAGACACCATTTTTCTTGAGCTTTTCTCTTGTAATAATCCTTTGATGAGCTGCTAACCATATCATGAAACTATGTTTAGGTGTGTTTAACCTATTCCATACAATCCTGTCCCAGACCACTTTATTACCCATCTTCTGTGCTTGTTTATAACAATTATCAATGGGAAGACTTGGCCAGGTTGAGGAAGCCAGGCTGCTTGTTTAATCTCATCTCTAACTTGGCAGAAATATCTCCATATCCAGCTAGCAGTGGACTTAGGGTGGTGATGCCACCAGTCATCTCCCTGAATGTAAACTGAGTTAACCCACCTCACCCAAAGGGTGTCTTTCTTTTCAGCAATGGCCCAAATTTGCTTACTAACTGCTAGGAGGTTCCATAACTTTATATCTCTAACACCCAGGCCTCCATGGCTCTTTCCACTGCAGACTTTTTCCCAATTAACAAAGCCTGGTTTTAGGTACTTAGCATTACTTTGCCATAAGTAGACTCTGCAAATTTGATGGATTCTTGAAAGGACAACCTCAGGAAGAATGAATATCTGCATCCAGTAATTACAGACACTCATCAGCACAGAGTTGACAAGTTGAAGTCTGCCAGCAAAAGACAGCATTCTTGACACCTTTTTTTCCATCAAGGTAGATTAAGTGCCGTTAAGGAGCATATGTGACTCAAAACCACGTCATACGACAGCCATTTTGTCCCATATTTGGTATTCTATATTTTTTTGGTCATTGAAACCTACCACCAAAATTTTTTCCCAATCTGAAAACTAATTTTTGAAACCTTTTTTCCATCAACGTAGACTAAGTGCCGTTAAGGAGCATATGTGACTCCAAACGCCCTCATACGACGGCCGTGTGGCCCCATATTTGGTATTTCATATTTTTTTGGTCATTGAAGCCTACCCCAAAAATTTCATCCCAATCTGGAAATTTTTTTTTGAAACCTTTTTTTTCCATCAACGTGGAGCGAGTGCCGTTAAGGAGCGACTCTAGACCACCTCATACGGCAGCCGTGTGGCCCCATATTTGGTATTTCATATTTTTTGGGTCATTGAAACCTTCCACCAAAATTTCGTCTAAATCAAAAAACTTTTTTTGAAACCTTTTTTTCCATCAACGTGGACCGAGTGCCGTTACGGAGCATATGTGACTCAAAACCACCTCATACGACCGTCGTTTGGCCCCAAATTTTGTATTTTATATTTTTTTGGTCATTGAAACCTACCACCAAAATTTCGTCCCAATCTGGAAACTTTATTTTTGAAACCTTTTTTCCCATCGACGTAGACTGAGTGCCGTTAAGGAGCATATGTGACTCAAAACCACCTCATACGACAACCTTTTTGCCCCATATTCGGTATTCTCTATTTTTTTGGTCATTGAAACCTACCACCAAAATTTCGTCTCAATCTGAAAACTTTTTTGTGAAACCTTTTTTTACATCAACGTGGATTGAGTGCCGTTACGGAGCATATTTGACTCAAAACCACCTCATACGACGGCTGTTTGGCCCCTTATTTGGTATTTCATATTTTTTGGTCATTGAAACCTACCCCGAAAATTTCATCCCAATCTGGAAATTGTTTTTTGAAACCATTTTTTTCCATCAACGTGAATGAGTGCCGTAAAGGAGCGACTCTAAACCACGTCATACGACGGCCGTGTGGCGCCATATTTGGTATTTCATATTTGTTTAGACATTGAAACCTACCACCAAAATTTCCCTCAATCTGAAAACTTTTTTTTCAAACCATTTTTTCCATCAACGTGGATTGAGTGCCGTTACGGAGCATATGTGACTCAAAACCACGTCATACGACGGCCATTTTGCCCCATATTAGGTATTTAATATTTTTTTGGTCATTGAAACCTACGACAAAAATTTCGTCTCAATCTGAAAACTTTTTATTGAAACCTTTTTTTTCCATCAACTTGGACCGGGTGCCATTACGGACCATATGTGACTCAAATCCACCTCATACGACGGCCGTTCCACCCCATATTGGGTATTTCATATTTTTTTGGTCATTGAAACCTACCACCAAAATTTAATCTCAATCTGAAAACTTTTTTTTGAAACCTTTTTTTTCCATCAACGTGGACCGAGTGCCGTTACGTAGCCTATGTGACTCAAAACTACCTCACAAGACCGCCATTTTGCCCCGTATTTGGTATTTTATATTTTTTTGGTCATTGAAACCTACCACAAAAATTTCGTCTCAATCTGAATTTTTTTTTTGAAACCTTTTTTTTCCATCAACGTGGACTAAGTGCCGTTAAGGAGCATCTATGACTCAAAACCACCTCATACGACAGCCGTTTGGCCCCATATTGGGTATTTCAAATTTTTTTGGTCATTGAAACCTACCACCAAAATTTCGTCTCAATCTGAAATCTATTTTATGAAACCTTTTTTTCCAATCAACGTGGACCGAGGGCCGTTACGGAGCATATGTGACTCAAAACCACCTCATACGACGGCCGTTCCACCCCATATTGGGTATTTCATATTTTTTGGTCATTGAAACCTACCACCAAAATTTCGTCCCAATCAGCAAACTTTTTTTTAAACCTTTTTTTTCCATCAACGTGGATTGAGTGCCGTTACGGAGCATATGTGATTCAAAACAACGTCATACGACAGCCGTTTTGCCCCATATTTGGTATTTCATATTTTTTTGGTCATTGAAACCTACCACAAAAATTGCGTCTTAATCTGAAAACTTTTTTTTGAAACCTTTTTTTCCAACAACGTGGACCGAGTGCCGTTACGGAGCATATGTGACTCAAAA
This sequence comes from Patellifolia procumbens, assembly GCA_947645195.1. Classification (NCBI taxonomy): domain Eukaryota; kingdom Viridiplantae; phylum Streptophyta; class Magnoliopsida; order Caryophyllales; family Amaranthaceae; genus Patellifolia; species Patellifolia procumbens. The sequence continues at coordinate 294,256 of CANSGD010001099.1, forward strand.
CCACCGCATACGACGGCCGTTTGGCCCCATATTTGATATTTCATATTTCTTTGGTCATTGAAACCTACCGCCAAATTTTCGTCCCAATCTGGAAACTTTTTTTTGACACCTTTTTTTTTTTTAGATAAGTGAAAAGATATATTAAGCACCAAACACAATTACAATCTACTCCAGAGTGATGGCAACCCTTCTAGGAAGGCTCCCCAACCACCTAAGAGTAACTATTACAATTGGAGCTCATCTAGCCAACATTTGATCTTAGAGAAGGCCTTAGAGTTATAGACTAGCATCATCCTAGTTCTAATTACAAACTTGATAGAAGCAAAGCAACTATCAACACTAGGAACATAACTACACCAGTAGGCCTGATTTCTAGCAAGCCAAATGTTATACACAACAGCAGCTACAACAGAATAAACTATTTTCCTTTTAGCTTGAGACATATTACCCCTTTTACTGATCCAGTGAAGGCAGTCATCCATGCTAGTCCACCTCTTCTCTATCTTGATCCATACCAAACACTCCTCCCATACCTGCTTGCTGTAGTAGCAATGAAACAGTAACTTATCAAGGCTCTCAGTGTGAGATCCACAGATGGTACAGGTGTCCTCATCACAGACACCATTTTTCTTGAGCTTTTCTCTTGTAATAATCCTTTGATGAGCTGCTAACCATATCATGAAACTATGTTTAGGTGTGTTTAACCTATTCCATACAATCCTGTCCCAGACCACTTTATTACCCATCTTCTGTGCTTGTTTATAACAATTATCAATGGAGAAGACTTGGCCAGGTTGAGGAAGCCAGGCTGCTTGTTTAATCTCATCTCTAACTTGGCAGAAATTTCTCCATATCCAGCTAGCAGTGGACTTAGGGTGGTGATGCCACCAGTCATCTCCCTGAATGTAAACTGAGTTAACCCACCTCACCTAAAGGGTGTCTTTCTTTTCAGCAATGGCCCAAATTTGCTTACTAACTGCTAGGAGGTTCCATAACTTTATATCTCTAACACCCAGGCCTCCATGGCTCTTTCCACTGCAGACTTTTTCCCAATTAACAAAGCCTGGTTTTAGGTACTTAGCATTACCTTGCCATAAGTAGACTCTGCAAATTTGATGGATTCTTGAAAGGACAGCCTCAGGAAGAATGAATATCTGCATCCAGTAATTACAGACACTCATCAGCACAGAGTTGACAAGTTGAAGTCTGCCAGCAAAAGACAGCATTCTTGACACCTTTTTTTTCCATCAAGGTAGATTAAGTGCCGTTAAGGAGCATATGTGACTCAAAACCACGTCATACGACAGCCGTTTTGTCCCATATTTGGTATTCTATATTTTTTTGGTCATTTAAACCTACCACCAAAATTTTGTCCCAATCTGGAAACTAATTTTTGAAACCTTTTTTCCATCAACGTAGACTAAGTGCCGTTAAGGAGCATATGTGACTCCAAACGCCCTCATACGACGGCCGTGTGGCCCCATATTTGGTATTTCATATTTTTTTGGTCATTGAAGCCTACCCCAAAAATTTCATCCCAATCTGGAATTTTTTTTTTGAAACCTTTTTTTCCATCAACGTGGAGTGAGTGCCGTTAAGGAGCGACTCTAGACCACCTCATACGGCAGCCGTGTGGCCCCATATTTGGTATTTCATATTATTTTGGTCATTGAAACCTTCCACCAAAATTTCGTCTAAATCAAAAAACTTTTTTTGAAACCTTTTTTTCCATCAACGTGGACCGAGTGCCTTTACGGAGCATATGTGACTCAAAACCACCTCATACGACCGTCGTTTGGCCCCAAATTTGGTATTTTATATTTTTTTGGTCATTGAAACCTACCACCAAAATTTCGTCCCAATCTGGAAACTTTATTTTTGAAACCTTTTTTCCCATCAACGTAGACTGAGTGCCGTTACGGAGCATATTTGACTCAAAACCACCTCATACGACGGCTGTTTGGCCGCTTATTTGGCATTTCATATTTTTTTGTCATTTAAACCTACCCCGAAAATTTCATCCCAATCTGGAAATTGTTTTTTTAAACCATTTTTTTCCATCAACGTGAATGAGTGCCGTAAAGGAGCGACTCTAAACCACCTCATACGACGGCCGTGTGGCGCCATATTTGGTATTTCATATTTTTTTAGGACATTGAAACCTACCACCAAAATTTCGTCTCAATCAAAAAACTTTTTTTTGAAGCCTTTTTTTCCATCAACGTAGACCGAGTGCCATTAAGGAGCATATGTGACTCAAAACCATCTCATACGACAGCCTTTTTGCCCCATATTTGGTATTCTCTATTTTTTTGGTCATTGAAACCTACCACCAAAATTTCGTCTCAATCTGAAAACTTTTTTTTGAAACCATTTTTTCCATCAACGTGGATTGAGTGCCGTTACGGAGCATATGTGACTCAAAACAACGTCATACGACGGCCATTTTGCCCCATATTTGGTATTTAATATTTTTTTGGTCATTGAAACCTACGTAAAAATTTCGTCTCAATCTGAAAACTTTTTATTGAAACCTTTTTTTTCCATCAACGTGGACCGGGTGCCATTACGGAGCATATGTGACTCAAAGCCACCTCATACGACGGCCGTTCCACCCCATATTGGGTATTTCATATTTTTTTGGTCATTGAAACCTACCACCAAAATTTCATCTCAATCTGAAAACTTTTTTTTGAAACCTTTTTTTTCCATCAACGTGGACCGAGTGCTGTTACGGAGCCTATGTGACTCAAAACTACCTCACACGACCGCCATTTTGCCCCGTATTTGGTATTTCATATTTTTTGGTCATTGAAACCTACCACAAAAATTTCGTCTCAATCTGAATTTTTTTTTAAACATTTTTTTCCATCAACGTGGACTAAGTGCCGTTAAGGAGCATCTGTGACTCAAAACCACCCCATACGACGGTCGTTTGGCCCCATATTGGGTATTTCAAATTTTTTTGGTCATTGAAACCTACCACCAAAATTTCGTCCCAATCAGGAAACTTCTTTTTGAAACCTTTTTTTCCATGAACATGGATTGAGTGCCGTTACGGAGCCTATGTGACTCAAAACTACCTCACACGACCGCCTTTTTGCCCCGTATTTGGTATTTCATATTTTTTTGGTCATTGAAACCTACCACCAAAATTTCATCTCAATCTGAAAACTTTTTTTGAAACCTTTTTTTCCATCAACGTGGACCGAGTGCTGTTACGGAGCCTATGTGACTCAAAACTACCTCACACGACCGCCATTTTGCCTCGTATTTGGTATTTCATATTTTTTTGGTCATTGAAACCTACCACAAAAATTTCGTCTCAATCTGAATTTTTTTTTTAAACATTTTTTTCCATCAACGTGGACTAAGTGCCGTTAAGGAGCATCTGTGACTCAAAACACCTCATACGACGGCCGTTTGGCCCCATATTGGGTATTTCAATTTTTTTTGGTCATTGAAACCTACCACAAAAATTTCGTCCCAATCAGGAAACTTCTTTTTGAAACCGTTTTTTCCATGAACGTGGATCGAGTGCCGTTACGGAGCATATGTGACTAAAAACAACGTCATACGACGGCCTTTTTGCCCCATCTTTGGTATTTCATATTATTTTGGTCATTGAAACCTACCACAAAAATTTCGTCTCAATCTGAAATGTTTTTTTGAAACCTTTTTTCCATCAACGTGGACCGAGTGCCGTTACGGAGCATATGTGACTCAAACCCACCTCATACGACGGCCGTTCCACCCCATATTGGGTATTTCGTTTTTTTTTGGTCATTGAAACCTTCCACCAAAATTTCGTCCCAATAAGGGAACTTTTTTTTGAAACCTTTTTTTCCATCAACGTGGATTGAGTGCCGTTAAGGAAACATATGTGACTCAAAACAACGTCATACGACGGCCGTTTTGCCCCATATTTGATATTTCATATTTCTTTGGTCATTGAAACCTACTGCCAAATTTTCGTCCCAATCTGGAAACTTTTTTTTGACACCTTTTTTTCCATCAAGGTAGACTAAGTGCCGTTAAGGAGCATATGTTACTCAAAACCACCTCATACGACAGCCGTTTTGTCCCATATTTGGTATTCTATATTTTTTGGTCATTAAAACCTACCACCAAAATTTTGTCCCAATCTGGAAACTTTTTTTGAAACCTTTTTTCCATCAACGTAGACTAAGTGCCGTTAAGGAGCATATGTGACTCAAAACGCCCTCATACGACGGCCGTGTGGCCCCATATTTGGTATTTCATATTATTTTGGTCATTGAAACCTTCCACCAAAATTTCGTCTAAATCAAAAAACTTTTTTTGAAACCTTTTTTTCCATCAACGTGGACCGAGTGCCGTTACGGAGCATATGTGACTCAAAACCACCTCATACGACCGTCGTTTGGCCCCAAATTTGGTATTTTATATTTTTTTGGTCATTGAAACCTACCACCAAAATTCCGTCCCAATCTGGAAACTTTATTTTTGAAACCTTTTTTCCCATCAACGTAGACTGAGTGCCGTTAAGGAGCATATGTGACTCAAAACCACCTCATACGACAACCTTTTTGCCCCATATTCGGTATTCTCTATTTTTTTGGTCATTGAAACCTACCACCAAAATTTCGTCTCAATCTGAAAACTTTTTTTTTTGAAACCATTTTTTCCATCAACGTGGATTGAGTGCCGTTACGGAGCATATGTGACTCAAAACAACGTCATACGACGGCCATTTTGCCCCATATTTGGTATTTGATATTTTTTTGGTCATTGAAACCTACGTAAAAATTTCGTCTCAATCTGAAAACTTTTTATTGAAACCTTTTTTTTCCATCAACGTGGACCGGGTGCCATTACGGAGCATATGTGACTCAAAGCCACCTCATACGACGGCCGTTCCACCCCATATTGGGTATTTCATATTTTTTTGGTCATTGAAACCTACCACCAAATTTTCATCTCAATCTGAAAACTTTTTTTTTGAAACCTTTTTTTTCCATCAACGTGGACCGAGTGCTGTTACGGAGCCTATGTGACTCAAAACTACCTCACACGACCGCCATTTTGCCCCGTATTTGGTATTTCATATTTTTTTGGTCATTGAAACCTACCACAAAAATTTCGTCTCAATCTGAATTTTTTTTTTAAACATTTTTTTCCATCAACGTGGACTAAGTGCCGTTAAGGAGCATCTGTGACTCAAAACCACCCCATACGACGGTGGTTTGGCCCCATATTGGGTATTTCAAATTTTTTTGGTCATTGAAACCTACCACCAAAATTTCGTCCCAATCAGGAAACTTCTTTTTGAAACCTTTTTTTCCATGAACGTGGATTGAGTGCAGTTACGGAGCCTATGTGACTCAAAACTACCTCACACGACCGCCTTTTTGCCCCGTATTTGGTATTTCATATTTTTTTGGTCATTGAAACCTACCACAAAATTTTCGTCTCAATCTGAATTTATTTTTTGAAACATTTTTTTCCATCAACGTGGACTAAGTGCCGTTAACGAACATCTGTGACTCAAAACACCTCATACGACGGCCGTTTGGCCCCATATTGGGTATTTCAATTTTTTTTGGTCATTGAAACCTACCACCAAAATTTCGTCCCAATCAGGAAACTTCTTTTTGAAACCGTTTTTTCTATGAACGTGGATCGAGTGCCGTTACGGAGCATATGTGACTAAAAACAACGTCATACGACGGCCTTTTTGCCCCACCTTTGGTATTTCATATTATTTTGGTCATTGAAACCTACCACAAAAATTTCGTCTCAATCTGAAATGTTTTTTTGAAACCTTTTTTTCCATCAACGTGGACCGAGTGCCGTTACGGAGCATATGTGACTCAAACCCACCTCATACGACGGCCGTTCCACCCCATATTGGGTATTTCGTTTTTTTTTGGTCATTGAAACCTTCCACCAAAATTTCGTCCCAATAAGGGAACTTTTTTTTGAAACCTTTTTTTCCATCAACGTGGAGTGAGTGCTGTTAAGGAGCGACTCTAGACCACCTCATACGGCAACCGTGTGGCGCCATATTTGGTATTTCATATTTTTTTGGTCAATGAAACCTTCCATCAAAATTTCGTCTCAATCAAAAAACATATTATTCAAACCATTTTTTCCATCAACGTGGACCGAGTGCCGTTACGGAGCATATGTGACTCAAAACCACCTCATACGACCGTCGTTTGGCCCCAAATTTGGTATTTTATATTTTTTTGGTCATTGAAACCTACCACCAAAATTTCGTCCCAATCTGGAAACTTTATTTATGAAACCTTTTTTCCCATCAACGTAGACTGAGTGCCGTTAAGGAGCATATGTGACTCAAAACCACCTCATACGACAACCTTTTTGCCCCATATTCGGTATTCTCTATTTTTTTGGTCATTGAAACCTACCACCAAAATTTCGTCTTAATCTGAAAACTTTTTTGTGAAACCTTTCTTTACATCAACGTGGATTGAGTGCCGTTACGGAGCATATTTGACTCAAAACCACCTCATACGACGGCTGTTTGGCCCCTTATTTGGTATTTCATATTTTTTGGTCATTGAAACCTACCCCGAAAATTTCATCCCAATCTGGAAATTGTTTTTTGAAACCATTTTTTTCCATCAACGTGAATGAGTGCCGTAAAGGAGCGACTCTAAACCACGTCATACGACGGCCGTGTGGCGCCATATTTGGTATTTCATATTTGTTTGGACATTGAAACCTACCACCAAAATTGCGTCTCAATCAAAAACCTATTTTTGAAAACTTTTTTTCCATCAACGTAGATTGAGTGCCGTTAAGGAGCATATGTGACTCAAAACCTTCTCATACGACAGCCTTTTTGCCCCATATTCGGTATTCTCAATTTTTTTGGTCATTGAAACCTACCACCAAAATTTCCCTCAATCTGAAAACTTTTTTTTGAAACCATTTTTTCCATCAACGTGGATTGAGTGCCGTTACGGAGCATATGTGACTCAAAACCACGTCATACGACGGTCATTTTGCCCCATATTTGGTATTTAATATTTTTTTGGTCATTGAAACCTACGACAAAAATTTCGTCTCAATCTGAAAACTTTTTATTGAAACCTTTTTTTTCCATCAACTTGGACCGGGTGCCATTACGGACCATATGTGACTCAAAGCCACCTCATACGACGGCCGTTCCACCCCATATTGGGTATTTCATATTTTTTTGGTCATTGAAACCTACAACCAAAATTTCATCTCAATCTGAAAACTTTTTTTTCAAAACCTTTTTTTTCCATCAACGTGGACCGAGTGCCGTTACGGAGCCTATTTGACTCAAAACTACCTCACACGACCGCCATTTTGCCCCGTATTTGGTATTTATATTTTTTTGGTCATTGAAACCTACCACAAAAATTTCGTCTCAATTTTTTTGAAACATTTTTTTCCATCAACGTGGACCAAGTGCCGTTAAGGAGCATCTGTGACTCAAAACCACCCCATACGACGGTCGTTTGACCCCATATTGGGTATTTCAAATTTTTTTGATCATTGAAACCTACCACCAAAATTTCGTCCCAATCAGGAAACTTCTTTTTGAAACCTTTTTTTCCATGAACGTGGATTGAGGGCCGTTACGGACCCTATGTGACTCAAAACTACCTCACACGACCGCCATTTTGCCCCGTATTTGGTATTTCATATTTTTTTGGTCATTGAAACCTACCACAAAAATTTCTTCTCAATCTGTTTTTCTTTTTTGAAACATTTTTTTCCATCAACGTGGACTAAGTGCCGTTAAGGAGCATCTGTGACTAAAAACCACCTCATACGACGGCCGTTTGGCCCCATATTGGTTATTTCAAATTTTTTTGGTCATTGAAACCTACCACCAAAATTTCGTCCCCATCAGGAAACTTCTTTTTGAAACCTTTTTTTCCATGAACGTGGATTGAGTGCCGTTACGAAGCCTATGTGACTCAAAACTACCTCACACGACCGCCATTTTGCCCCGTATTTGGTATTTCATATTTTTTTGGTCATTGAAACCTACCACAAAAATTTTGTCTCATCTGAATTTTTTTTTTGAAACATTTTTTTCCATCAACGTGGACTAAGTGCCGTTAAGGAGCATCTGTGACTCAAAACCACCTCATACGACGGCCGTTTGGCCCCATATTGGGTATTTCAATTTTTTTTTGTCATTGAAACCTACCACCAAAATTTCTTCCCAATCAGGAAACTTCTTTTTGAAACCTTTTTTTCCATGAACGTGGATTGAGTGCCGTTACAGAGCATATGTGACTCAAAACAACGTCATACGACGGCCTTTTTGCCCCATATTTGGTATTTCATATTATTTTGGTCATTGAAACCTACCACAAAAATTGCGTCTCAATCTGAAATGTTTTTTTCTAAACCTTTTTTTCCATCAACGTGGACCGAGTGCCGTTACGGAGCATAGGTGACTCAAACCCACCTCATACGACGGCCGTTCCACCCCATATTGGGTATTTCATTTTTTTTGTTCATTGAAACCTTCCACCAAAATTTCGTCCCAATAAGGGAACTTTTTTTTTGAAACCTTTTTTTCCATCAACGTGGATTGAGTGTCGTTACGGAAACATATGTGACTCAAAACAACGTCATACGACGGCCGTTTTGCCCCATATTTGATATTTCATATTTCTTTGGTCATTGAAACCTACTGCCAAATTTTCGTCCCAATCTGGAAACTTTTTTTTGACACCTTTTTTTCCATCATGGTAGACTAAGTGCCGTTAAGGAGCATATGTTACTCAAAACCACCTCATACAACAGCCGTTTTGTCCCATATTTGGTATTTTATATTTTTTTGGTCATTAAAACCTACCACCAAAATTTTGTCCCAGTCTGGGAACTTTTTTTTTAAACCTTTTTTCCATCAACGTAGACTAAGTGCCGTTCAGGAGCATATGTGACTCAAAACGCCCTCATACGACGGTAGTGTGGTCCCATATTTGGTATTTCATATTATTTTGGTCATTGAAACCTACCCCAAAAATTGCGTCTCAATCTGAAAACTTTTTTTTGAAACTTTTTTTTCCAACAACGTGGACTGAGTGTCGTTACGGAGCATATGTGACTCAAAACCACTGCATACGACAGGCCGTTTCTCCCCAAATTTTATATTTCATATTTCTTTGGTCATTGAAACCTACCACCATAAATCGTCCCAATCTGGAAACTTTTTTTTGAAACCTTTTTTACGATCAAGGTAGACTAAGTGCCATTAATGAGCATATGTGACTCAAAACCATCTCATACGACAGCCTTTTTGCCCCATAATTGGTATTTCAAATTTTTTTGGTCATTGTAACCTACCACAAAAATTTCGTCTCAGTCTGAAAACTTTTTTTTGAAACCTTATTTTCCATCAACGTGGACTGAGTGCCGTTACGGAGCCTATGTGACTCAAAACCACTTCATACGACCGGCGTTTTGCCCCATATTTGGTGTTCTATATTTTATTTGTCTTTGAAACCTACCATTAAAATTCCGTCTCAATCTGAAATTTTTTTTTGAAACATTTTTTCCCATCAACGTGGACCGAGTGCCGTTACGGAGCGTATGTGACTCAAAACCACCTCATACGACGGCCGTTTGGCCCCATATTTGGTATTTCATATTATTTTGGTCATCGTAACCTACCACAAAAATTTCGTCTCAATTTCAAACTTTTATTTGAAACCTTTTTTTTCCATCAACGTGGACTGAGTGCCGTTGCAGAGCATATGTGACTCAAAACCAACTCATACGACGGCCATGTGGCCCCATATTTGGTATTTCATTTTTTTTGGTCATTAATACCTACCCAAAAATTTCATCCCAATCTGGAAACTTTTTTTTGAAACTTTTTTTCCCATCAATGTGGAGTTAAGTGCCGTTAAGGAGCGACTCTAAACCACCTCAAACGACGGCCGTTTGGCCCCATATTTGGTATTTCATATATGTTTGGACATTGATACCTACCACCAAAATTTCGTCTCAATCAAAAAACTTTTTTTTGACACCTTTTTTCCATCAACGTGGACCGAGTGTAGTTACGGAGCATATGTGACTCAAAACCCCCTCATACGACGGCCGTTTGGACCCATATTTGGTATTTCATATTATTTTCGTCATTGAAACCTACCACCAGAATTTCGTCCCAATCTGGAAACTTTTTTTTTAAACCTTTTTTTCCATCAACGTAGACTGGGTGCCGTTAAGGAGTATATGTGAATCAAAACAACCTCATATGACAGCCTTTTTGCCCCATATTTAGTATTTCATATTTTTTTGGTCATAGAAACCTACCACAAATATTTCTTCACAATCTGAAAACTATTTTTTCATCAACGTGGACCGAGTGCCGTTACGGAGCCTATGTGACTCAAAACCATCTCATACGACAGCCGTTTTGCCCCATATTTGGTATTCTATATTTTTTTGGTCATTGAAACCTACCACCTAAATTACGTCTCAATCTGAAAACTTTTGTTTGAAACCTTTTTTTCGAACAACGTGGATTAAGTGCCGTTACGGAGCATATGTGACTCAAAACAACGTCATACGATGGCCGTTTTGCCCCATATTTGGTATTTCATATTTTTTTGGTCATTGAAACCTACCACAAAAATTTCGTCTCAATCTGAAAACTTTTTTTTCAAACATTTTTTTCCATCAACGTGGACCGAGTGCCGTTACGGAGACTATGTGACTCAAAACCATCTCATACGACCGCCGTTTTGCCCCAATTTGGTATTCTATATTTTTTTGGTCATTGAAATCTACCAGCAAAATTTCGTCTCAATCTGAAAACTTTTTTTTGATACCATTTTTTCCATCAACGTGGATTGAGTGCCGTTACGGAGCATATGTGACTCAAAACCACCTCATAGGACGGTCGTTTTGGCCCATATTTGGTATTTCATATTATTTTGGTCATTGAAACCTACCACAAAAATATAGTCACAATCTGAAAACTTTTTTTTGAAAGCTTTTTTTCCCTTAACGTAGACTAAGTGCCGTTAAGGAGCATCTGTGACTCAAAACCACCTCATACGAGGTCCGTCTGGCCCCCATATTTGGTATTTCATATTATTTTGGTCATTGTAACCTACCACATAAATTTCGTCTCAATTTTTTTTGAAACCTTTTTTTCCATCAACGTGGATTAAGTGCCGTTACGGAGCATATGAGACTGAAAACCATCTCATACGACGGCCGTTCCACCCCATATTGGGTATTTCATTTTTTTTTGGTCATTGAAACCTACCACCAAAACTTCTCCCCAATCAGGAACCTTTTGTTTGAAACCTTTTTTTCCATCAACGTGGATTGAATGCCGTTACGGAGCATATGTGACTCAAAACAACGTGATACGATGGCCGTTTTGCAACATACTTAGTATTTCATATTTTTTTGGTCATTGAAACCTACCACAAAAATTTCGTCTCAATCTGAAACCTTTTATTTGAAACCTTTTTTTCCATCAACGTGGTCCGAGTACCGTTACGGAGGTAATGTGAGTCAAAACCATCTCATACGACCGCCGTTTTGCCCCATATTTGGTATTCTATATTTTTTTGGTCATTGAAACCTACCACCAAAATTTCGTCTCAATCTGAAAACTTTTTTGTCAAACCTTTATTTCCATCAACGTGGATTCAGTGCCCGTTACGGAGCATATGTGACTCAAAACCACGTCATACGACGGTCGTTTTGGCCCATATTTTGTTTTTCATATTTTTTTGGTCATTGAAACCTACCACAAAAATTTCGTCTCAATCTGAAAACTTTTTTTTGAAACCTTTTTTTCCATCAACGTGGACCGAGTGCCGTTACGCGCCTATGTGACTCAAAACCATCTTATACGACTGCCGTTTTGCCCCATATTTGGTATTCTATATTTTTTGTCATTGAAACTTACCACCAAAATTTCGTCTCAATCTGAAAACTTTTTTTGAAACCTTATTTTCCATCAAAGTGGTCCGAGTGCCGTGACGGAGCCTATGTGATTCAAAACCATCTCATACGACCGCCGTTTTGCCCCATATTTGGTATTCTATAGTTTTTTTGTCATGAAAACCTACCACCAAAATTTCGTCTCAATCTGAAAACTTTTTTTTGAAACCTTTATTTCCATCAACGTGGATTGAGTGCCGTTACGGAGCATATGTGACTCAAAACTACGTCATACGACGGCTGTTTGGCCCCCATATTTGGTATTTCATATTTTTTTGGTCATTGTAACCTACAACAAAATTTTCGTCTCAATTTTTTTTTGAAACCTTTTTTTCCATCAACATGGACTAAGTGCCGTTACGGAGCATATGTGACTCAAAACCACGTCATACGACGACCGTTAGGGCCCATATTTGGTATTTCATATTTTTTAGGTCATTGAAACCTGCCACAAAAATTTCGTCTCAGTATGAAATCTTTTTTTGAAACCTTTTTCTTCCATCAACGTAGACTAAATGTCGTTAAGGAGCACCTGTGTCTCAAAACCACCTCATACGACGGCCGTTTGGCCCCTATATTTGGTATTTCATATTTTTTTGGTCATTGTAACCTACCACAAAAATTTAGTATCAAACTTTTTTTTGAAACCTTTTTTTGCATCAACGTGGACTAAGTGCCGTTACGGAGCATATGTGACTCATAACCAAGTCATACGACGGCCGTGTAGCCCCATATTTGCTATTTCATATTTTTGTGGTCATTGAAACCTACCACCAAAATTTAGACTCAATCTAAAAACTTTATTTAAAACCTTTTTTTCCATCAATGTGGACCGAGTGCCGTTACGGAGCCTATGTGACTAAAAACCACCTCACACGACCGCCATTTTGCCCCATATTTGGTATTTTATATTTTTTTGGTCATTGAAACTACCACAAAAATAACGTCTCAATTTTTTTTGAAACCTTTTTTTCCATCAACGTGGACTAAGTGCCGTTACGGAGCATATGTGACTCAAAACCATGTCATACGACGGCCGTGTAGCCCCATATTTGGTATTTAGTATTTTTATGGTCATTGAAACGTACCACCAAAATATAGTCTGAATCTGAAAACTTTTTTTGAATCCTTTTTTTCCATCAAAGTGTACTGAGTGCCGTTACGAAGCATATGTGACTCAAAACTACATCATACGACGGCCGTTTGGCCCCGCATTTGGTATTTCATATTTTTTTGGTCATAGAAACCTATCACAAAAATTTCGTCTCAATCTGAAATCTTTTTTTTGAAACCTTTTTTTCCATCACTGTGGACTGAGTGCCATTACGGAGTCTATGTGACCCAAAATCACCTCACACGACCGCCATTTTGCCCCATATTTTGTATTTCATATTTTTTTGGTCTTCGGAACCTCCCACAAAAATTTCGGCTCAATCTGAAAACATTTTTTTGAAACCTTTTTTTTTTTTTAGATAAGTGAAAAATATATTAAGTACCAAACACCATTACAATCTACTCCAAAGTGATGGCAACCCTTCTAGGAAGGCTCCCCAAGCACCTAAGAGTAACTATTACAATTGGAGCTCATCTAGCCAACATTTGATCTTAGAGAAGGCCTTAGAGTTATAAACTAGTTTCATCCTAGTTCTAATTACAAATTTGATAGAAGCAGAACAACTATCAACACTAGGAACATAACTACACCAATAGGCTTGATTTCTAGCAAGCCAAATATGATACACAACAGCAGCCACAACATAAAAAACTACTTTCCTTTTAGCTTGAGACATGTTACCCCTTTTACTGATCCAGTTAAGGCAGTCATCCATGCTAGTCCACCTCTTCTTAATCTTGATCCATACCAGGCATTCCTCCCATATCTGCTTGCTGAACAAACAGTGAAACAGTAACTTATCAAGGCTCTCAGTGTGAGATCCACAGATGGTACAGGTGTCCTCATCACAGACAACAATTTTCTTGAGCTTTTCTCTTGTCATAATCCTTTGATGTGCTGCTAACCATATCATAAAACTATGTTTAGGTGTGTTTAACCTATTCCATACAATCCTTTCCCATACCACTTTGGTACCCCTCTTCTGTGCTTGTTTATAACACTTACCAATGGAGACGACTTGGCCAGGTTGAGGAAGCCAGGGTGCTTGTTTAATTTCATCTCTGACTTGGCAGAAGTATCTCCATATCCAGCTAGTAGTGGTTTTAGGGTGGTGATGCCACCAGTCATCTCCCTGAATGTAAACAGAATTAACCCACCTTACCCAAAGGGTGTCTTTCTTCTCAGCAATGGCCCACATTTGCTTACTAACTGCTAGGAGGTTCCAAAGCTTAATATCTCTAACACCCAAGCCTCCATGGCTCTTCCTGCTGCAGACTTTTTCCCAATTAACATAACCAGGTTTAAGGTAGTTAGCATTACCTTGCCATAAGTATACTCTGCAAATTTGATTGATTCTTGAAAGCACAGCCTCAAGGAAGATGAAAATCTGCATCCAGTAGTTGCATACACTCATTAGCACAGAGTTTACAAGCTGAAGTCTACCAGCAAATGATAGTGTTCTATGCTGCCAAGATTTGATCCTAAACAGCATCTTCTCAACTAATTTCTCACAATCTGCAATTCTCAATTTTTTGGTGGAGATGGGAGCACCAAGATATTTGAGGGGCCAGGCACCAGAACTAAACCCAGACATTCTTGTTATCCTATGAAGATCTGTAGCTTTCATATTAACCTGAAAAATTTCAGATTTCAGTTTATTTGCAGCTAGTCCAGAAGATTTCTCAAAGATTTTCATGCCTTGAAGCATCAAGTAGACACTTCTGTAGTCTCCTCTACTGAACACCATAAGATCATCAGCAAAACAAAGGCTATTCAATTTCAATTCTTGACATCTGGGGTGGAAATGAAAATCACTTTTTTCCCCTTTATAATTTAGTATTCCAGTGAGATACTCCATACATAAGACAAAAATAAGGGGGGAAATAGGATCCCCTTGTCTTAATCCTCTCTTAGCCTCAAACAGTTCTGTACATGACCCATTAAAGAGAATAGTATATTTGGTAGTAGTTATACATGCCATCAGGATATCAATGAAATCCTTAGGGAAGTTAAGGGCCTGAAGTAAATCATGCACAAAGTGCCATTCAATAGTATCATAGGCTTTTTGCAGGTCAATTTTCATCAAACAGCTTATGGCAGCTTGTTTTCTAGTATAATGCTTGACAAGATCTTGACATAGCAGTATATTGTCAATGATACTTCTACCAGCCACAAATACACTATGACTTTGGCTAACCAGACCAGGCAGGACTCTTTTCAATCTGGAACATAAGAGTTTGGAGATGATTTTGTATATCACTGTACAGCAGGCTATGGATCTGTAGTCTCCAACATGTGAAGGGCAATCAACCTTAGGAACTAAGGTTATTGCTGTAGTATTTATAGCTTGAAGCATTCTGCCTGAGCTAAATACTTCTTGCACAGCAGAGATGACATCTTGTCCCACCACATCCCAAGCATCCTTGAAAAAACTTCTTCCATATCCATCTACCCTAGGAGACTTGTTGCTAGGGATAGACCATAGTGCTAATTTAATTTCTTCTCCTGTGAAATGTAGGTTCAGGAGATCATGTTGAGCATCCACCAAGACAGGCCCTTGAAGAATGAAACTGCTATTGATAGGTAGAACATCACTTTTTGTGTTAGCAACAAAATTGCTAAAGTGCTTCAAGAAGATATTCTTCACCTCTTCATGCTCATACACCCAGACTTCATCACTACTCATAATAGCATTAATGTTATTTCTCTGAGCCAATAATTTAACACTATTATGAAATTTTTTGGTTTTACTATCACCATCAAGAATCCACTCCCCCTTTGCTTTCTGACTCAAAAAAGAAAGGTAATTGCCCTGAGCATCTTTGAGCTTTTGATGTGCTATATATTCAGCATGCACAAGACTGACATTCCTGGGATCCAAATGCAACTGATTATGGCAAGCTTTAAGAGCAACAACAGCATTTAGATGAGCAGCTTCAACATCTCCAAATCTATCCTTGTTGAGCTTCTTGAGGCCTTGCTTCAAAATTTTCAGTTTCTGCCACACCTTGAACATCCTATAGCCATGAATTTGATGTTGCCAAGCTACTTTAACAACATTTAGAAAGCTCTCACATTTACTCCACATCTGAAAATACCTGAAGGGAATCTTGCCTTGGGGAGTGGGAAAACACTTGATCAAAGTTGGGGAGTGATCAAAATATCCCTCAGGAAGGAAGATCACTTCAACTGATTTGAAGAGATTTAGCCAATCATCATTAGCAACAACCCTATCCAGTTTTGCAAGCACTCTATCTTCATTATCTTGCTTATTATTCCATGTGTAAAACCTACCAATAAATTTGACATCAGTCAAATTACAGTAATTGAGGCAACTCTGAAAGCTGCAATCTCTCTACTAGTTACTGCAGCCCCAACTCTTTCTTCATACTTAAGCACATTATTGAAGTCACCCATCATCATCCAAGGACCAACTAGAGAGCTACCTATCTTTTCCAAGTCCTTCCATAATACACACCTATCAGCAGCATCATTATGAGCATAAATTATGGAACAAGCAAATGAAACCTTAGAGCTGCAAGAAGTAGCAACACAGTGCACTAACTGATCAGTGCAGAATCTGATGTCCACCTCAAAAACTCTAGGGTCCCAAGCAATGATAATTCTACCCCTTCCATGCCATGGTAAGTTTGTAGTGATATTCCAACCTGGAAATAAGTTCAGATACAAGGCCCCCAATTTGTGTGCCCTGATCTTGGTTTCAAGGAGACAAACAAGCTTAGCTTTATGTAAAGAAATAAGGTTCTTCACCTCTTTCTGCTTACTAACTTGTTTATACCCCTTACATTCCAGCAAATGATATTATCCATTCACAATAGGGGTAGTCAACCCCTTATCAATTAACTCATCATTACCTCTATCATCAGGGAGGGTATCTGCAGTAGCAACTTCAGTAGGTACCTGTTGCAGCACCTCAAATCTATTGGGACTTGTCTGGCTTGTACTGACAGCAGCATTGACAGTAGGAGTTTGCTGTTTTTTAAATTTACTGGAGACTGGTCTGAAACCTTCCTCATCAACCAACAGGTCCTGGTTCAATTTAGGGTTCACTTTGGGTCTCCATTCCTGCTTCTTTCTAACAATCCTACAATCATCACCTGTATGGCCTATCTTCTTGCAATGCTTGCGAATTTCAGGTTTCCACTCATATTCAATAATCTGATTGAGAGGTACACCATGTTCATTCAAGAAAGATACAGAGTCAGGATATACCTGATCCACCAACACTTCCACCAGCACTCTTGCATACATCAACCTATCTCTCTTCTCTGTAGCTTGATCAACCTTTACAAAGTCACCTAAAGCCTGTACTATTTTGGTAAGGCTTCGACCTCCCCAATATTTCACATTTAGCTTTGGGAGTTTAACCCAAATAGGGACCTTTTTCACCACTTGGTCACCAATATCAGCATCAATGTCCCATGATTTGACAATCAAAGGCTTAGAATCAAAGCTGAAATGGCCAGTAAGAGCCAAATGTTTTCCATCCATGTCACTAAACCTCACCATAATAGTCCCCTTGCCAACTTGAGCAATCTTATCAATACCCATTTTTCCCCAAATCCTCTTCAGAAACCCTTCCATTACAGAAAAAGGTGGATTAGCTCCTACCACAAAACAGAAAATGGCTGTTTGCCAATAGTCTACCTCCGCAGCAACATCATCTAGTTCTATTTTAGGTAACTGCTCCATTTGAGGAGGCTGCTCATCTATAACATTTAGCTTACTGAAACTCTTCTTCCCAGTGTTCATCTCTACACTAACAGCAGAGCCAAATAAAATGTTCTTACTAGGATTGCTATGCTTGAACTTACCTCTAGAACCTGAGGCATGATCACCAGTGTTAGATTTCAGAGCTGAAACCCATTCTGAGAACCTTCTCAGAGCTTGAGGGTTAACTTCATCCCCATCAGAATGTACAATAGGCGTATCTGGATTGAACTCCTCATCACTTGTAATGTCAAGATCAGAAATGTCGTCCTCTTCCTCAGTCAGTTTACCTTTCTGCTTCAGATTAATGGAGGTTTTAGCTATGGAATCAGAGTCTACTTTGCTTCTTGCATTCTTTATCTTTGGGGTTCTGCCTCTCTTGCCCCCTGCCATGGCTTCCACAGATGGTTGAGGTGGGAAGGAGAAATCGCCTCAGAAGAGAGAGAGAACTTTCTATTTTTGGAAACTTTTTGAAACCTTTTTTTCCATCAACGTGGACCGAGTGCCGTCACGGAGCATATGTGACTCAAAACCACCTCATACGACGGCCGTTTGGCCCCATATTGGGTATTTCATATTTTTTTGGTCATTGAAACCTACCACCAAAATTTCGTCCCAATCAGGAAACTTTTTTTGAAACCTTTTTTTCCATCAACGTGGATTTAGTGCCGTTACGGAGCATATGTGACTCAAAACAACGTCATATGACGGCCGTTTTGCCCCATATTTGGTATTTAATATTTTTTTGGTCATTGAAACCTACCACAAATATTTCGTCTCAATCGGAAAAGTTTTTTTTGAAACCTTTTTTACCATCAACGTGGACCGAGTGCCGTTACGGAGCCTATGTGACTCAAAACCATCTCATACGACCGCCATTTTGCCCCATATTTGGTATTCTATATTTTTTTGGTCATTGAAACCTACCACCAACATTTCGTCTCAATGTGAAAACTTTTTTTTGAAACCTTTTTTTCCATCAACGTGGAATGAGTGCCGTTACGGATCATATGTGACTCAAAACCACGTCATACGGCGGTCGTTTTGCCCATATTTGGTTTTTTTTTTTTTTTGGTCATTGTAACCTACCACAAAAATTTCGTCTCAATCTGAAAACTTTTTTTTGAAACCTTTTTGTCCATCAACGTGGACCGAGTGCTTACAGCGCCTATGTGACTCAAAACTATCTCATACGACCGCCGTTTTGCCCCATATTTGGTATTCTATATTTTTTTGTCATTGAAATTTACCACCAAAATTTCGTCTCAATCTGAAAACATTTTTTTCCTTCAAAGTGTACTGAGTGCCATTACGGAGCACATGTGACTCAAAACTACGTCATACGACGGCCGTTGCCCCGCATTTGGTATTTCATATTTTTTTGGTCATAGAAACCTACCACAAAAATTTCGTCTCAATCTGAAATCTTTTTTTGAAACTTTTTTTTCCATCAACGTAGACTAAGTGCCGTAAAGGAGCATCTGTGACTCAAAACCACCTCATACGACGGCCTTTTTGCCCCCATATTTGGTATTTCATTTTTTTTGGTCATTGTAACCTACAAGAAAATTTTCGTCTCAATTTTTTTTAAACCTTTTTTTTCATCAACGTGGACTAAGTGCCGTTACGGAGCATATGTGACTCAAAACCAAGTAATACGACGGCCGTTTTGCCCCATATTTGGTATTTCATAGTTTTTTGGTCATTGGAACCTTCCACCAAAATTTCGTCCCAATCAGGAAACTTCTTTTTGAAACGCTTTTTTTCCATCAACGTGGATTGAGTGCCGTTACGCAGCATATGTGACTCAAAACCACCTCATACGACGGCCGTTTGGCCCCATATTGGGTATTTCATATTTTTTTGGTCATTGAAACCTACCACCAAAATTTCGTCCCAATCAGGAAACTTTTTTTGAAAACCTTTTTCCATCAACGTGGATTGTGTGCCGTTACGGAGCATATGTGACTTAAAACAACGTCATACGACGGCCATTTTGCCCCATATTTGGTATTCTATATTTTTTTGGTCATTGAAACCTACCACCAAAATTTCGTCTCAATGTGAAAACTTTTTTTTGAAACCTTTTTTTCCATCAACGTGGAATGAGTGCCGTTACGGATCATATGTGACTCAAAACCACGTCATACGGCGGTCGTTTTGCCCATATTTGGTTTTTTATATTTTTTTGGTCATTGTAACCTACCACAAAATTTTCGTCTCAATCTGAAAACTTTTTTTTGAAACCTTTTTGTCCATCAACGTGGACCGAGTGTTTACAGCGCCTATGTGACTCAAAATAATCTCATACGACCGCCGTTTTGCCCCATATTTGGTATTCTATATTTTTTTGTCATTGAAACTTACCACCAAAATTTCGTCTCAATCTGAAAACTTTTTTTAGTAAGCTTTTTTTCCATCAAAGTGTACTGAGTTCCATTACGGAGTATATGAGACTCAATACTACGTCATACGACGGCCGTTTGGCCCCGCATTTGGTATTTCATATTTTTTTGGTCATAGAAACCTACCACAAAAATTTCGTCTCAATCTGAAATCTTTTTTTGAATTTTTTTTTCCATCAACGTAGACTAAGTGCCGTTAAGGAGCATCTGTGAGTCAAAACCACGTCATACGACGGCCGTTTTGCCCCCATATTTGGTATTTTATATTTTTGTGGTCATTGAAACCTACCACCAAAATTTCGTCTCAATCTGAAAACTTTTTTTTAAACCTTTTTTCCATCAACGTGGACCGAGTGCCGATACAGAGCCTATGTGCCTCAAAACCACCTCACACGACCGCCATTTTGTCCCACATTTGGTATTTCATAGTTTTTTGGTCAATGAAACCTACCACAAAAATTTCATCTCAATCTGAAAATATTTTTTTGAAACTTTTTTTTTTTTTTTTTAGATAAGTGAAATATATATTAAGTACCAAACACCATTACAATCTACTCCAAAGTGATGGCAACCCTTCTAGGAAGGCTCCCCAAGCACCTCAGAGTAACTATTACAATTGGAGCTCATCTAGCCAACATTTGATCTTAGAGAAGGCCTTAGAGTTATAAACTAGTTTCATCCTAGTTCTAATTACAAATTTGCTAAAAGCAGAACAACTATCAACACTAGGAACATAACTACACCAATAGGCTTGATTTCTAGCAAGCCAAATATGATATACAACAGAAGCCACAACAGAAAAAACTACTTTCCTTTTAGCTTGAGACATGTTACCCCTTTTACTGATCCAGTTAAGGCAGTCATCCATGCTAGTCCACCTCTTCTTAATCTTGATCCATACCAGGCATTCCTCCCATATCTGCTTGCTGAACAAGCAGTGAAACAGTAACTTATCAAGGCTCTCAGTGTGAGATCCACAGATGGTACAGGTGTCCTCATTACAGGCACCAATTTTCTTGAGCCTTTCTCTTGTCATAATCCTTTGATGTGCTGCTAACCATATCATAAAACTATGTTTAGGTGTGTTTAACCTATTCCATACAATCCTGTCCCATACCACTTTGGTACCCCTCTTCTGTGCTTGTTTATAACACTTACCAATGGAGAAGACTTGGCCAGGTTGAGGAAGCCAGGGTGCATGTTTAATTTCATCTCTAACTTGGCAGAAGTATCTCCATATCCAGCTAGTAGTGGTTTTAGGGTGGTGATGCCACCAGTCATCTCCCTGAATGTAAACAGAATTAACCCACCTCACCCAAAGGGTGTCTTTCTTCTCAGCAATGGCTCATATTTGCTTACTAACTGCTAGGAGGTTCCAAAGCTTAATATCTCTAACACCCAAGCCTCCATGGCTCTTCCTGCTGCAGACTTTTTCCCAATTAACATAACCAGGTTTAAGGTAGTTAGCATTACCTTGCCATAAGTATACTCTGCAAATTTGATTGATTCTTGAAAGAACAGCCTCAAGGAAGATGAAAATCTGCATCCAGTAGTTGCATACACTCATTAGCACAGAGTTTACAAGCTGAAGTCTACCAGCAAATGATAGTGTTCTATGCTGCCAAGATTTGATCCTAAACATCATCTTCTCAACTAATTTCTCACAATCTGCAATTCTCAATTTTTTGGTGGAGATGGGAGCACCAAGATATTTGAGGGGCCAGGCACCAGAACTAAACCCAGACATTCTTGTTATCCTATGAAGATCTGTAGCTTTCATATTAACCTGAAAAATTTCAGATTTCAGTTTATTTGCAGCTAGTCCAGAAGATTTCTCAAAGATTTTCATGCCTTGAAGCATCAAGTAGACACTTCTGTAGTCTCCTCTACTGAACACCATAAGATCATCAGCAAAACAAAGGCTATTCAATTTCAATTCTTGACATCTGGGGTGGAAATGAAAATCACTTTTTTCCCCTTGATAATTTAGTATTCTAGTGAGATACTCCATACATAAGACAAAAACAAGGGGGGAAATAGGATCCCCTTGTCTTAATCCTCTCTTAGCCTCAAACAGTTCTGTACATGCCCCATTAAAGAGAATAGTATATTTGGTAGTAGTTATACAAACCATCAGGATATCAATGAAATCCTTAGGGAAGTTAAGGGCCTGAAGTAAATCATGCACAAAGTGCCATTCAATAGTATCATAGGCTTTTTGCAGGTCAATTTTCATCAAACAGCTTATGGCAGCTTGTTTTCTAGTATAATGCTTGACAAGATCTTGACATAGCAGTATATTGTCAATGATACTTCTACCAGCCACAAATGCACTCTGACTTTGGCTAACCAGGCCAGGCAGGACTCTTTTCAATCTGGAACATAAGAGTTTGGAGATGATTTTGTATATCACTGTACAGCAGGCTAGTGGTCTGTAGTCTCCAACATGTGAAGGGCAATCAACCTTAGGAACTAAGGTTATTGCTGTAGTATTTATAGCTTGAAGCATTCTGCCTGAGCTAAATACTTCTTGCACAGCAGAGATGACATCTTGTCCCACCACATCCCAAGCATCCTAGAAAAAACTGCTACCATATCCATCTACCCCAGGAGACTTGTTGCTAGGGATAGACCATAGTGCTAATTCAATTTCTTCTCCTGTGAAATGTAGGTTCAGGAGATCATGTTGAGCATCCACCAAGACAGGCCCTTGAAGAATGAAACTGCTATTGATAGGTAGAACATCACATTTTGTGTTAGCAACAAAATTGCTAAAGTGCTTCAAAAAGATATTCTTCACCTCTTCATGCTCATACACCCAGACTTCATCACTACTCATAATAGCATTAATGTTATTTCTCTGAGCCAATAATTTAACACTATTATGAATTTTTTTGGTATTACTATCACCATCAAGAATCCACTCCCCCTTTGCTTTCTGACTCAAAAAAGAAAGGTAATTGCCCTGAGCATCTTTGAGCTTTTGATGTGCTATATATTCAGCATGCACAAGACTGACATTCCTGGGATCCAAATGCAACTGATTATGGCAAGCTTTAAGAGCAACAACAGCATTTAGATGAGCAGCTTCAACATCTCCAAATCTATCCTTGTTGATCTTCTTGAGGCCTTGCTTCAAACTTTTCAGCTTCTGCCATACTTGGAACATCTTATAGCCATGAATTTGCTGTTGCCAAGCTACTTTAACAACAATTTGAAAGCTCTCACATTTACTCCACATCTGAAAATACCTGAAGGGAATCTTGCCTTGGGGAGTGGGAAAACACTTGATCAAAGCTGGGGAGTGATCAAAATAACCCTCAGGAAGGAAGATCACTTCAACTGATTTGAAGAGACTTAGCCAATCATCATTAGCAACAACCCTATCCAGTTTTGCAAGCACTCTATCTTCATTATCTTGCTTATTATTCCATGTGTAAAACCTACCAATAAATTTGACATCAGTCAAATTACAGTAATTGAGGCAACTCTGAAAAGCTGCAATCTCTCTACTAGTTACTGCAGCCCCAACTCTTTCTTCATACTTGAGCACATTATTGAAGTCACCCATCATCATCCAAGGACCAACTAGAGAGCTACCTATCTTTTCCAAGTCCTTCCATAATACACACCTATCAGCAGCATCATTATGAGCATAAATTATAGAACAAGCAAAAGAAACCTTAGAGCTGCAAGAAGTAGCAACACAGTGCACTAACTGATCAGTGCAGAATCTGATGTCCACCTCAAAAACTCTAGGGTCCCAAGCAATGATAATTCTACCCCTTCCATGCCATGGTAAGTTTGTAGTGATATTCCAACCTGGAAATAAGTTTAGATACAAGGCCCCCAATTTGTGTGCCCTGATCTTGGTTTCAAGGAGACAAACAAGCTTAGCTTTATGTAAAGAAATAAGGTTCTTCACCTCTTTCTGCTTAGCTAACTTGTTTATACCCCTTACATTCCAGCAAATGATATTATCCATTCACAACAGGGGTAGTCAACCCCTTATCAATTAACTCATCATTACCTCTGTCAACAGGGAGGGTATCTGCAGTAGCAACTTCAGTAGGTACCTGTTGTAGCACCTCAAATCTATTGGGACTTGTATGGCTTGTACTGACAGCAGCATTGGCATTAGGAGTTTGCTGTTTTTTAAATTTACTGGAGACTGGTCTGAAACCTTCCTCATCAACCAACAGCTCTTGGTTCATTTTAGGGTTCACTTTGGGTCTCCATTCCTGCTTCTTTCTAACAATCCTACAATCATCACCTGTATGGCCTATCTTCTTGCAATGCTTGCAAATTTCAGGTTTCCACTCATATTCAATAATCTGATTGAGGGGTACACCATGTTCATTCAAGAAAGATACAGAGTCAGGATATACCTGATCCACCAATACTTCCACCAACACTCTTGCATACATCAACCTATCTCTCTTCTCTGTAGCTTGATCAACCTTTACAAAGTCACCTAAAGCCTGTACTATTTTTGTAAGGCTTCGACCTCCCCAATATTTCACATTTAGCTTTGGGAGTTTAACCCAAATAGGAACCTTTTTCACCACTTGGTCACTAATATCAGCATTAATGTCCCATGATTTGACAATCAAAGGCTTAGAATCAAAGCTGAAATGGCCAGTAAGAGCCAAATTTTTTCCACCCAAGTCACTAAACCTCACCATAATAGTCCCCTTGCCAACTTGAGCAATCTTATCAATGCCCATTTTTCCCCAAATCCTCTTCAGAAACCCTTCCATTACAGAAAAAGGTGGATTAGCTCCTACCACAAAACAGAAAATGGCTGTTTGCCAATAGTCTACCTCCTCAGCAACATCATCTAGTTCTATTTTAGGTAACTGCTCCATTTGAGGAGGCTGCTCATCTATAACATTTAGCTTACTGAAGCTCTTCTTCCCAGTGTTCATCTCTACACTAACAGCAGAGCCAAATAAAATGTTCTTACTAGGATTGCTATGCTTGAACTTACCTCTAGAAACTGAGGCATGATCACCATTGTTAGATTTCAGAGCTGAAACCCATTCTGAGAACCTTCTCAGAGTTTGAGGGTTAACTTCATCCCCATCAGAATGTACAATAGGCGTATCTGGATTGAACTCCTCATCACTCGTAATGTCAAGATCAGAAATGTCTTCCTCTTCCTCAATCAGTTTGCCTTTCTACTTTGCTTCTTGCATTCTTTCTCTTTGGGGGTCTGCCTCTCTTGCCCCCTGCCATGGCTTCCACAGATGGTGGAGGTGGGAAGGAGAAATCGCCTCAGAAGAGAGAGAACTTTCTATTTTTGGAAACCTTGAAAAACCATTTTTTCCATCTGAAACTTTTTTTTCCATCAACGTGGACCGACTGCCGTTACGGAGCCTATGTGACTCAAAACCACCTCACACGACCGTCATTTTGCCCCACATTTGGTATTTCATATTTTTAAGGTCAATGAAACCTACCACCAAAATTTCGTCTCAATCTGAAAACTTTTTTTTGAAACCTTTTTTTCCATCAAAGTGTACTCAGTGCCGTTACGGAGCATATGTGACTCAAAACTACGTCATACGACGGCCGTTTGGCCCCGCATTTGGTATTTCATATTTTTTTGGTCATACCTACCACAAAAATTTCGTCTCAATCTGAAATCTTTTTTTTTGAAACCTTTTTTTCCATCAATGTGGACCGAGTGCCGTTACGAAGCATATGTGACTCAAAACGACCTCATACGACTGCCGTTCGATCCCATATTGGGTATTTCATAATTTTTTGGTCATTGATACCTACCACCAAAATTTCGTCCCAATCAGGAAACTTTTTTTTGAAACTTTTTTCCATCAACGTGGATTGAGTGCCATTACAGAGCATATGTGACTCAAAACAACGTCATACGACGGCCGTTTTGCCCCATATTTGGTATTTAATATTTTTTTGGTCATTGGAACCTACCACAAAAATTTTGTCTCAATCTTAAAACTTTATTTGAAACCTTTTTTTCCATCAACGTTGACCGAGTGCCGTTACGGAGCCTATGTGACTCAAAACCACCTCACACGACCGTCATTTTGCCCCACATTTGGTATTTCATATTTTTTTGGTCATTGGAACCTACCACAAAAATTTCGTCTCAATCTGAAAACTTTTTTTGAAACCTTTTTTTCCATCAACGTGGACCGAGTGCCGTTACGGAGCATATGTGACTCAAAACCACCTCATACGACGGCCGTTTGGCCCCATATTTGGTATTTCATATTTTTTTGGTCATTGAAACCTACCACCAAAATCTCTTCCCAATCAGGAAACTTTTTTTGAAACTTTTTTCCATAAACGTGGATTGAGTGCCGTTACGGAGCTTATGTGACTCAAAACGTCATACGACGGCCGTTTTGCCCCATATTTAGTATTTAATATTTTTTTGGTCATTGAAACCTGCTACAAAAATTTCGTCTCAATCTGAAAAAAAAATTTTGAAACCGTTTTTTCCATCAACGTGGACCGAGTGCCGTTCCGCAGCCTATGTGACTTAAAACCATCTCATACGACCGCCATTTTGCCCCATATTTGGTATTCTATATTTTTTTGGTCATTGAAACCTACCACCAAAATTTCGTCTCAATCTGAAAACTTTTTTTGAAACCTTTTTTTCCATCAACGTGGATTGAGTGCCGTTACGGATCATATGTGACTCAAAACCACGTCATACGACGGTCGTTTTGCCCATATTTGGTTTTTCATATTTTTTTGGTCATAGAAACCAACCACAAAAATTTCGTCTCAATCTGAAATCTTTTTTTGAAAGTTTTTTTTCCATCAACGTAGACTAAGTGCCATTAAGGAGCATCTCTGACTCAAAACCACCGCATACGACGGCCGTTTTGCCCCCATATTTGGTATTTCATATTTTTTTGGTCATTGTAACCTACCAGAAAAATTGTGTCTCAATTTTTTTGAGACTTTTTTTTCCATCAACGTGGACCAAGTGCCGTTACGGAGCATATGTGACTCAAAACCAAGTAATACGACGGCCGTTTTGCCCCATATTTGGTATTTCATATTTTTGTGGTCATTGAAACCTACCACAAAATTTCGTCTCAATCTGAAAACTTCTTTTTAAAACCTTTTTTTCCATCAACGTGGACAGAGTGCCGTTACGGAGCATATGTGACTCAAAACCACTTCATACGACGTCCATTTGGCCCCATATTGGGTATTTCATATTTTTTTGGTCATTGAAACCTACCACAAAAATTTCGTCTCAATCTGAAAACTTTTTTTTGAAACCTTTTTTTCATCAACGTAGACCGAGTGCTTACAGCGCCTATGTGACTCAAAACCATCTCATACGACCGCCGTTTGGCCCCATATTTGGTATTCTATATTTTTTTGTCATTGAAACTTACCACCAAAATTTCGTCTGAATCTGAAAACTTTTTTTTGAAACCTTTTTTCCATCAAAGTGTACTGATTGCCGTTACGGAGCATATGTGACTCAAAACTACGTCATACGACGGCCGTTTGGCCCCGTATTTGGCATTTCATATTTTTTTGGCCATTGAAACCTACCACAAAATTTTCGTTTCAATCTGAAAACTTTTTTTTTATACCTTTTTTTCATCAACGTAGACCGAGTGCTTACAGCGCCTATGTGACTCAAAACCATCTCATACGACCGCCGTTTTGCCTCATATTTGGTATTCTATATTTTTTTGTCATTGAAACTTACCACCAAAATTTCGTCTGAATCTGAAAACTTTTTTTGAAACCTTTTTTCCATCAAAGTGTACTGAGTGCCGTTACGGAGCATATGTGACTCAAAACTACGTCATACGACGGCCGTTTGGCCCCGTATTTGGTATTTCATATTTTTTTGGTCATTGAAACCTACCACAAAAATTTCGTCTCAATCTGAAATTTTTTTTTTGAAACCTTTTTTTCCATCAACGTGGACCTAGTGCTTACGGCGCCTATGTGACTCAAAACCATCTCATACGACCGCCGTTTTGCCCCATATTTGGTATTCTATAATTTTTTATCATTTAAACTTACCACCAAAATTTCGTCTGAATCTGAAAACTTTTTTTCCATCAAAGTGTACTGAGTGCCATTACGGAGCATATGTGACTCAAAACTACGTCATACGATGGTATTTTTGCCCAAATTTGGTTTTTCATATTTTTTTGGAGATAGAATCCTACCACAAAAATTTCGACTTAATCTGAAATCTTTTTTTAAAAGTTTTTTTTTCCATCAACGTAGACTAAATGCCGTTAAGTAGCATCTGTGACTCAAAACCACCTCATACGACGACCGTTTTGCCCCCATATTTGGTATTGTAACCTACCAGAAAATTTTCGTCTCAATTTTTTTTGAAACCTTTTTTACCATCAACGTGGACTAAGTGCCGTTACGGAGCATATGTGACTCAAAACTACGTCATACAACGACCGTTTGGCCCCGTATTTGGTATTTCATATTTTTTTGGTCATTGAAACCTACCACAAAAATTTGGTCTCAATCTGAAAACTTTTTTTTGAAACCTTTATTTCGATCAACTTGGACCGAGTGCCGTTACTGAGCATATGTGACTAAAAACCACCTCATACGACGGCCGTTCCACCCCATATTGGGTATTTCATATTTTTTTTGTCATTGAAACCTACCACCAAAATTTCGTCCCAATCAGGAAATATTTTTTTGAAACCTTTTTTTCCATCCACGTGGATTGAGTGCCGTCACGGAGCATATGTGACTCAAAACCATCTCATACGACCGCCATTTTCCCCCATATTTGGTATTCTATATTTTTTTGGTCATTGAAACCTACCACCAAAATTTCATCTCAATCTGAAAATATTTTTTTGAAACCTTTTTTTCCATCAACGTGGATTGAGTGCCGTTACGGATCATATGTGACTCAAAACCACGTCATACGATGGTCGTTTTGCCCATATTTGGTTTTTCATAATTTTTTGGTCATAGAAACCTACCACAAAAATTTCGTCTCAATCTGAAATCTTTTTTTGAAACTTTTTTTTTCCATCAACGTAGACTAAGTGCCGTTAAGGAGCATCTGTGACTCAAAACCACCTCATACGACGGCCGTTGTGCCCCCATATTTGGTATTTCATATTTTTTGGTCATTGTAACCTACCAGAAAAATTTCGTCTCAATTTTTTTTGAAACCTTTTTTCCATCAAAGTGGACTAAGTGTCGTTACGGAGCATATGTGACTCAAAACCAAGTAATACGACGGCCGTTTTGCCCCATATATGGTATTTCATATTTTTGTAGTCATTGAAACCTACCACCAAAATTTCGTCTAAATCTGAAAACTTTTTTTTAAAACCTTTTTTTTCCATCAACGTGGACCGAGTGCCGTTACGGAGCCTATGTGACTCAAAACCACCTCACACGACCGCCATTTTGCCCCACATTT
The DNA here is from genome assembly GCA_947645195.1 of Patellifolia procumbens. Taxonomy (NCBI): domain Eukaryota; kingdom Viridiplantae; phylum Streptophyta; class Magnoliopsida; order Caryophyllales; family Amaranthaceae; genus Patellifolia; species Patellifolia procumbens. The sequence goes on from CANSGD010001099.1 coordinate 323,912, forward strand.
GGTATTTCATAGTTTTTTGGTCATTGGAACCTACCACAAAAATTTTGTCTCAATCTGAAAACTTTTTATGAAACCTTTTTTTCCATCAATGTGGACCGAGTGCCGTTACGGAGCATATGTGACTCAAAACCACCTCATACGACGGCCGTTTGGCCCCATATTGGGTATTTCATATTTTTTTGGTCATTTAAACCTACCACCAAAATTTCGTCTCAATCAGGAATCTTTTTTTTGAAACCTTTTTTTCCATCAACTTGGATTGAGTGCCGTTACGGAGCATATGTGACTCAAAACAACGTCATACGACGGCCGTTTTGCCCCATATTTGGTATTTAATATTTTTTTGGTCATTGAAACCTACCACAAAATTTTCGTCTCAATCTGAAAACTTTTTTTTGAAACCTTTTTTCCATCAACGTGGACCGAGTACCGTTACGGAGCCTATGTGACTCAAAACCATCTCATACGACCGCTATTTTCCCCCATATTTGGTATTCTATATTTCTTTGGTCATTGAAACCTGCCACAAAAATTTCGTCTCAATCTGAAAACTTTTTTTGAAACCTTTTTCCCATCAACCTGGATTGAGTGCCGTTACTGATCATATGTGACTCAAAACCACGTCATACGATGGTCGTTTTGCGCATATTTGGTTTTTCATATTTTTTTGGTCATTGAAACCTACCACAAAATTTTCGTCTCAATCTGAATACTTTTTTTTGAAACCTTTTTTTCCATCAACGTGGACCGAGTGCTTACGGCGCCTATGTGACTCAATACCAACTCATACGACGGCCGTTTGGCCCCGCATTTGGTTTTTCTTTTTTTTTGGGTCATAGAAACCTACCACAAAAATTTCGTCTCAATCTGAAATCTTTTTTTTGAAACCTTTTTTTCCATCAATGTGGACCGAGTGCCGTTACGGAGCATATGTGACTCAAAACCACCTCATACGACGGCCGTTTGGCCCCATATTGGGTATTTCATAATTTTTTGGTCATTGAAACCTGCCACCAAAATTTCGTCCCAATCAGGAAACTTTTTATTGAAACTTTTTTCCATCAACGTGGATTGAATGCCGTTACGGAGCATATGTGACTCAAAACAACGTCATACGACGGCCGTTTTGCCCCATATTTGGTATTTAATATTTTTTTGGTCATTGAAACCTGCCACAAAAATTTCGTCCTAATCTGAAAACTTTTTTTGAAACCTTTTTTTCCATCAACGTGGACCGAGTGCCGTTACGGAGTCTATGTGACTCAAAACCATCTCATACGACCGCCATTTTGCCCCATATTTGGTATTATATATTTTTTTGGTCATTGAAACCTACCACCAAAATTTCGTCTCAGTCTGACATGCCAGTCCATCTCTTCTTAATCTTGATCCAATCCAGACAACCCTCCCAAACCATTCTGCTGAAGAAACATTGGAAGAGAAGCTGATCAAGGCTCTCAGTATGAGAGCCACAAATAATACAGGTGTCCTCAGAGCAGACCCCATATCTTCTGAGTCTGTCCTTTGTCATAAGCCTTTGGTGGGCTGCTAACCATATCAAGAAGCTGTGTTTAGGTGTATTGAGCCTATTCCACACAACTCTATCCCAACTGACTTTATCTCCCATCTCCTGTGCTTGTTTGTAACATTTACCAATGGAAAATACTTGGCCAGTCTGGGGAAGCCAGACTGCTTGTCTGATCTCATCTCTAACTTGACAGAAGTACCTCCATATCCAGCTAGCAGTGGTCTTAGGGTGGTGATGCCACCAATCCCCTCCTTGGATGTACACAGAATTTACCCATCTCACCCACAGGGTGTCTTTCTTTTCAGCAATAACCCAAACTTGCTTGCTAACTGCTAGGAGGTTCCAGAGCTTTATATCTCTGACTCCCAGACCTCCATAGCTCTTCTTACTGCAGACCTTATCCCAGTTGACATAGCCTGGCTTTAGGTATCTATCATTACCTTGCCATAAATAGACTCTGCAGACTTGCTTTATTCTTGCCAGAACAGCCTCAGGTAAAATGAAGATCTGCATCCAGTAATTACACACACTCATCAGCACTGAGTTGACTAATTGGAGTCTGCCAGCAAAAGACAGAGTTCTATGTTGCCATGATTTGATTCTAAAAAGCATTTTCTCTACCAGTTTCTCACAGTCTGCAGTTCTTAATTTCTTGGTGCTTATGGGAGCACCAAGATACTTAAGAGGCCAGGCACCAGAACCAAACCCAGATAGCTTCTTAATCCTATAGAGCTCTGCAGCTTTCATGTTAACCTGAAAAACTTCAGAATTCTGCTGATTAGCAGCTAATCCTGAAGATTTTTCAAAAATTCTCAAACCTTGGAGCATCAAGTAGACACTTCTATAGTCTCCTCTACTGAAAATCATTAAGTCATCAGCAAAGCACAGGCTATTCTGTTTCAGACCTTGACATCTAGGATGGAAATGAAAATCTTGCTTTGCCCCCTGATAATTCAGGATTCTAGTCAAATATTCCATGCAGAGTACAAAAATCAGGGGGGAAATAGGGTATCCTTGTCTCAAACCTCTCTTAGCCTCAAACAAATCTGTACAGGATCCATTAAAGAGGAGAGTATATCTAGTAGTGGATATACATTCCATCAGAATATTAATGAAGTCCTTAGGAAAGTTGAGAGCCTGGAGCAAATCATGCACAAACCCCCACTCAATAGTATCATAAGCCTTTTGCAGATCAACTTTCATCAAGCAACTTCTGGCAGCTTGTTTCCTAGTATAATGTTTGACAAGATCCTGACACAAAAGTATATTATCAATGATGCTTCTACCAGCTACAAAAGCACTCTGACTCTGACTAATCAAACCAGGCAAAACTCTTTTCAATCTTGAGCACAAGAGTTTAGGGATGATTTTATATAGCACTGTGCAACAAGCTATAGGTCTGTAGTCTCCAACATGAGAGGGGCAAGCAACCTTAGGAACTAAGGTGATTGTTGTAGTGTTTATAGCTTTAAGCAGTCTGCCTGAACTGAAGACTTCTTGCACTGCAGAAATGATGCTTTGTCCCACCACATCCCAAGCATCCTTGAAGAAGCTGCTCCCATAACCATCAATCCCAGGAGATTTGTTATTAGGGATAGACCAGAGTGCTAACCTAATCTCCTCTCCTGTGAAATTGAGGTTAAGAAGAGAGTGTTGAGCTTCCACCAGAATAGGTCCTTGTTGAATAAACCTGCTCTTGATAGGAAGGACTTCACTTCTTGTATTAGCAACAAAAGTTCTAAAGTGATTCAAAAATATATTTTTCACTTCTTCATGCTCATAAATCCATACATCCTCTTTACACATAATAGCATTAATATTATTTTTCTGAGCTAATATTTTCACACTATTATGAAACTTTCTAGTATTGCTATCACCATCAAGTATCCAGTCCCCTTTTGCTTTCTGATTTAAGAAAGAGATGTAATTAGCCTGAACTTCTTTAAAATTTTGGTGAGCTACAAATTCAGCATGAACAGAGCTTACATTGCTGGGATCAAGATGCAGCTGGTCCTGGCAAAATTTAAGATCAGCAGAAGCTTGTAGTTGAGCAGCTACAACATCCCCAAACCTCTCTTTGTTGAGCTTTTTCAGATCTTGCTTTAAGGATTTCAGTTTATGCCATACTTTGAACATCTGAAAACCAATAACTTGCTGCTGCCAGGCTTTCTTAACAACAGCTAGGAAACTATCACATTTACTCCACATCTGAAAGTATCTGAAGGGGATTTTGCCTTGAGGTGTGTGAAAACATTTAATCAAAGCAGGGGAATGATCAAAATATCCCTCAGGAAGGAAAATCACTTCAGCTGATTTAAAAAGAGTTAACCAGTTTACATTAGCTAGCACCCTATCTTCATCATCTTGCTTATTATTCCATGTATAGAACCTACCAAGAAATTAGACATCAGTCAAATTACAAGAGTTGAGGCACTTTTGAAAAGCCTCAATTTCCCTTCTAGTAACTTCAGCCCCAACTCTTTCCTCATATGTGAGCACATTATTGAAATCTCCCATCATCACCCAAGGGCCTACTAAAGAGCCACCAATTCTCTCCAAATCTTTCCATAGAATGCATCTGCTAGCATTATCATTATGTGCATACACTATAGAACAAGCAAAAGAAACTCTTGAACTACAAGAAGTGACAATACAATGTACTAACTGATCAGTGCAGAATCTGATATCCACCTCAAAAGCTCTAGAGTCCCAAGCAATAATGATTCTACCTCTACCATGCCATGGTAAGTTTGTAGTTATATTCCAACCTGGACATAAGTTCAGATACAAGGCTCCCAGTTTATGAGCCCTGATCTTAGTTTCAAGGAGACAAACAAGCTTAGCTTTATGAGAAGAGATAAGATTCTTAACCTCTTTCTGTTTAGCTAGCTTGTTTAGCCCCCTTACATTCCAGCATAGGATATTATCCATTCACCATAGGGGTAATCAGTCCCTTATCTATCAGCTCATCATTACCTCTGTCATCAGTGTGAAGGCCAACTTTATCAGCTTCAATAGGAGTAACCTGTTGCAGAACCTCAAATCTGTTAGGGCTTTCCTGGCTTACAGTAGCAGTGACAGTAGCAATTACAGTAGGTTGTTGCTGCTTTTTGAATTTGCTGGATACTTGTCTAAAACCATCCTCATCCACCAATAACTCCTTATTCAGTTTAGGGGCCACTTTAGGCCTCCATTCCTGCTTCTTTTTGACCACTCTGCAGTCCTCCCCTCTATGGCCTATCTTCTTACAATGTATACAGATCTCAGGCTTCCATTCATACTCAATATCCTGGTGAAGAAGAACTCCATGCTCATTCACAAATGATACAGAATCAGGATAAATCTGATCAACCACCACTTCCACCAGCACTCTGGCATACATCAACCTATCCCTCCGCTCTGTAGCTTGGTCTACTTTGACAAAATCACCAAGAGACTGAACTATTTTGGTTAGACTTCTGCCTCCCCAATATTTCACATTGAGTTTTGGAAGTTTAACCCAAATAGGAACCTTCTGAACCACCTGATCACTAATGTCAGCATCAATATCCCATGATTTCACAATCAAAGGTTTTGAATCAAAACTCAAATGACCATTCAGAGCCATGTCTTTTCCCCCCATGTCACTGAATCTTACCATGATAGTTCCTTTCCCTACTATAGCAACTTTATCAATGCCCATCTTCCCCCAAATCCTCCTCAAAAACCCTTCCATAACAGAGAATGGTGGATTAGCACCAACCACAAAGCAGAAAATGGCAGTCTGCCAATAGTCTACTTCCTCTGCAACATCATCAATCTCTATTTTAGGTATTTGCACAGCTGGAATAGGGGTCTGCACAGTTGGAGTAGGTATCTGCTCCTCTATCACATTTAACAGATCTAAACCCTTCTTCCCAGCCTCCATCTCTACACTAACAGCAGAGCCAAATATGATATGTTTACTGGGATTACTATGCATAAACTTACCTCTAGAAGTCGAGGTCTGATTACCATTGTTGGTTTTCAGAGCTGAAACCCACTCTGAGAATCTCCTCAGAGCTCTAGGATTATTCACTTCTTCACCATCAGAGTGTACAATAGGAATATCTGGGTAAAACTCCTCATCACTTGTGATGTCCAAATCAGAGATATCCTCATCTTCCTCAGTCTGCTCAGTCTGCTTCCCTTTCATTTTCAGATCAATGGTAGTGCTACTATCTTTAGAATCAGAGCCTACTTTGCTTCTTCCATTCTTCCTCTTTAGGGGTCTGCCTCTCTTGAAACCTTTTTTTCCATCAACGTGGATTGAGTGCCGTTACGGATCATATGTGACTCAAAACCACATCATACGACGGTCGTTTTGCCCATATTTGGTTTTTCATATTTTTTTTGGTCATAGAAACCTACCACAAAAATTTCGTCTCAATCTGAAATCTTTTTTTGAAACTTTTTTTTTCATCAACGTAGACTAAGTGCCGTTAAGGAGCATCTGTGACTCAAAACCACCTCATACGACGGCCGTTTTGCCCCCATATTTGGTATTTCATATTTTTTTGGTCATTGTAACCTACCAGATAAATTTCGTCTCAATTTTTTTGAAACCTTTTTTTCCATCAACGTGGACTAAGTGCCGTTACGGAGCATATGTGACTCAAAACCAAGTAATACGACGGCCGTTTTGCCCCATATTTGGTATTTCATATTTTTGTAGTCATTGAAATCTACCACCAAAATTTCGTCTCAATCTGAAAACATTTTTTTTAAACCTTTTTTTCCATCAACGTGGACCGAGTGCCGTTACGGAGCCTATGTGACTCAAAACCACCTCACACGACCGCCATTTTGCACCACATTTGGTATTTCATAGTTTTTTGGTCATTGGAACCTACCACAAAAATTTCGTCTCAATCTGAAAACTTTTTTTGAAACATTTTTTTCCATCAACGTGGACCGAGTGCCGTTACGGAGCATATGTGACTCAAAACCACCTCATACGACGGCCGTTTGGCCCCATATAGGGTATTTCATATTTTATTGGTCATTGAAACCTACCACCAAAATTTCGTCCCAATTAGGAAACTTCATTTTGAAACGTTTTTTTTCCATCAACGTGGATTAAGTGCCGTTACGGAGCATATGTGACTTAAAACAACGTCATACGACGGCCGTTTTGCCCAATATTTGGTATTTCACATTTTTTGGTCATTGAAACCTACCACGAAAATTTCGTCTCAATCTGAAAACTTTTTTTTGAAACCTTTATTTCGATCAACTTGGACCGAGTGCCGTTACTGAGCATATGTGACTCAAAACCACCTCAAACGACGGCCGTTACACCCCATATTGGGTATTTCATATTTTTTTGCCATTGAAACCTACCACCAAAATTTCGTCCCAATCAGGAAACATTTTTTTGAAACCTTTTTTTCCGTCCACGTGGATTGAGTGCCGTCACGGAGCATATGTGACTCAAAACCACGTCATACGACGGTCGTTTTGCCCCATATTTGGTTTTTAATATTTTTTTGGTCATTGAACCGTACCAAAAAAAATTCGTCTCAATCTAAAAACTTTTTTTGAAACCTTTTTTTCCATCAAAGCTGACCGAGTGCCATTACAGCGCCTATGTGACTCAAAACCATCTAATACGACCGCTGTTTGTCCCCGTATTTGGTTTTCTATATTATTTGGTCATTGAAACTTACCACCAAAATTTCATATCAATCTGAAAACTTTTTTTTGAAACCTTTTTTTCCATCAAAGTGTACTGAGTGCCGTTACGGAGAATATGTGACTCAAAACTACGTCATACGACGACCGTTCGGCCCCGTATTTGGTATTTCATATTTTTTTGGTCATTGAAACCTACCACAAAATTATCGTCTCAATATGAAAACTTTTTTTTGAAACCTTTTTTTCGATCAAATTGGACCGAGTGCCGTTACCGAGCATATGTGACTCAAAACCACCTCATACAACGACCGTTCCACCCCATATTGGGTATTTCATATTTTTTTTGTCATTGAAACCTACCACCAAAATTTCGTCCCAATCAGGAAACATTTTTTTGAAACCTTTTTTTTCCATCCACGTGGATTGAGTGCCGTGACGGAGCATATGTGACTCAAAACCACGTCATACGACGGTCGTTTTGCCCCATATTTGATTTTAATTTTTTTTTCGTCATTGAAACGTACCAAAAATATTTCGTCTCAATCTAAAAACTTTTTTTGAAACCTTTTTCTCCATCAACGTGGACTGAGTGTCGTTACGGCGCCTATGTGACTCAAAACCATCTCATACGACCGCCATTTTGCCCCATATTTGGTATTCTAGATTTTTTTGGTCATTAAAACCTACCACTAAAATTTCGTCTCAATCTGAAAACTTTTTTTTGAAGCCTTTTTTTCCATCAACGTGGATTGAGTGCCGTTACGGATCATATGTGACTATAAACCACGTCATACGACGGTCGTTATGCCCATATTTGGTTTTTCATATTTTTTTGGTCATAGAAACCTACCACAAAAATTTCGTCTCAATCTGAAATCTTTTTTGAAACTTTTTTTTCCATCAACGTAGACTAAGTGCCGTTAAGGAGCATCTGTGACTCAAAATCACCTCATACGACGGCCGTTTTGCCCCCATATTTGGTATTTCATATTTTTTTGGTCATTGTAACCTACCAGAAAAATTTCGTCTCAATTTTTTTTGAAACCTTTTTTTCCATCAACGTGGACTAAGTGCCGTTAGGGAGCATATGTGACTCAAAACCAAGTAATACGACGGCCGTTTCGCCCCATATTTGGTATTTCATATATTTGTGGTCATTGAAACCTACCACAAAAATTTCGTCGTAATCTGAAAACTTTTTTTGAAACCTTTTTTTCCATTAACGTGGACCGAGTGTCGTTACGGAGCATATGTGACTCAAAACCACCTCATACGACGGCCGTTTTGCCCCATATTGGGTATTTCATTTTTTTTTGGTCATTGAAACCTACCACAAAAATTTCGTGCCAATCAGGAAACTTCTTTTTGAAACATTTTTTTCCATCAATGTGGATTGAGTGCCGTTACGGATCATATGTGACTCAAAACAACGTCATACGACGGCCGTTTTGCACAATATTTGGCATTTCATATTTTTTTGGTCATTGAAACCTACCACAAAAATTTCGTCTCAATCTGAAAAGTTTTTTTTAAACCTTTATTTCGATCAACTTGGACCGAGTGCCGTTACTGAGCATATGTGACTCAAAACCACCTCATACGACGGCCGTTCCACCCCATATTGGGTATTTCATATTTTTTTTGTCATTGAAACCTACCACAAAAATTCGTCCCAATCAGGAAACATTTTTTTGAAACCTTTTTTTCCATCCACGTGGATTGAGTGCTGTCACGGAGCATATGTGACTCAAAACCAAGTCATAAGACGGTCGTTTTGCCCCATATTTGGTTTTAATTTTTTTTTTGTCATTGAAACCTACCAAAAAAATTTCGTCTCAATCTAAAAACTTTTTTTTGAAACCTTTTTCTTCATCAACGTGGACTGAGTGCCGTTACGGCGCCTATGTGACTCAAAACCATCTCATATGACCGCCATTTTGCCCCATATTTGGTATTCTATATTTTTTTGGTCATTGAAACCTCCCACCAAAATTTCGTCTCAATCTGAAAACTTTTTTTTGAAACCTTTTTTTCCATCAACGTTGATTGAGTGCCGTTACGGATCATATGTGACTCAAAACCACGTCATACGACGGCCGTTTTGCCCCATATTGGGTATTTCATTTTTTTTTGGTCATTGAAACCTACCACAAAAATTTCGTGCCAATAAGGAAACTTCTTTTTGAAACGTTTTTTTCATCAATGTGGATTGAGTGCCGTTACAGATCATATGTGACTCAAAACAACGTCATACGACGGCCGTTTTGCACAATATTTGGTATTTCACATTTTTTGGTCATTGAAACCTACCACAAAAATTTCGTCTCAATCTGAAAACTTTTTTTTGAAACCTTTATTTCGATCAAATTGGACCGAGTGCCGTTACTGAGCATATGTGACTCAAAACCACCTCATACGACGGTCGTTACACCCCATATTGGTTATTTCATATTTTTTTGTCATTGAAACCTACCACCAAAATTTCGTCCCAATCAGGAAACATTTTTTTGAAACCTTTTTTTCCATCCACGTGGATTGAGTGCTGTCACGGAGCATATGTGACTCAAAAGCACGTCATACGACGGTCTTTTTGCCCCATATTTGGTTTATAATATTTTTTTGGTCCTTGAAACCTACCAAAATAAATTCGTCTCAATCTAAAAACTTTTTTTTGAACCTTTTTTTCCATCAACGTGGACCGAGTGCCATTAAGGCACCTATGTGACTCAAAACCATCTAATACGACCGCCGTTTGTCCCCATATTTGGTTTTCTATATTTTTTGGTCATTGAAACTTACCACCAAAATTTCATCTCAATCTGAAAACTTTTTTTTGAAACCTTTTTTTCCATGAAAGTGTACTGACTTCCGTTATGGAGCATATGTGACTCAAAACTACGTCATACGACGGCCGTTTGGCCCCGTATTTGGCATTTCATATTTTTTTGGCCATTGAAACCTACCACAAAAATTTCGTCTCCATCTGAAAACTTTTTTTTGAAACCTTTATTTCGATCAACTTGGACCGAGTGCCGTTACTGAGCATATGTGACTCAAAACCACCTCATACGACGGCCGTTCCACCCCATAGTGGGTATTTCATATTTTTTTTGTCATTTAAACCTACCACCAAAATTTCGTCCCAATCAGGAAACATTTTTTTGAAACATTTTTTTCCATCCACGTGGATTGAGTGCTGTCACGGAGCATATGTGACTCAAAACCAAGTCATACGACGGTCGTTTTGCCCCATATTTGGTTTTAATTTTTTTTTGGTCATTGAAACCTACCAAAAAAATTTCGTCTCAATCTAAAAACTTTTTTTTGAAACCTTTTTCTCCATCAACGTGGACTGAGTGCCGTTACGGCGCCTATGTGACTCAAAACCATCTCATACGACCGCCATTTTGCCCCATATTTGGTATTCTATATTTTTTTGGTCATTGAAACCTACCACCAAAATTTCGTCTCAATCTGAAAACTTTTTTTTGAAACCTAATTTTCCATCAACGTGGATTGAGTGCCGTTACGGATCATATGTGACTCAAAACCACGTCATACGACGGTCGTTTTGCCCCATATTTGGTTTTTCATTTTTTTTTGGTCATAGAAACCTACCACAAAAATTTCATCTAAATCTGAAATCTTTTTTTGAAACTTTTTTTTTCCATCAACGTAGAGTAAGTGCCGTTAAGGAGCATCTGTGACTCAAAACCACCTCATACGACGGCCGTTTTGCCCCCATATTTGGTGTTTCATATTTTTTTGGTCATTGTAACCTACCAGAAAAATTTTGTCTCAATTTTTTTGAAATCTTTATTTCCATCAACGTGGACTAAGTGCCGTTAGGGAGCATATGTGACTCAAAACCGAGTAATACGACGGCCTTTTTGCCCCATATTTTGTAATTCATATTTTTGTGGTAATCGAAACCTACCACCAAAATTTCGTCTCAATCTGAAAACTTTTTTTATAATTTTTTTCCATCAACGTGGACCGAGTGCCGTTACGGAGCCTATCTGACTCAAAACCACCTCACACGACCTCCATTTTGCCCCACATTTGGTATTTCATAGTTTTTTGGTCATTGGAACCTACCACAAAAATTTCGTCTCAATTTTGAAAACTTTTTTTAAAACCTTTTTTTCCATTAACGTGGACCGAGTGCCGTGACGGAGCATATGTGACTCGAAACCACCTTATACGACGGCCGTTTAGCCCCATATTGGTTATTTCATATTTTTTTGGTCATTGAAACCTACCACCAAAATTTCGTCCCAATCTGGAAACTTCTTTTTGAAACGTTTTTTTCCATCAACGTGGATTGAGTGCCGTTACGGATCATATGTGACTCAAAACAACGTCATACGACGGCCGTTTTGCACAATATTTGATTTTTCACATTTTTTTGTCATGAAACCTACCATAAAATTTTCGTCTCAATCTGAAAACATTTTTTTGAAACCTTTATTTCGATCAACTTGGACCGAGTGCCGTTACTGAGCATATGTGACTCAAAACCACCTCATACGACGGCCGTTACACCCCATATTGGGTATTTCATATTCTTTTGTCATTGAAACCTACCACCAAAATTTGGTCCCAATCACGAAACATTATTTTGAAACCTTTTTTTCCATCCACGTGGATTCAGTGCCGTCACGGAGCATATGTGACTCAAAACCACGTCATACGACGTTCGTTTTGCCCCATATTTGGTTTTTAATATTTTTTTGGTCATTGAAACCTACCAAAAAAATTTTGTCTCAATCTAAAAACTTTTTTTTGAACCTTTGTTTCCATCAACGTGAACCGAGTGCCATTACGGCGCCTATGTGACTCAAAACCATCTAATACGACCGCCGTTTGTCCCCATATTTGGTTTTCTATATTTTTTGGTCATTGAAACTTACCACCAAAATTTCATCTCAATCTGAAAACTTTTTTTTGAAACCTTTTTTTCCATCAACGTGGACCGAGTGCCGTTACGGAGCCTATGTAACTCAAAACCACCTCACACGACCTATATTTTGCCCCACATTTGGTATTTCATAATTTTTATTGTCATTGGAACCTACCACAAAAATTTCCTCTCAATCTGAAAACTTTTTTTGAAACCTTTTTTTCCATTAACGTGGACCGAGTGCCATGATGGAGCATATGTGACTCAAAATCACCTCATACGACGGCCGTTTGGCCCCATATTGGGTATTTTATATTTTTTTGGTCATTGAAACCTACCACCAAAATTTCGTCCCAATCTGGAAACTTCTTTTTGAAACGTTTTTTTCCATCAACGTGGATTGAATGCCGTTACTGATCATATGTGACTCAAAACAACGTCATACGACGGCCGTTTTGCACAATATTTGGTATTTAACATTTTTTGGTCATTGAAACCTACCACAAAAAATTCGTCTCAATCTGAAAACGTTTTTTTGAAACCTTTATTTCGAACAACTTGGACCGAGTGCCGTTACTGAGCATATGTGACTCAAAATCACCTCATACGACGGCCGTTACACCCCATATTGGGTATTTCATATTTTTTTTGTCATTGAAACCTACCACCAAAACTTCGTCCCAATCAGGAAACATTTTTTTGAAACCTTTTTTTCCATCCACGTGGAATGAGTGCCGTCACGGAGCATATGTGACTCAAAACCACGTCATATGACGGTCGTTTTGCCCCATATTTGGTTTTAATTTTTTTTTGGTCATTAAAATCTACCAAAAAAATTTCGTCTCAATCTAAAAACTTTTTTTAGAAACCTTTTCTCCATCAACGTGGACTGAGTGCCGTTACGGAGCCTATGTGACTCAAAACCATCTCATACGACAGCCATTTTGCCCCATATTTGGTATTCTATATTTTTTTGGTCATTGAAACCTACCACCAAAATTTCATCTCAATCTGAAAACTTTTTTTTGAAAACTTTTTCCATCAACGTAGACTAAGTGCCGTTAAGGAGCATCTGTGACTCAAAACCACCTCATACGACGGCCGTTTTGCCCCCATTTTTGGTATTTCATATTTTTTTGGTCATTGTAACCTACCAGAAAAATTTCGTCTCCATTTTTTTTGAAACCTTTTTTTCCATCAACGTGGACTAAGTGCCGTTAGGGAGCATATGTGACTCAAAACAAAGTAATACGACGGCCGTTTTTCCCCATATTTGGTATTTCATATTTTTGTGGTCATTGAAACTACCACCAAAATTTCGTCTCAATCTGAAAACTTTATTTTTAAACCTTTTTTTCCATCAACGTGGACCGAGTGCCGTTACGGAGCATATGTGACTCAAAACCACCTCACACGACCTCCATTTTGCCCCACATTTGGTATTTCATAGTTTTTTGGTCATTGGAACCTACCACAAAATTTTCCTCTCAATCTGAAAACATATTTTGAAACCTTTTTTTCCATTAACGTGGACCGAGTGCCGTGACGGAGCATATGTGACTCAAAACCACCTCATACGACGGCCGTTTGGCCCCATATTGGGTATTTCATATTTTTTTGGTCATTGAAACCTACCACGAAAATTTCGTCCCAATCTTGAAACTTCTTTTTGAAACGTTTTTTTCCATCAACGTGGATTGGGTGCCGTTACGGATCATATGTGACTCAAAACAACGTCATACGACGGCCGTTTTGCACAATATTTGGTATTTCACATTTTTTGGTCATTGAAACCTACCACAAAAATTTCGTCTCATTCTGAAAACTTTTTTTTGAAACCATTATTTCGATCAACTTGGACCGAGTGCCGTTACTGAGCATATGTGACTCAAAACCACCTCATACGACGGCCGTTACACCCCATATTGGGTATTTCATATTTTTTTGTCATTAAAACCTACCACCAAAACTTCGTCTCAATCAAAAAACTTTTTTTTGAACCTTTTTTTCCATCAACGTGGACCGAGTGCCATTACGGCGCCTATGTGACTCAAAACCATCTAATACGACCGCCGTTTGTCCCCATATTTGGTTTTCTATATTTTTTGGTCATTGAAACTTTCCACCAAAATTTTATCTCAATCTGAAAAAAAAATTTTGATACCTTTTTTTCCATCAAAGTATACTGAGTGCCGTTACGGAGCATATGTGACTCAAAACTACATCATACGACGGCCGTTTGGCCCCGTATTTGGTATTTCATATTTTTTTGGTCATTGAAACCTACCACAAAAATTTCGTCTCAATCTGAAAACTTTTATTTGAAACCTTTATTTCGATCAACTTGGACCGAGTGCCGTTACTGAGCATATGTGACTCAAAACCACCTCATACGACGGCCGTTCCACCCCATATTGGGTATTTCATATTTTTTTAATCATTGAAACCTACCACCAAAATTTGGTCCCAATCAGGAAACATTTTTTTCCATCCACGTGGATTGAGTGCCGTCACGGAGCATATGTGACTCAAAACCACGTCATACGACGGTCGTTTTGCCCCATATTTGGTTTTTATTTTTTTTTTGGTCATTGAAACCTACCAAAAAAAATTCGTCTCAATCTAAAAACTTTTTTTGAAACCTTTTTTTCCATCAACGTGGACCGAGTGCCGTTACGGCGCCTATGTGACTCAAAACCATCTCCTTCGACAGCCATTTTGCCCCATATTTGGTATTCTATATTTTTTTGGTCATTGAAACCTACCACCAAAAATTTCGTCTCAATCTGAAAACTTTCTTTTGAAACCTTTTTTCCCATCAACCTGGATTGAGTGCCGTTACGGATCATATGTGACTCAAAACCACGTCATACGACGATCGTTTTGCCCATATTTGGTTTTTCATATTTTTTTGGTCATGGAAACCTACCACAAAAATTTCGTCTCAATCTGAAATCTTTTTTTGAAACTTTATTTTCCGATCAACGTAGACTAAGTGCCGTTAAGGAGCATCTGTGACTCAAAACAACCTCATACGACGGCCGTTTTGCCCCCATATTTGGTATTTCATATTTTTTTGGTCATTGTAACCTACAAGAAAATTTTCGTCTCAATTTTTTTTGAAACCTTTTTTTCCATCAACGTGGACTTAGTGACGTTATGGAGCATATGTGACTCAAAACCAAGTAATACGACGGCCGTTTTGCCCCATATTTGGTATTTCATATTTTTTTGGTCATTGTAACCTACCAGAAAATTTTCGTCTTAATTTTTTTTGAAACCTTTTTTTCCATCAACGTGGACTTAGTGACGTTATGGTGCATATGTGACTCAAAACCAAGTAATACGACGGCCGTTTTGCCCCATATTTGGTATTTCATATTTTTGTGGTCATTGAAACCTACCACCAAAATTTCGTCTCAATCTGAAAACTTTTTTTCCATCAACGTGGACCGAGTGCCGTTACGGAGCATATGTGACTCAAAACCACCTCATACGACGGCGTTTGATCCCATATTTGATATTTAATATTTTTTTGGTCATTGAAACCTACCACAAAAATAACGTCGCAATCTGAAAACTTTTTATTGAAACCTTTTTTTCCATCAACGTGGAGCGAGTGCCGTTACGGAGCCTATGTGACTAAAAACATCTCATACGACCGCCATTTTGACCCATATTTGGTATTCTATATTTTTTTGGTCATTGAAACCTGCCACCAAAATTTCGTCTCAATCTGAAAACTTTTTTTTGAAACCTTTTTTTCCATCAACCGGGATTGAGTGCCGTTACAGATCATATGTGACTCAATACCACGTTATACGATGGTCGTTTTGCCCATATCTGGTTTTTCATATTTTTTTGGTCATTGAAACCTACCACAAAAAATTCGTCTCAATCTGAAAACTTTTTTTTGAAACCTTTTTTTCCATCAACGTGGACCGAGTGCTTACGGCGCCTATGTGACTCAAAACCATCTCATACGACCGCCGTTTTGCCCCATATTTGTTTTTCTATATTTTTTTGTCATTGAAACTTACCACCAAAATTTCGTCTCAATCTGAAAACTTTTTTTTGAAACCTTTTTTTTCCATCAAAGTGTACTGAGTGCCGTTACGGAGCATATGTGAGTCAAAACTACGTCATACGACGGCCATTTGGCCCCGCATTTGGTATTTCTTTTTTTTTGGTCATAGAAACCTACCTCAAAAATTTCGTCTCAATCTGAAATCTTTTTTTTGAAACCTTTTTTCCGTCAATGTGGACCGAGTGACGTTACGGAGCATATGTGACTCAAAACAACGTCATACGACGGCCGTTTTTCCCCATATTTGGTATTTAATAATTTTTTGGTCATTGAAACCTGCCACAAAAATTTCGTGTCAATCTGAAAACTTTTTTTGAAACCTTTTTTCCATCAACGTGGACCGAGTGCCGTTACGGAGACCGCCAATTTGCCCCATATTTGGTATTCTATATTTTTTTGGTCATTGAAACCTACCATCAAAATTTCGTCTCAATCTGAAAACTTTTTTTAAAACCTTTTTTTTTTTTTTGATAAGTGAAAAGATATATTAAGCACAAACCACAACTTACAATCTACTCAAAGGTGATGACAACCCTTCTAGGAAGGCTCCCCAAACACCTAAGAGCAACTATTACAATTGAGCTCATCTAGCCAGAGTTGAAACTTAGTAAAGGCCTTAGAATTATAGACTAACTTCATCCAAGTTCTAATTACAAACTTGATAGAAGCAATACAACTATCAACACTAGGAACATAACTACTCCAATAAGCCTGATTTCTAGCAAGCCAAATATTATAAATGACAGCAGCAATTACAGCAAAGGCTACTTTCCTTTTAGCTTGAGGCAGACCTCCCCTTTTGCTGATCCAGTTGAGGCAGTCTGAAATGCCAGTCCATCTCTTCCTAATCTTGATCCAATCCAGACAACCCTCCCAAACCATTCTGCTGAAGCAACATTGGAAGAGAAGCTGATCAAGGCTCTTTGTATGAGAGCCACAAATAATACAGGTGCCCATATCTTCTGAGTCTGTCCTTTGTCATAAGCCTTTGGTGGGCTGCTAACCATATCAAGAAGCTGTGTTTAGGTGTATTGAGCCTATTCCACACAACTCTATCCCCACTGACTTTATCTCCCATCTCCTGTGCTTGTTTGTAACATTTACCAATGGAGAATACTTGGCCAGTCTGGGGAAGCCAGACTGCTTGTCTGATCTCATCTCTAACTTGACAGAAGTACCTCCATATCCAGCTAGCAGTGGTCTTAGGGTGGTGATGCCACCAATCCCCTCCTTGGATGTACACAGAATTTACCCATCTCACCCACAGGGTGTCTTTCTTTTCAGCAATAGCCCAAACTTGCTTGCTAACTGCTAGGAGGTTCCAGAGCTTTATATCTCTGACTCCCAGACCTCCATAGCTCTTCTTACTGCAGACCTTATCCCAGTTGACATAGCCTGGCTTTAGGTATCTATCATTACCTTGCCATAAATAGATTCTGCAGACTTGATTTATTCTTGCCAGAACAGCCTCAGGTAAAATGAAGATCTGCATCCAGTAATTGCACACACTCATCAGCACTGAGTTGACTAATTGGAGTCTGCCAGCAAAAGACAGAGTTCTATGTTGCCATGATTTGATTCTAAAAAGCATTTTCTCTACAAGTTTCTCACAGTCTGCAGTTCTTAATTTCTTGGTGCTTATGGGAGCACCAAGATACTTAAGAGGCCAGGCACCAGAACCAAACCCAGACAGCTTCTTAATCCTATAGAGCTCTGCAGCTTTCATGTTAACCTGAAAAACTTCAGACTTCTGCTGATTAGCAGCTAATTCTGAAGATTTTTCAAAAATTCTCAAACCTTGGAGCATCAAGTAGACACATCTATAGTATCCTCTACTGAAAATCATTAAGTCATCAGCAAAGCACAGACTATTCAGTTTCAGACCTTGACATCTAGGATGGAAATGAAAGTCTTGCTTTGCCCCCTGATAATTCAGGATTCTAGTCAAATATTCCATGTAGAGTACAAAAATCAGGGGGGATATAGGGTCTCCTTGTCTTAAACCTCTCTTAGCCTCAAACAAATCTTTACAGGATCCATTAAAGAGGAGAGTATATCTAGTAGTGGATATACATTCCCTCAGAATATTAATGAAGTCCTTAGGAAAGTTGAGAGCCTGGAGCAAATCATGCACAAACCCCCACTTAATAGTATCATAAGCCTTTTGCAGATCAACTTTCATCAAGCAGCTTCTGGCAGCTTGTTTCCTAGTATAATGTTTGACAAGATCCTGACACAAAAGTATATTATCAATGATGCTTCTACCAGCTACAAATGCACTCTGACTCTGGCTAATCAAACCAAGCAGAACTCTTTTCAATCTCGAACATAAGAGTTTAGAGATGATTTTATATAGCACTGTCCAACAAGCTATAGGTCTGTAGTCTCCAACATGAGAGGGGCAAGCAACCTTAGGAACGAAGGTGATTGCTGTAGTGTTTATAGCTTTAAGCAGTCTGCCTAAACTGAAGACTTCTTGCACTGCAAAAATGATGCTTTGTCCCACCACATCCCAAGCATCCTTGAAGAAGCTGCTCCCATAACCATCAATCCCAGGAGATTTGTTATTAGGGATAGACCAGAGTGCTAACCTAATCTCCTCTCCTGTGAAATTGAGGTTAAGAAGAGAGTGTTGAGCTTCCACCAGAATAGGTCCTTGTTGAATAAACCTGCTCTTGATAGGAAGGACTTCACTTCTTGTATTAGCAACAAAAGTTCTAAAGTGATTCAAAAATATATTTTTCACTTCTTCATGCTCATAAATCCATACATCCTCTCTTTGTTGAGCTTTTTTAGATCTTGCTTTAAGAATTTCAGTTTATGCCATACTCTGAACATCTGAAAACCAACAACTTGCTGCTGCCAGGCTTCTTTAACAACAGCTAGGAAACTATCACATTTACTCCACATCTGAAAATATCTGAAGGGGATTTTACCTTGAGGTGTGGGAAAACATTTGATCAAAGCAGGGGAATGATCAAAATATCCCTCAGGAAGGAAAATCACTTCAGCTGATTTGAAAAGAGTTAACCAGTTTACATTAGCAACAACCCTATCAAGCTTAGCTAGCACCCTATCTTCATCATCTTGCTTATTATTCCATGTATAGAACCTACAAAGAAATTTGACATCAGTCAAATTACAAGAGTTGAGGCACTTTTGAAAAGCCTCAATTTCCCTTCTAGTAACTTCAGCCCCAACTCTTTCCTCATATGTGAGCCCATAATTGAAATCTCCCATCATCACCCAAGGGCCTACTAAAGAGCCACCAATTCTCTCCAAATCTTTCCATAGAATGCATCTGCTAGCATTATCATTATGTGCATACACTATAGAACAAGCAAAAGAAACTCTTGAACTGCAAGAAGTGACAATAGAATGTACTAACTGATCAGTGCAGAATCTGATATCCACCTCAAAAGCTCTATGATCCCAAGCAATAATGATTCTACCTCTACCATGCCATGGTAAGTTTGTAGTTATATTCCAACCTGGACATAAGTTCAGATACAAGGCTCCTAGTTTATGAGCCCTGATCTTAGTTTCAAGGAGACAAGCAAGCTTAGCTTTATGAGAAGAGATAAGATTCTTAACCTCTTTCTGTTTAACTAGCTTGTTTAGCCCCCTTACATTCCAGCATAGGATATTATCCATTCACCATAGGGGTAATCAACCCCTCAGCTCATCATTACCTCTATCATCAGTGTGAAGGCCAACTTTATCAGCTTCAATAGGAGTAACCTGTTGCAGAACCTCAAATCTGTTAGGGCTTTCCTGGCTTACAGTAGCAGTGACAGTAGCAGTTACAGTAGGTTGTTGCTGCTTTTTAAATTTGCTGGATACTTGTCTAAATCCATCCACATCCACCAATAACTCCTTATTCAGTTTAGGGGCCACTTTAGGCCTCCATTCCTGCTTCTTTTTTACCACTCTGCAGTCCTCCCCTCTATGGCCTATCTTCTTACAATGTATACAGATCTCAGGCTTCCATTCATACTCAATATCCTGGTGAAGAAGAACTCCATGCTCATTCACAAATGATACAGAATCAGGATAAATCTGATCAACCACCACTTCCACCAGCACTCTGGCATACATCAACCTATCCCTCCGCTCTGTAGCTTGGTCTACTTTGACAAAATCACCAAGAGACTGAACTATTTTGGTTAGACTTCTGCCTCCCCAATATTTCACATTGAGTTTTGGAAGTTTAACCCAAATAGGAACCTTCTTAACCACCTGATCACTAATGTCAGCATCAATATCCCATGATTTCACAATCAAAGGTTTTGAATCAAAAATAAAATGACCATTAAGAGCCATGTCTTTTCCTCCCATGTCACTGAATCTTACCATGATAGTTCCTTTCCCAACTATAGCAACTTTATCAATGCCCATCTTCCCCCAAATCCTCCTCAAAAACCCTTCCATAACAGAGAATGGTGGATTAGCACCAACCACAAAGCAGAAAATGGCAGTCTGCCAATAGTCTACTTCCTCTGCAACATCATCAATCTCTATTTTAGGTATCTGCACAGCTGGAATAGGGGTCTGCACAGTTGGAGTAGGTATCTGCTCCTCTATCACATTTAACAGATCTAAACCCTTCTTCCCAGCCTCCATCTCTACAGTAACAGCAGAGCCAAATATGATATGTTTACTGGGATTACTATGCATAAACTTACCTCTAGAAGTCGAGGTCTGATTACCATTGTTGGTTTTCAGAGTTGAAACCCACTCTTAGAATCTCCTCAGAGCTCTAGGATTCACTTCTTCACCATCAGAGTGTACAATAGGAGTATCTGGGTAAAACTCCTCATCACTTGTGATGTCCAGATCAGAGATGTCCTCATCTTCCTCAGTCTGCTCAGTCTGCTTCCCTTTCAGTTTCAGATCAAAGTTAGTGCTACTATCTTTAGAATCAGAGCCTACCTTGCTTCTTGCATTCTTCCTCTTTGGGGGTCTGCCTCTATTGCCCCCTGCCATGGCTTCCACAGGTTGTGGAGGGGAAGGAGAAATCACCTTCAGAGAGAGAGAATTTCTATTATAGGAAACCTTGGAAATCCTTTTTTCCATCAACGTGGTTTGAGTGCCGTTACGGATCATATGTGACTCAAAACCACGTCATACGACGGTCGTTTTGCCCATATTTGGTTTTTCATATTTTTTTTGGTCATAGAAACCTACCACAAAAATTTCGTCTCAATCTGAAATCTTTTTTTGAAACTTTTTTTTCCATCAACGTAGACTAAGTGCCGTTAAGGAGCATCTGTGACCTTAAAACCACCTCATATGACGGCCGTTTTGCCCCTATATTTGGTATTTCATATTTTTTTTGGTCATTGTAACCTACCAGAAAAATTTCTTCTCAATTTTTTTTGAAACATTTTTTTCCATCAACGTGGATTGAGTGCCGTTACGGAGCATATGTGACTCAAAACAACGTCCGTTTTGTCCCATATTTGGTATTTAATATTTTTTTTGTCATTGAAACCTACCACAAAAATTTCGTCTCAATCTGAAAACTTTTTTTGAAACCTTTTTTTCCATCAACGTGGAACGAGTGCCGTTACGGAGCCTATGTGACTCAAAACCATCTCATACGACCACCATTTTGCCCATATTTGGTATTCTATATTTTTTTGGTCATTGAAACCTGCCACCAAAATTTCGTCTCAATATGAAAACTTTTTTTTTAAACCTTTTTTTCCATCAACCTGGATTGAGTGCTGTTACGGAGCATATGTGACTCAAAACAACGTCATACGACGGCCGTTTTGCCCCATATTTGGTATTTAATATTTTTTTGGTCATTGAAACCTACCACAAAATTTCGTCTCAATCTGATAACTTTTTTTTGAAACCTTTTTTTCATCAACGTGGACCGAGTGCCGTTACGGAGCCTATGTGACTCAAAACCATCTCATACGACCGCCATTTTGCCCCATATTTGGTATTATATATTTTTTTGGTCATTGAAAACTGCCACCAAAATTTCGCCTCAATCTGTAAACTTTTTTTTGAAACCTTTTTTCCATCAACCTGGATTGAGTGCCGTTACGGATCATATGTGACTCAAAACCACGTCATACGATGGTCGTTTTGCCCATATTTGGTTTTTCATATTTTTTTTGTCATTGAAACCTACCACCAAAATTTCGTCTCAATTTGAAAACTTTTTTTTGAAACCTTTTTTTCCATCAACCTGGATTGAGTGCCGTTACGGATCATATGTGGCTCAAAACCACCTCATACGACGGCCGTTCCACCCAATACTGCGTATTTAATATTTTTTTTGTCATTGAAACCTACCACCGAAATTTCGTCCCAATTAAGAAACATTTTTTTGAAACCTTTTTTTCCATCCACGTGGATTGAGTACCGTCACGAAGCATATGTGACTCAAAACCACGTCATACGACGGTCGTTTTTCCCCATATTTGGTTTTTAATTTTTTATTGGTCATTGAAACCTATAAAAAAAATTTCGTCTCAATCTAAAAACTTTTTTTTTAAACCTTTTTTTCCATCAACGTGGACCGAGTACCGTTACGTCACCTATGTCACTCAAAACCATCTCATACGACCGCCATTTTGCCCCATATTTGGTATTCTATATTTTTAGGTCATTGAAACCTACCACCAAAAATTTCGTCTCAATCTGAAAACTTTCTTTTGAAACCTTTTTTTCCATCAACCTGGATTGAGTGCCGTTACGGATCATATGTGACTCAAAACCACGTGATACGATGGTCGTTTTGCCCATATTTGGTTTTTCATATTTTTTTGGTCATTGAAACCTACCACCAAAATTTCGTCTTAATCTGAAAACTTATTTTTGAAACCTTTTTTTCCATCAACCTGGATTGAGTGCCGTTACGGATCATATGTGACTCAAAACCGCGTCATACGATGGTCGTTTTACCCATATTTGGTTTTTCATATTTTTTTGGTCATTGAAACCTACTACCAAAAATTTCCTCTCAATCTGAAAACTTTCTTTTGAAACCTTTTTTTCCATCAACCTGGATGGAGTGCCGTTACGGATCATATGCGACTCAAAACCACGTCATACGACGTTCGTTTTGCCCATATTTGGTTTTTCATATTTTTTTGGTCATAGAAACCTACCACAAATTTTTTATCTCATCTGAAATCTTTCTTTGAAACTTTTTTTTTCCATCAACGTAGACTAAGTGCCGTTAAGGAGCATCTGTGGCTCAAAACCACCTCATACGACGGCCGTTTTGCCCCCATATTTGGTATTTCCTATTTTTTTGGTCATTGTAACCTACCAGAAAAATGTAGTCTCAATTGTTTTTGAAACCTTTTTTTCCATCAACGTGGACAAAGTGCCGTTACGGAGCATATGTGACTCAAAACCAAGTAATACGACGGCCGTTTTGCCCCATATTTGGTATTTCATATTTTTGTGGTCATTGAAACCTACCACCAAAATTTCGTCTCAATCTGAAAACTTTTTTTTAAAACCTTTTTTTCCATCAACGTGGACCGAGTGCCGTTACGGAGCCTATGTGACTCAAAACCACCTCACACGACCGCCATTTTGCCCCACATTTGGTATTTCATAGTTTTTTTGTCATGGGAACCTACCACAAAAATTTCCTCTGAATCTGAAAAGTTTTTTTTAAACCTTTTTTTCCATCAAAGTGGACCGAGTGCCGTTACGGAGCTTACGTGACTCAAAACCACCTCATATGACGGCCGTTTGGCCCCATATTTGGTTTTTTTTTTTTGGTCATAGAAACCTACCTCAAAAATTTCGTGTCAATCTGAAATCTTTTTTTTGAAACTTTTTTCCATCAACGTGTATTAAGTGCCGTTACGGAGCATATGTGACTCAAAACAACGTCATACGACGGCCGTTTTGCCCCATATTTGGTATTTAATATTTTTTTGGTCATTGAAACCTGCAACAAAAATTTCGTCTCAATCTGAAAACTTTTTCTTGAAACATTTTTTTCCTTCAACGTGGACCGAGTGCCGTTACGGAGCCTATGTGACTCAAAACCATCTCATACGACTGCCATTTTGCCCCATATTTGGTATTCTATATTTTTTTGGTCATTGAAACCTACCACCAAAATTTCGTCTCAATCTGAAAACTTTTTTTTGATACCTTTTTTTCCATCAACGTGGATTTAGTGCCGTTACGGATCATATGTGACTCAAAACCACGTCATACGACGTTCGTTTTGCCCATATTTGGTTTTTCATATTTTTTTTGGTCATAGAAACCTACCCCAAAAATTTCGACTCAATCTGAAACTTTTTTTTGAAATTTTTTTTTTCCATCAACGTAGACAAAGTGCCGTTAAGGAGCATCTGTGACTCAAAACCACCTCATACGACGGCCGTTTTGCACCCATATTTGGTATTTCATATTTTTTTGGTCATTGTAACCTACCAGAAAAATTTCGTCTCAATTTTTTTTGAAACCTTTTTTTCCATCAACGTGGATTGAGTGCCGTTACGGAGCATATGTGACTCAAAACCTCGTCATACGATGGTCGTTTTGCCCATATTTGGTTTTTCATATTTTTTTGGTCATTGAAACCTACCACAAAAATTTCGTCTCAATCTGAAAACCTTTTTTTCCATTAACGTGGACCGAGTGCTTACGGCGCCTATGTGACTCAAAACCATCTCATACGACCGCTGTTTTGCCCCATATTGGGTTTTCTATATTTTTTTGTCATTGAAACTTACCAACAAAATTTTGTATCAATCTGAAAACTTTTGTTTGAAACCTTTTTTTCCATCAAAGTGTACTGAGTGCCGTTACGGAGCATATGTGACTCAAAACTATGTCATACGACGGCCGTTTGGCCCCGCATTTGGTATTTTTTTTTTGGTCATGGAAACCTACCTCAAAAATTTCGTGTCAATCTGAAATCTTTTTTTGAAACCTTTTTTCCATCAATGTGGACCGAGTGCCGTTACGGAGCATATGTGACTCAAAACCACCTCATACAACGGCCGTTTGGCCCAATATTGGGTATTTCATAATTTTTTGGTCATTGAAACCTACCACCAAAATTTCGTCCCAATCAGGAAACTTTTTTTGAAACTTTTTTCCATCAACGTGGATTGAGTGCCCGTTACGGAGCATATGTGACTCAAAACAACGTCATACGACGGCCGTTTTGCCCCATATTTGGTATTTAATATTTTTTTGGTCATTGACACCTACCACAAAAATTTCGTCTCAATTTGAAAACTTTTTCTTGAAACATTTTTTTCCTTCAACGTGGACCGAGTGCCGTTACGGAGCCTATGTGACTCAAAACCATCTCATACGACTGCCATTTTGCCCCATATTTGGTATTCTATATTTTTTTGGTCATTGAAACCTACCACAAAAATTTCGTCTCAATCTGAAAACTTTTTTTTGATACCTTTTTTTCAATCAACGTGGATTGAGTGCCGTTACGAATCATATGTGACTCAAAACCACGTCATACGACGTTCGTTTTGCCCATATTTGGTTTTTCATATTGTTTTTGGTCATAGAAACCTACCACAAAAATTTCGACTCAATCTGAAACTTTTTTTTGAAACTTTTTTTTTCCATCAACGTAGACAAAGTGCCGTTAAGGAGCATCTGTGACTTAAAACCACCTCATACGACGGCCGTTTTGTCCCCATATTTGGTATTTCATATTTTTTTGGTCATTGTAACCTACCAGAAAAATATCGTCTCAATTTTTTTTGAAACCTTTTTTTCTATCAACGTGGATTGAGTGCCGTTACGGAGCATGTGTGACTCAAAACCTCGTCATACGATGGTCGTTTTGCCCATATTTGGTTTTTCATATTTTTTTGGTCATTGAAACCTACCACAAAAATTTCGCCTCAATATGAAAACTTTTTTTTGAAACCTTTTTTTCCATTAACGTGGACCGAGTGCTTACGGCGCCTATGTGACTCAAAACCATCTCATACGACCGCCGTTTTTCCCCATATTTGGTTTTCTATATTTTTTTGTCATTGAAACTTACCACCAAAATTTTGTCTCAATCTGAAAACTTTTTTTTGAAACCTTTTTTTCCATCAAAGTGTACTGAGTGCCGTTACGGAGCATATGTGACTCAAAACTATGTCATACGACGGCCGTTTGGCCCCGCATTTGGTATTTTTTTTTTGGTCATAGAAACCTACCTCAAAAATTTCGTGTCAATCTGAAATCTTTTTTTTGAAACCTTTTTTTCCATCAATGTGGACCGAGTGCCGTTACGGAGCATATGTGACTCAAAACCACCTCATACGACGGCCGTTTGGCCCCATATTGGGTATTTCATAAATTTTTGGTCATTGAAACCTACCACCAAAATTTCGTCCCAATCAGGAAACTTTTTTTTGAAACTTTTTTCCATCAACGT
Organism: Patellifolia procumbens; assembly: GCA_947645195.1. Taxonomy (NCBI): domain Eukaryota; kingdom Viridiplantae; phylum Streptophyta; class Magnoliopsida; order Caryophyllales; family Amaranthaceae; genus Patellifolia; species Patellifolia procumbens. Next base: position 350,487 of record CANSGD010001099.1, read on the forward strand.
GGATTGAGTGCCGTTATGGAGCATATGTGACTCAAAACAACGTCATACGACGGCCGTTTTGCCCCATATTTGGTATTTAATATTTTTTGGTCATTGAAACCTGCCACAAAATTTTCGTCTCAATTTGAAAACTTTTTCTTGAAACATTTTTTTCCTTCAACGTGGACCGAGTGCCGTTACGGAGCCTATGTGACTCAAAACCATCTCATACGACAGCCATTTTGCCCCATATTTTGTATTCTATATTTTTTTGGTCATTGAAACCTACCACAAAAATTTCGTCTCAATCTGAAAACTTTTTTTTGATACCTTTTTTTCAATCAACGTGGATTGAGTGCCGTTACGAATCATATGTGACTCAAAACCACGTCATACGACGTTCGTTTTGCCCATATTTGGTTTTTCATATTTTTTTTGGTCATAGAAACCTACCACAAAAATTTCGACTCAATCTGAAACTTTTTTTTGAAACTTTTTTTTTCCATCAACGTAGACAAAGTGCCGTTAAGGAGCATCTGTGACTCAAAACCACCTCATACGACGCCCGTTTTGCCTCATATTTGGTATTTAATATTTTTTGGTCATTGAAACCTGCCACAAAATTTTCGTCTCAATTTGAAAACTTTTTCTTGAAACATTTTTTTCCTTCAACGTGGACCGAGTGCCGTTACGGAGCCTATGTGACTCAAAACCATCTCATACGACTGCCATTTTGCCCCATATTTGGTATTCTATATTTTTTTGCTCATTGAAACCTACCACCAAAATTTCGTCTCAATCTGAAAACTTTTTTTTGATACCTTATTTTCCATCAACGTGGATTGAGTGCCGTTACGGATCATATGTGACTCAACACCTCGTCATACGACGTTCGTTTATCCCATATTTGGTTTTTCATATTTTTTTTGGTCATAGAAACCTACCACAAAAATTTCTACTCAATCTGAAACTTTTTTTTGAAACTTTTTTTTTCCATCAACGTAGACAAAGTGCCGTTAAGGAGCATCTGTGACTCAAAACCACCTCATACGATGGCCGTTTTACCCCCATATTTGGTATTTCATATTTTTTTGGTCATTGTAACCGACCAGAAAAATTTCGTCTCAATTTTTTTTTAAACCTTTTTTTCCATCAACGTGGATTGAGTGCCGTTACGGAGCATATGTGACTCAAAACAACGTCATACGACGGCCGTTTTGCCCCATATTTGGTATTTAATATTTTTTTCGTCATTGAAACAAACCACAAAAATTTCGTCTCAATCTGAAAACTTTTTTTTGAAACCTTTTTTTCCATCAACGTGGACCGAGTGCCGTTACGGAGCCTATGTGACTCAAACCATCTCATACGACCGCCATTTTGCCCCATATTTGGTATTCTATATTTTTTAGGTCATTGAAACCTACCACCAAAAATTTCGTCTCAATATGAAAACTTTCTTTTGAAACCTTTTTTTCCATTAACCTGGATTGAGTGCCGTTACGGATCATATGTGACTCAAAACGACGTCATACGACGGTCGTTTTGCCCATATTTGGTTTTTCATATGTTTTTTGAAATAGAAACCTACCACAAAAATTTCGTCTTCATCTGAAATCTTTCTTTGAAACTTTTTTTTTTCCATCAACGTAGACTAAGTGCCGTTAAGGAGCATCTGTGACTCAAAACCACCTCATACGACGTCTGTTTTGCCCCATATTTGGTATTTCATATTTTTTTGGTCATTGTAACCTACTAGAAAATTTTCGTCTCAAATTTTTTTGACACCATTTTTTCCATTAACGTGGACTAAGTGCCGTTACGGACCATATGTGACTCAAAACCAAGTAATACGACGGCCGTTTTGCCCCATATTTGGTATTTCATATTTTTTTTGGCATTGAAACCTACCACCAAAATTTCGTCTCAATCTGAAAACTTTTTTTTTAAACCTTTTTTTCCATCAACGTGGACCGAGTGCCGTTACGGAGCCTATGTAATCAAAACCCCCTCACACGACCGCCATTTTGCCCCACATTTGGTATTTCATAGTTTTTTGTCATTGGAACCTACCACAAAAATTTCGTGTTAATCTGAAAACATTTTTTTGAAACCTTTTTTCCATCAACCTGGATTGAGTGCCGTTACAGATCATATGTGACTCAAAACCACGTCATACGATGGTCGTTTTGCCCATATTTGGTTTTTCATATTTTTTTGGTCATTGAAACCTACCACCAAAATTTCGTCTCAATCTGAAAACTTTTTTTTGAATGCTTTTTTCCATCAACCTGGACTGAGTGCCGTTACGGATCATATGTGACTCAAAACCACCTCATACGACGGCTCTTTTGCCCCCATATTTGGTATTTCATATTTTTTGGTCATTGTAACCTACAAGAAAAATGTCGTCTCAATTTTTTTGAAACCTTTTTTTCCATCAACGTGGACTAAGTATCGTTATGGAGCATATGTGACTATAAACCAAGTAATACGACGGCCGTTTTGCCCCATATTTGGTATTTCATATTTTTGTGGTCATTGAAACCTACCACCAAAATTTCGTCTCAATCTGAAAACTTTTTTTAAAACCTTTTTTTCCATCAACGTGGACAGAGTGCCGTTACGGAGCCTTTGTGACTCAAAACCACCTCACACGACCGCCATTTTGCCCCACATTTGGTATTTCATAGTTTTTTGGTCATTGGAACCTACCACAAAATTTTCGTCTCAATCTAAAAACTTTTTTGAAACATTTTTTTCCATCAACGTGGACCGAGTGCCACCGTTACGGAGCATATGTGACTCAAAACCACCTCATACGACGGCCGTTTGGCTCTATATTGGGTATTTCATACTTTTTTGGTCATTGGAACCTACCACCAAAATTTCGTCCCAATCAGGAATCTTTTTTGAAACCTTTTTTCCATCAACGTGGATTGAGTGCCGTTACGGAGCATATGTGACTCAAAACAACGTCATACGACGGCCGTTTTGCCCCATATTTGGTATTTAATATTTTTTTCGTCATTGAAACAAACCACAAAAATTTCGTCTCAATCTGAAAACTTTTTTTGAAACCTTTTTTCCATCAACGTGGACCGAGTGCCGTTACGGAGCCTATGTGACTCAAACCATCTCATACGACCGCCATTTTGCCCCATATTAGGTATTCTATATTTTTTAGGTCATTGAAACCTACCACCAAAAATTTCGTCTCAATATGAAAACTTTCTTTTGAAACCTTTTTTTCCATTAACCTGGATTGAGTGCCGTTACGGATCATATGTGACTCAAAACGACGTCATACGACGGTCGTTTTGCCCATATTTGGTTTTTCATATGTTTTTTGAAATAGAAACCTACCACAAAAATTTCGTCTTCATCTGAAATCTTTCTTTGAAACTTTTTTTTTTCCATCAACGTAGACTAAGTGCCGTTAAGGAGCATCTGTGACTCAAAACCACCTCATACGACGTCTGTTTTGCCCCATATTTGGTATTTCATATTTTTTTGGTCATTGTAACCTACTAGAAAAATTTCGTCTCAAATTTTTTTGACACCATTTTTTCCATTAACGTGGACTAAGTGCCGTTACGGACCATATGTGACTCAAAACCAAGTAATACGACGGCCGTTTTGCCCCATATTTGGTATTTCATATTTTTTTTTGGCATTGAAACCTACCACCAAAATTTCGTCTCAATCTGAAAACTTTTTTTTAAACCTTTTTTTCCATCAACGTGGACCGAGTGCCGTTACGGAGCCTATGTAATCAAAACCACCTCACACGACCGCCATTTTGCCCCACATTTGGTATTTCATAGTTTTTTGTCATTGGAACCTACCACAAAAATTTCGTGTTAATCTGAAAACATTTTTTTGAAACCTTTTTTTCCATCAACCTGGATTGAGTGCCGTTACAGATCATATGTGACTCAAAACCACGTCATACGATGGTCGTTTTGCCCATATTTGGTTTTTCATATTTTTTTGGTCATTGAAACCTACCACCAAAATTTCGTCTCAATCTGAAAACTTTTTTTTTGAAAGCTTTTTTTCCATCAACCTGGACTGAGTGCCGTTACGGATCATATGTGACTCAAAACCACCTCATACGACGGCTCTTTTGCCCCCATATTTGGTATTTCATATTTTTTTGGTCATTGTAACCTACAAGAAAAATGTCGTCTCAATTTTTTTTGAAACCTTTTTTTCCATCAACGTGGACTAAGTATCGTTATGGAGCATATGTGACTATAAACCAAGTAATACGACGGCCGTTTTGCCCCATATTTGGTATTTCATATTTTTGTGGTCATTGAAACCTACCACCAAAATTTCGTCTCAATCTGAAAACTTTTTTTTAAACCTTTTTTTCCATCAACGTGGACAGAGTGCCGTTACGGAGCCTTTGTGACTCAAAACCACCTCACACGACCGCCATTTTGCCCCACATTTGGTATTTCATAGTTTTTTGGTCATTGGAACCTACCACAAAATTTTCGTCTCAATCTAAAAACTTTTTTTGAAACATTTTTTTCCATCAACGTGGACCGAGTGCCACCGTTACGGAGCATATGTGACTCAAAACCACCTCATACGACGGCCGTTTGGCTCTATATTGGGTATTTCATACTTTTTTGGTCATTGGAACCTACCACCAAAATTTCGTCCCAATCAGGAATCTTTTTTTGAAACCTTTTTTCCATCAACGTGGATTGAGTGCCGTTACGGAGCATATGTGACTCAAAACAACGTCATACGACGGCCGTTTTGCCCCATATTTGGTATTTAATATTTTTTTCGTCATTGAAACAAACCACAAAAATTTCGTCTCAATCTGAAAACTTTTTTTTGAAACCTTTTTTTCCATCAACGTGGACCGAGTGCCGTTACGGAGCCTATGTGACTCAAACCATCTCATACGACCGCCATTTTGCCCCATATTAGGTATTCTATATTTTTTAGGTCATTGAAACCTACCACCAAAAATTTCGTCTCAATATGAAAACTTTCTTTTGAAACCTTTTTTCCATTAACCTGGATTGAGTGCCATTACGGATCATATGTGACTCAAAACGACGTCATACGACGGTCGTTTTGCCCATATTTGGTTTTTCATATGTTTTTTGAAATAGAAACCTACCACAAAAATTTCGTCTTCATCTGAAATCTTTCTTTGAAACTTTTTTTTCCATCAACGTAGACTAAGTGCCGTTAAGGAGCATCTGTGACTCAAAACCACCTCATACGACGTCTGTTTTGCCCCATATTTGGTATTTCATATTTTTTTGGTCATTGTAACCTACTAGAAAAATTTCGTCTCAAATTTTTTGACACCATTTTTTCCATTAACGTGGACTAAGTGCCGTTACGGACCATATGTGACTCAAAACCAAGTAATACGACGGCCGTTTTGCCCCATATTTGGTATTTCATATTTTTTTGGCATTGAAACCTACCACCAAAATTTCGTCTCAATCTGAAAACTTTTTTTTTAAACCTTTTTTTCCATCAACGTGGACCGAGTGCCGTTACGGAGGCTATGTAATCAAAACCACCTCACACGACCGCCATTTTGCCCCACATTTGGTATTTCATAGTTTTTTGTCATTGGAACCTACCACAAAAATTTCGTGTTAATCTGAAAACATTTTTTGAAACCTTTTTTTCCATCAACCTGGATTGAGTGCCGTTACAGATCATATGTGACTCAAAACCACGTCATACGATGGTCGTTTTGCCCATATTTGGTTTTTCATATTTTTTTGGTCATTGAAACTTACCACCAAAATTTCGTCTCAATCTGAAAACTTTTTTTTTGAAAGCTTTTTTTCCATCAACCTGGACTGAGTGCCGTTACGGATCATATGTGACTCAAAACCACCTCATACGACGGCTCTTTTGCCCCCATATTTGGTATTTCATATTTTTTTGGTCATTGTAACCTACAAGAAAAATGTCGTCTCAATTTTTTTTGAAACCTTTTTTTCCATCAACGTGGACTAAGTATCGTTATGGAGCATATGTGACTATAAACCAAGTAATACGACGGCCGTTTTGCCCCATATTTGGTATTTCATATTTTTGTGGTCATTGAAACCTACCACCAAAATTTCGTCTCAATCTGAAAACTTTTTTTTAAAACCTTTTTTTCCATCAACGTGGACAGAGTGCCGTTACGGAGCCTTTGTGACTCAAAACCACCTCACACGACCGCCATTTTGCCCCACATTTGGTATTTCATAGTTTTTTGGTCATTGGAACCTACCACAAAATTTTCGTCTCAATCTAAAAACTTTTTTTGAAACATTTTTTTCATCAACGTGGACCGAGTGCCACCGTTACGGAGCATATGTGACTCAAAACCACCTCATACGACGGCCGTTTGGCTCTATATTGGGTATTTCATACTTTTTTGGTCATTGGAACCTACCACCAAAATTTCGTCCCAATCAGGAATCTTTTTTTTGAAACCTTTTTTTCCATCAACGTGGATTGAGTGCCGTTACGGAGCATATGTGACTCAAAACAACGTCATACGACGGCCGTTTTGCCCCATATTTGGTATTTAATATTTTTTTGGTCATTGAAACCTACCACAAAAATTTCGTCTCAATCTGAAAACTTTTTTTTGAAACCTTTTTTTCCATCATCGTGGACCGAGTGCCGTTACGGAGCCTATGTGACTCAAAACCATCTCATACGATCGCCATTTTGCCCCATATTTGGTATTCTATATTTTTTTGGTCATTGAAACCTGCCACCAAAATTTCGTCTCAATCTGAAAACTTTTTTTTGAAACCTTCTTTTTTTTAGGTAAGTGAAAAAATATATTAAGTACCAAACACCATTACAATCTACTCCAAAGTGATGGCAACCCTTCTAGGAAGGCTCCCCAAATACCTAAGAGTAACTATTACAATTGGAGCTCATCTAGCCAACATTTGATCTTAGGGAAGGCCTTAGAGTTATAAACTAGTTTCATCCTAGTTCTAATTACAAATTTGATAGAAGCAGAACAACTATCAACACTAGGAACATAACTACACCAATAAGCTTGATTTCTAGCAATCCAAATATGGTACACAACTGCAGCCACAACAGAAAAAACTACTTTCCTTTTAGCTTGAGACATGTTACCCCTTTTACTGATCCAGTTAAGGCAGTCATCCATGCTATTCCACCTCTTCTTAATCTTGATCCATACCAGGCATTCCTCCCATATCTGCTTGCTGAACAAACAGTGAAACAGTAACTTATCAAGGCTCTCAGTGTGAGATCCACAGATGGTACAGGTGTCCTTATTACAGACACCAATTTTCTTGAGCTTTTCTCTTGTCATAATCCTTTGATGTGCTGCTAACCATATCATAAAACTATGTTTAGGTGTGTTTAACCTATTCCATACAATCCTGTCCCATACCACTTTGGTACCCCTCTTCTGTGCTTGTTTATAACACTTACCAATGGAGAAGACTTAGCCAGGTTGAGGAAGCCAGGGTGCTTGTTTAATTTCATCTCTGACTTGGCAGAAGTATCTCCATATCCAGCTAGTAGTGGTTTTAGGGTGGTGATGCCACCAGTCATCTCCCTGAATGTAAACAGAATTAACCCACCTCACCCAAAGGGTGTCTTTCTTCTCAGCAATGGCCCGTATTTGCTTAGTAACTGCTAAGAGGTTCCAAAGCTTAATATCTCTAACACCCAAGCCTCCATGGCTCTTCCTGCTGCAGACTTTTTCCCAATTAACATAACCAGGTTTAAAGTAGTTAGCATTACCTTGCCATAAGTATACTCTGGAAATTTGATTGATTCTTGAAAGAACAGCCTCAGGGAAAATGAAAATCTGCATCCAATAGTTGCAAACACTCATTAGCACAGAGTTTACAAGCTGAAGTCTACCAGCAAATGACAGTATTCTATGCTGCCAAGATTTGATCCTAAACAACATCTTCTCAACTAACTTCTCACAATCTGCAATTCTCAACTTTTTGGTGGAGATGGGAGCACCAAGATATTTGAGGGGCCAGGCACCAGAACTAAACCCAGACATTCTTGTTATCCTATGAAGATCTGTAGCTTTCATATTAACCTGAAAAATTTCAGATTTCAGTTTATTTGCAGCTAGTCCAGAAGATTTCTCAAAGATTTTCAAGCCTTGAAGCATCAAGTAGACACTTCTGTAGTCTCCTCTACTGAACGCCATAAGATCATCAGCAAAACAAAGGCTATTCAATTTCAAATCTTGACATCTGGGGTGGAAATGAAAATCACTTTTTTCCCCTTGATAATTTAGTATTCTAGTGAGATACTCCATACATAAGACAAATATAAGGGGGGAAATAGGATCCCCTTGTCTTAATCCTCTCTTAGCCTCAAACAGTTCAGTACATGCCCCATTAAAGAGAATAGTATATTTGGTAGTAGTTATACATACCATCAGGATATCAATGAAATCCTTAGGGAAGTTAAGGGCCTGAAGTAAATCATGCACAAAGTGCCATTCAATAGTATCATAGGCTTTTTGCAGGTCAATTTTCATCAAACAGCTTCTGGCAGCTTGTTTTCTAGTATAATGCTTGACAAGATCTTGACATAGCAGTATATTATCAATGATACTTCTACCAGCCACAAATGCACTCTGACTTTGGCTAACCAGACCAGGCAGGACTCTTTTCAATCTTGAACATAAGAGTTTGGAGATGATTTTGTATATCACTGTACAGCAGGCTATGGGTCTGTAGTCTCTAACATGTGAAGGGCAATCAACCTTAGGAACTAAGGTTATTGCTGTAGTATTTATAGCTTGAAGCATTCTGCCTGAGCTAAATACTTCTTGCACAGCAGAGATGACATCTTGTCCCACCACATCCCAAGCATCCTTGAAAAAACTGCTTCCATATCCATCTACCCCAGGAGACTTGTTGCTAGGGATAGACCATAGTGCTAATTTAATTTCTTCTCCTGTGAAATGGAGGTTCAGGAGATCATGTTGAGCATCCACAAAGATAGGCCCTTGAAGAATGTACCTGCTATTGATAGGTAGAACATCACTTTTTGTGTTAGCAACAAAATTGCTAAAGATCTTCAAGAAGATATTCTTCACCTCTTCATGCTCATACACCCAGACATCATCACTACTCATAATAGCATTAATGTTATTTCTCTGAGCCAATAATTTAACACTATTATGAAATTTTTTGGTATTACTATCACCATCAAGAATCCACTCCCCTTTTGCTTTCTGACTCAAAAAAGAAAGGTAATTGCCCTGAGCATCTTTGAGCTTTTGATGTGCTATATATTCAGCATGCACAAGACTGACATTCCTGGGATCCAAATGCAACTGATTCTGGCAAGCTTTAAGAGCAACAACAGCATGTAGATGAGCAGCTTCAACATCTCCAAATCTATCCTTGTTGAGCTTCTTGAGGCCTTGCTTCAAAATTTTCAGTTTCTGCCACACTTGGAACATCCTATAGCCATGAATTTGCTGTTGCCAAGCTACTTTAACCACATTTAGAAAGCTCTCACATTTACTCCACATCTGAAAATACCTGAAGGGAATCTTGCCTTGGGGAGTGGGAAAACACTTAATCAAAGCTGGGGAGTGATCAAAATATCCCTCAGGAAGGAAGATCACTTCAACTGATTTGAAGAGATTTAGCCAATCATCATTAGCAACAACCCTATCCAGTTTTGCAAGCACTCTATCTTCATTATCTTGCTTATTATTCCATGTGTAAAACCTACCAATAAATTTGACATCAGTCAAATTACAGTAATTGAGGCAACTCTGAAAAGCTGCAATCTCGCTACTAGTTACTGCAGCCCCAACTCTTTCTTCATACTTGAGCACATTATTGAAGTCACCCATCATCATCCAAGGACCAACTAGAGAGCTACCTATCTTTTCCAAGTCCTTCTATAATACACATCTATCAGTAGCATCATTATGAGCATAAATTATAGAACAAGCAAATGAAACCTTAGAGCTGCAAGAAGTAGCAACACAGTGCACTAACTGATCAGTGCAGAATCTGATGTCCACCTCAAAAACTCTAGGGTCCCAAGCAATGATAATTCTACCCCTTCCATGCCATGGTAAGTTTGTAGTGATATTCCAACCTGGAAATAAGTTCAGATACAAGGCCCCCAATTTGTGCGCCCTGATCTTGGTTTCAAGGAGACAAACAAGCTTAGCTTTATGTAAAGAAATAAGGTTCTTCACCTCTTTCTGCTTAGCTAACTTGTTTATACCCCTTACATTCCAGCAAATGATATTATCCATTCACAATACGGGTAGTCAACCCCTTATCAATTAGCTCATCATTACCTCTGTCATCAGGGAGGGTATCTGCAGTAGCAACTTCAGTAGGTACCTGTTGCAGCACCTCAAATCTATTGGGACTTGTCTGGCTTGTACTGATAGCAGCATTGACAGTAGGAGTTTGCTGTTTTTTAAATTTACTAGAGACTGGTCTGAAACCATCCTCATCAACCAACATCTCCTGGTTCAATTTAGGGTTCACTTTGGGTCTCCATTCCTGCTTCTTTCTAACAATCCTACAATCATCACCTGTATGGCCTATCTTCTTGCAATGCTTGCAAATTTCAGGTTTCCACTCATATTCAATAATCTGATTGAGAGGTACACCATGTTCATTCAAGAAAGAAACAGAGTCAGGATATACCTGATCCACCAACACTTCCACCAGCACTCTTGCATACATCAACCTATCTCTCTTCTCTGTAGCTTGATCAACCTTTACAAAGTCACCTAAAGCCTGTACTATTTTGGTAAGGCTTCGACCTCCCTAATATTTCACATTTAGCTTTGGGAGTTTAACCTAAATAGGGATCTTTTTCACCACTTGGTCACCAATATCAGCATCAATGTCCCATGATTTGACAATCAAAGGCTTAGAATGAAAGCTGAAATGGCCAGTAAGAGCCAAATTTTTTCCACCCATGTCACTAAACCTCACCATAATAGTCCCCTTGCCAACTTGAGCAATCTTATCAATACCCATTTTTCCCCAAATCCTCTTCAGAAACCCTTCCATTACAGAAAAAGGTCGATTAGCTCCTACCACAAAACAGAAAATGGCTGTTTGCCAATAGTCTACCTCCTCAGCAACATCATCTAGTTCTATTTTAGGTAACTGCTCCATTTGAGGAGGCTGCTCATCTATAACATTTAGCTTACTGAAGCTCTTCTTCCCAGTGTTCATCTCTACAATAACAGCAGAGCCAAATAAAATGTTCTTACTAGGATTGCTATGCTTGAACTTACCTCTAGAACCTGAGGCATGATCACCAGTGTTAGATTTCAGAGCTGAAACCCATTCTGAGAACCTTCTCAGAGCTTGAGGGTTAACTTCATCCCCATCAGAATGTACAATAGGCGTATCTGGATTGAACTCCTCATCACTTGTAATGTCAAGATCAGAAATGTCTTCCTCTTCCTCAGTCAGTTTGCCTTTCTGCTTCAGATCAATAGAGGTTTTAGCTATGGAATCGGAGTCTACTTTGCTTCTTCAATTCTTTATCTTTGGGGGTCTGCCTCACTTGCCCCCTGCCATGGCTTCCACAGATGGTGGAGGTGGGAAGGAGAAATCGCCTCAGAAGAGAGAGAACTTTCTATTTTCTTGAAACTTTTTTTTCCATCAACGTGGATTGAGTGCCGTTACGGATCATACGTGACTCAAAACCACGTCATACGATGGTCGTTTTTCCCATATTTGGTTTTTCATATTTTTTTGGTCATTGAAACCTACCACAAAAATTTCGTCTCAATCTGAAAACTTTTTTTTGAAACCTTTTTTCCATCAACCTGGATTGAGTGCCGTTACGGATCATATGTGACTCAAAACCGCGTCATACGATGGTCGTTTTACCCATATTTGGTTTTTCATATTTTTTTGGTCATTGAAACCTACCACCAAAAACTTCGTCTCAATCTGAAAACTTTCTTTTGAAACCTTTTTTTCCATCAACCTGGATTGAGTGCCGTTACGGATCATATGTGACTCAAAACCACCTCATACGATGGTCGTTTGGCCCTTATTTGGTTTTTCATATTTTTTTGGTCATTGAAACCTACCACCAAAATTTCGTCTCAATCTGAAAACTTTTTTTTGAAACCTTTTTTTCCATCAACCTGGATTGAGTGCCGTTACGGATCATATGTGACTCAAAACCACGTCAAACGACGGTCGTTTTGCCTATATTTGGTTTTTCATATTTTTTTGGTCATAAAAACATACCACAAAAATTTCGTCTGAATCTGAACTCTTTTTTTGAAAGTTTTTTTTCCATCAACGTAGACTAAGTACCGTGAAGGAGCATCTGTGACTCAAAACCACCTCATACGACGGCCGTTTTGCCCCCATATTTGGTATTTCATATTTTTTTGGTCATTGTAACCTACCAGAAAATTTTCGTCTCAATTTTTTTTAAAACCTTTTTTTCCATCAACGTGGACTAAATGCCGTTACGGAGTATATGTGACTCAAAACCAAGTAGTACGACGGCCGTTTTGCCCCATATGTGGTATTTCATATTTTTTTGATCATTGAAACCTACCACCAAAATTTCGTCTCAATCTGAAAACTTTTTTTTGAAACCTTTTTTTCCATCAACGTGGACCGAGTGCCGTTACGGAGCCTATGTGAATCAAAACCATCTCATACGACCGCCATTTTGCCCCATATTTTGTATTCTATATTTTTTAGGTCATTAAAACCTACCACCAAAAATTTCGTCTCAATCTGAAAACTTTTTTTTGAAACCTTTTTTCCATCAACCTCGATTGAGTGGCGTTACAGATCATATGTGACTCAAAACCACGTCATACGATGGTCGTTTTGCCCATATTTGGTTTTTCATATTTTCTTGGTCATTGAAACCTACCACCAAAATTTCGTCTCAATCTGAAAACTTTTTTTTGAAACTTTTTTTTTTAGATAAGTGAAAAATATATTAAGTACCAAACACCATTACAATCTACTCCAAAGTGATGGCAACCCTTCTAGGAAGGCTCCCCAAGCACCTAAGAGTAACTATTACAATTGGAGCTCATCTAGCACACATTTGATCTTAGAGAAGGCCTTAGAGTTATAAACTAGTTTCATCCTAGTTCTAATTACAAATTTAATAGAAGCAGAACAACTATCAACACTAGGAACATAACTACACCAATAGGCTTGATTTCTAGCAAGCCAAATAAATATGATACACAACAGCAGCCGCCACAGAAAAAACCACTTTCCTTTTAGCTTGAGACATGTTACCCCTTTTACTGATCCAGTTAAGGCAGTCATCCATGCTAGTCCACCTCTTCTTAATCTTGATCCATACCAGGCATTCCTCCCATATCTGCTTGCTGAACAAACAGTTAAACAGTAACTTATCAAGGCTCTCAGTGTGAGATCCACAGATGGTACAGGTGTCCTCATTACAGACACCAATTTTCTTGAGCTTTTCTCTTGTCATAATTCTTTGATGTGCTGCTAACCATATCATAAAACTATGTTTAGGTGTGTTTAACCTATTCCATACAATCCTTTCCCATACCACTTTGGTACCCCTCTTCTGTGCTTGTTTATAACACTTACCAATGAAACCTTTTTTTCCATCAACATGGACCGAGTGCTGTTACGGAGCCTATGTGAATCAAAACCATCTCATACGACTGCCATTTTGCCCTATATTTGGTATTCTATACTTTTTTGGTCATTGAAACCTACCACCAAAATTTCGTCTCAATCTGAAAACTTTTTTTTTAAAACTTTTTTTCCATCAACGTGGATTGAGTGCCGTTACGGATCATATGTGACTCAAACCCACGTCATACGACGGTCGTTTTGCCAATATTTGGTTTTTCATATTTTTTTTGTCATAGAAACCTACCACAAAAATTTCGTCTCAATCTGAACTCATTTTTTAAAAGTATTTTTTTCCATTAACGTAGACTAAGTGCCGTTAAGGAGCATCTGTGACTCAAAACCACCTCATACGACGACCGTTTTGCCCCCATATTTGGTATTTCATATTTTTTTGGTCATTGTAACCTACCAAAAAAAATTTGTCTCAATTTTTTTTAAAACCTTTTTTTCCATCAACGTGGACTAAGTGCCGTTACGGAGCATATGTGACTCAAAACCAAGTAGTACGACGGCCGTTTTGCCCCATATTTGGTATTTCATATTTTTTTGGTCATTGAAACCTACCACCAAAATTTCGTCTCAATCAGAAAACTTTTTTTTAAACCTTTTTTTCCATCAACGTGGACCGAGTGCCGTTACGGATCCTATGTGACTCAAAACCACCTCACACGACCGCCATTTTGCTACAAATTTGGTATTTCATAGTTTTTTGGTCATTTGAACCTACCACAAAAATTTCGTCTCAATCTGAAAACTTTTTTGAAACCTTTTTTTCCATCAACGTGGACCGAGTGACGTTACGTAGCATATTTGACTCAAAACCACCTCATACGACGGCCGTTTGGCCCCATATTGGGTATTTCATTATTTTTTGGTGATTTAAACCTACCACCAAAATTTCGACCCAATCAGGAATCTTTTTTTGAAACCTTTTTTTCCATCAACGTGGATTGAGTGCCGTTACGGAGCATATGTGACTCAAAACAACGTTTTATGACGGCCATTTTGCCCCATATTTGGTATTTAATATTTTTTTGGTCATTGAAACCTACCACAAAAATTTCGTCTGAATCTGAAAACTTTTTTTAAAACCATTTTTTCGATCAACGTGGACCGAGTGCAATTACGGAGCCTATGTCACTCAAAACCATCTCATACGACCGCCATTTTGCCCCATATTTGGTATTCTATATTTTTTTGGTCATTGAAACCTGCCACCAAAATTTCGTCTCAATCTGAATTTTTTTTTTGGAAACCTTTTTTTCCATCAACCTGGATTGAGTGCTGTTACAGATCATATGTGACTCAAAACCACGTCATACGACTGTCTTTTTGCCCATATTTGGTTTTTCAATTTTTTTTTGGTCATAGAAACCTACCACAAAAATTTCGACTTAATCAGAAATCTTTTTTTGAAACTTTTTTTTCCATTAACGTAGACTAAGTGCCGTTAAGGAGCATCTGTGACTCAAAACCACCTCATACGACGGCCATTTTGCCCCCATATTTGGTATTTCATATTTTTTTGGTCATTGTAACCTACCTGAAAAATTTCGTCTCAATTTTTTTTGAAACCTTTTTTTCCATCATCGTGGATTGAGTGCCGTTACGGAGCATATGTGACTCAAAACAACGTCATACGACATCCGTTTTGCCCCATATTTGGTATTTAATATTTTTTTGGTCATTAAAACCTGCCACAAAAATTTCATCTCAATCTGAAAACTTTTTTTTGAAACCTTTTTTTCCATCAACATCGACCAAGTGCTGTTACATAGCCTATGTGAATCAAAACCATCTCATACGACTGCCATTTTGCCCCATATTTGGTATTCTATAATTTTTTGGTCATTGAAACCTACCACCAAAATTTCGTCTCAATCTGAAAACTTTTTTTTAAAAACTTTTTTTCCATCAACGTGGATTGAGTGCCGTTACGGATCATATGTGACTCAAACCCATGTCATACGACGGTCGTTTTGCCCACATTTGGTTTTTCATATATTTTTTGGTCATAGAAACCTACCCCAAAAATTTCGACTCAATCTGAAATCTTTTTTTGAAACTTTTTTTTTCCATCAACGTAGACTAAGTGCCGTTAAGGAGCATCTGTGACTCAAAACCACCTCATACGACGGCCGTTTTGCCCCCATATTTGGTATTTCATATTTTTTTGGTCATTGCAACCTACCAGAAAAATTTCGTCTCAACTTTTTTTGAAACCTTTTTTTCTATCAACGTGGATTGAGTGCCGTTACGGAGCGTATGTGACTCAAAACAGCGTCATACGACGGCCGTTTTGCCCCATATTTGGTATTTAATATTTTTTTCGTCATTGAAACCTACCACAAAAATTTCGTCTCAATCTGAAAACCTTTTTTTGAAACCTTTTTTTCCATCAACGTGGACCGAGTGCCGTTACGGAGCCTATGTGACTCAAAACCATCTCATACGAGCGCCATTTTGCCCCGTATTTGGTATTCTATATTTTTTTGGTCATTGCAACCTACTAGAAAATTTTCGTCTCAATTTTTTTTGAAACCTTTTTTTCCATCAACCTGGATTGAGTGCCATTACGGAGCATATGTGACTCAAAACAACGTCATACGACGGCCGTTTTGCCCCATATTTGGTATTTAATACTTTTTTCGTCATTGAAACCTACCACAAAAATTTCGTCTCAATCTGAAAACTTTTTTTTGAAACCATTTTTTCGATCAACGTGGACCGAGTGCCGTTACGGAGCCTATGTGACTCAAAACCATCTCATACGACCGCCATTTTGCCCCATATTTGGTATTCTATATTTTTTTTGTCATTGAAACCTGCCACCAAAATTTCGTCTCAATCTGAAAACGTTTTTTTGAAACCTTTTTTTCCATCAACCTGGATTGAGTGCCGTTACGGAGCATATGTGACTCAAAACAACGTCATACGACGGCCGTTTTGCCCCATATTTGGTATTTAATATTTTTTTTGTCATTGAAACCTACCACAAAAATTTCATCTCAATCTGAAAACTTTTTTTTGAAACCTTTTTTTCCATCAACATTGATCGAGTGCCGTAACGGAGCCTATGTGACTCAAGACCATCTCATACGATCGCCACTTTGCCCCGTATTTGGTATTCTATATTTTTTTGGTCATTGAAACCTGCCACCAAAATTTCGTCTCAATCTGAAAACTTTTTTTTGAAACCTTTTTTTCCATCAACCTGGATTGAGTGCCGTTACGGATCATATGTGACTCAAAACCACGTCATACGATGGTCGTTTTGCGCATATTTGGTTTTTCATATTTTTTTGGTCATTGAAAACTACCACCAAAATTTCGTCTCAATCTGAAAACTTTTTTTTGAAACCTTTTTTTCCATCAACCTGGATTGAGTGCCGTTACGGATCATGTGTGACTCAAAACCACGTCATACGATGGTCGTTTTGCCCATATTTGGTTTTTCATATTTTTTTGGTCATTGAAACCTACCACCAAAAATTTCGTCTCAATCTGAAAACTTTCTTTTGAAACCTTTTTTTCCATCAACCTGGATTGAGTGCCGTTACGGATCATATGTGACTCAAAACAACGTAATACGACGGTCGTTTCGCCCATATTTGGTTTTTCATATTTTTTTGGTCATAGAAACCAACAACAATAATTTCGTCTCAATCTGAAATCTCTTTTTGAAACTTTTTTTTTTTTTTTAGATAAGTGAGAAAATATATTAATCACAAAACACAACTATAATCTACTCCAAAGTGATGGCAACCCTTCTAGGAAGGCTCCCCAAACACCTTAGAGTAACTATTACAATTGGAGCTCATCAAGCCAACATTTGATCTTAGAGAAGGCCTTAGAGTTATAAACTAGTTTCATCCTAGTTCTAATTACAAATTTGATAGAAGCAAAACAACTATCAACACTAGGAACATAACTACACCAGTAGGCTTGGTTTCTAGCAAGCCAAATGTGATACACAACAGCAGCCACAACAGAAAAAACTATTTTCCTTTTTGCTTGAGACATATTACCCTTTTTACTGATCCAGTTGAGGCAGTCATCCATGCTAGTCCACCTCTTCTTAATCTTGATCCATACCAGGCATTCCTCCCATAACTGCTTGATGAAACAGCAGTGAAACAGTAACTGATCAAGGCTCTCAGTATGAGAACCACAGATGGTACAAGTGTCCTCATCACATACACCAAATTTCTTGAGCTTTTCTCTTGTCATAATCCTTTGATGTGCTGCTAACCATAACATGAAACTATGTTTAGGTGTGTTTAACCTATTCCATACAATCCTGTCCCATACGACATTGGTACCCATCTTCTGTGCTTGTTTATAACATTTACCAATGGAGAAGACTTGGCCAGGTTGAGGAAGCCAGGTTGCTTGTTTAATCTCATCTCTGACTTGGCAAAAGTATCTCCATATCCCGCTAGCAGTGGACTTAGGGTGGTGGTGCCACCATTCATCTCCCTGAATGTAAACAGAATTAACCCACCTCACCCAAAGGGTGTCTTTATTTTCAGCAATGGCCCAAATTTGCTTACTAACTGCTAGGAGGTTCCATAGCTTTATATCTCTAACACCAAGGCCTCCATGGCTCTTCCTACTGCAGACTTTTTCCCAATTAACATAACCTGGTTTAAGGTAGTTAGCATTACCTTGCCATAAGTATACTCTGCAAATTTGATTAATTCTTGAAAGGACAGCCTCAGGAAGAATGAATATCTGCATCCAGTAATTACAGACACTCATCAGCACAGAGTTTACAAGCTGTAGTCTACCAGCAAAAGACAGTGTTCTATGCTGCCAAGATTTGATCCTAAACAGCATTTTCTCAACCAACTTCTCACAATATGCAATTCTTAGTTTTTTGGTGGTAATGGGAGCACCAAGATATTTGAGGGGCCAGGCACCAGAACCAAAACCAGACATCCTTTTTATCCTATGAAACTCTGTAGCTTTCATGTTAACCTGAAAAATTTCAGATTTCTGTTTATTTGCAGCTAGGCCAGAAGATTTCTCAAAAATTTTCAAACCTTGAAGCATCAAGTAGACACTTCTATAGTCTCCTCTACTGAACACCATAAGATCATCAGCAAAACAAAGGCTATTCAGTTTCAATTCTTGACATCTGGGGTGGAAATGAAACTCACTCTTTGCCCCTTGATAATTTAGTATCCTAGTTAGATACTCCATACATAAGACAAAAACAAGGGGGGAAATAGGATCCCTTGTCTTAATCCTCTCTTAGCCTCAAATAATTCTGTACATGCCCCATTAAAGAGGATAGTATAGCTGGTAGTAGTTATACATACCATCAGAATATCAATGAAATCCGTAGGAAAGTTAAGGGCCTGAAGCAAATCATGCACAAATTGCCATTCAATAGTATCATAGGCTTTTTGCATATCAATTTTCATCAAACAGCTTCTGGCAGCTTGTTTTCTAGTATAATGCTTGACAAGATCTTGACATAGCAAAATATTATCAATGATACTTCTACCTGCCACAAATGCACTCTGACTTTGGCTAACCAGACCAGGCAGGACTCTTTTCAACCTTGAACATAAGAGTTTGGAGATGATTTTATACAGCACTGTGCAACAGGCTATAGGTCTGTAGTCTCCAACATGTGAAGGGCAAGCAACCTTAGGAACTAAGGTGATTGCTGTAGTGTTTATAGCTTGAAGCATTCTGCCTGAGCTAAAAACTTCTTGCACAGCAGAAATGATATCTTGTCCCACCACATCCCAAGCATCCTTGAAGAAGCTGCTTCCATACCCATCTACCCCATGAGATTTGTTGTTAGGGATAGACCAGAGTGCTAGTCTAATTTCCTCTCCTGTGAAATGGAGGTTCAGAAGATCATGTTTAGCATCCACCAAAACAGGCCCTTGAAGAATGAAACTGCTTTTGATAGGCAAACTTCTCTTTTTGTATTAGCAACAAAAGTCCTAAAGTGCTTCAAGAAAATATTCTTCACCTCTTCATGCTCATACACCCAACTTCATCAATACTCATAATAACATTAATATTATTTCTCTGAGCCAATAATTTAACACTATTATGAAATTTTTTGGTATTACTATCACCATCAAGAATCCACTCCCCTTTTGCTTTCTGACTTAAAAAAGAAAGGTAATTGCCCTGAGCATCTTTGAGTTTTTGATGAGCTATATACTCAGCATGAACAAGACTGACATTCCTGGGATCCAAATGCAGCTGATCCTGGCAAGCTTTAAGAGCAACAACAGCA
Source organism: Patellifolia procumbens (assembly GCA_947645195.1). Taxonomy (NCBI): domain Eukaryota; kingdom Viridiplantae; phylum Streptophyta; class Magnoliopsida; order Caryophyllales; family Amaranthaceae; genus Patellifolia; species Patellifolia procumbens. The sequence goes on from CANSGD010001099.1 coordinate 370,407, forward strand.
TTTAGATGAGCAGCTTCAACATCTCCAAATCTATCCTTGTTGAGCTTCTTTTAGGTCTTGCTTCAAATTTTTCAATTTCTGCCACACTTGAAACATCCTAAAACCATGAATTTGCTGCTGCCAAGCTACTTTAACAACATTTAGAAAGCTCTCACATTTACTCCACATCTGAAAATATCTGAAGGGAATCTTGCCTTGGGGTGTGGGAAAACATTTGATCAAAGCTGGGGAGTGATCAAAATATCCCTCAGGAGGGAAAATCACTATAAATGATTTGAAGAGATTTAGCCAATCTTCATTAGCAACAACCCTATCAAGCTTTGCAAGCACTCGATCTTCATCATCTTGCTTATTATTCCATGTATAAAACCTACCAATAAATTTGACATCAGTCAAATTACAGTAATTGAGGCATCTTTGAAAAGGTGCAATCTCTCTACTAGTTACTGCAGCCCCAACTCTTTCTTCATACTTGAGCACATTATTGAAGTCACCCATCATCACCCAAGGACCAACTAAAGAACTACCTATCTTTTCCAAGTCCTTCCATAACACACTCCTATTAGCAGCATCATTATGAGCATAAACTATAGAACAAGCAAATGAAACTTTAGAGCTGCAAGAAGTAACAACACAGTGCACTAACTGATCAGTGCAGAACCTGATGTCCACCTCAAAAGCTCTAGGGTCCCAAACAATGATAATTCTACCCCTTCCATGCCATGGTAAGTTGGTAGTGATGTTCCAACCTGGATATAAGTTCAGATACAAGGCCCCCAGTTTGTTTGCCCTGATCTTCGTTTCAAGGAGACAAACAAGCTTAGCTTTATGTGAAGAAATAAGGTTCTTGACCTCTTTCTGCTTAGCTAACTTATTTATACCCCTTACATTCCAGCAAATTATATTATCCATTCACAATAGGGGTAGTCAACCCCTTATCAATCAGCTCATCATTACCTCTGTCATCAGGGAGGGTGTCTGTTTTAGCAGCTCCAGTAGGCATCTGTTGCAGCACCTCAAATCTATTGGGACTTGTCTGGCTTGTATTGACAGCAGCATTGACAGTAGGAGATTGCTGTTTTTTGAATTTACTGGATACTGGTCTGAATCCATCCTCATCAACCAACAGCTCCTGGTTCAGTTTAGGGGTCACTTTGGGCCTCCATTCCTGCTTCTTTCTGACAATCCTACAAGCATCACCTGTATGGCCTATTCTTGCAATGCTTGCAAATTTCAGGTTTCCACACATATTCAATAATCTGGTTGAGAGTTACACCATGTTCATTCAAGAAAGATACAGAGTCAGGATATACCTGATCAACCATCACTTCCACCAACACTCTTGCATACATCAACCTATCTCTCTTCTCTGTAGCTTGATCAACTTTGACAAAGTCACCTAAAGCCTGTACTATTTTGGTAAGGCTTCGACCTCCCCAGTATTTCACATTTAGCTTTGGGAGTTTAACCCAAATAGGGACCTTTTTCACCACTTGGTCACCAATATCAGCATCAATGTCCCATGATTTAACAATCAAAGGCTTGGAATCAAAACTGAAATGGCCAGTAAGAGCCAAGTTTTTCCCTCCCATGTCACTAAACCTCACCATAATAGTCCCCTTGCCAACTTGAGCAATCTTATAAATGCCCATTTTTCCCCAAATCCTCTTCAGAAACCCTTCCATTACAGAGAAAGGTGGATTAGCTCCTAGCACAAAACAGAAAATGGTTGTTTGCCAATAGTCTACCTCCTCAGCAACATCATCTAGTTCTATTTTAGGTAACTGCTCCATTTGAGGAGGCTGCTCATCTATTACATTTAGCATATTGAAGTTCTTCTTCCCAGTGTTCATCTCTATACTAACAGCAGAACCAAATAGTATGTTCTTACTAGGATTGCTATGCTTGAACTTACCTCTAGAAGCTGAGGCATGATCTCCAGTGTTAGATTTCAGAGCTGAAACCCATTATGAGAACCTTCTCAAAGCTTGGGGGTTAACATCATCACCATCAGAAAGTACAATAGGAGTATCTGGATTGAACTCCTCATCACTTGTAATGTCAAGATCAGAAATATCGTCTTCTTCCTCAGCCAGTTTGCCTTTCTGTTTCAGATCAACCTTCTCAAAGCTTGGGGGTTAACATCATCACCATCAGAATGTACAATAGGAGTATCTGGATTGAACTCCTCATCACTTGTAATGTCAAGATCAGAAATATCGTCTTCTTCCTCAGCCAGTTTGCCTTTCTGTTTCAGATCAACGGAGGTTCTAGCTATTGAATCAGAGCCTACTTTGCTTCTTGCATTCTTTCTCTTTGGGTGTCTGCCTCTCTTGCCCCCTGCCATGGCTTCCACAGATGGTGGAGGTGGGAAGGATAAATCGCCTCAGAAGAGAGAGAACATTCTATTTTTTATTGAAACCTTTTTTTCCACCAAAAACCTTTTTTTTCCGAAACTTTTTTTTTCAATCAACGTAGACTAAGTGCCGTTAAGGAGCATCTGTGGCTCAAAACCACCTCATACGACGGCCGTTTTGCCCCCATATTTGGTATTTCATATTTTTTGGTCATTGTAACCTACCAGAAAATTTTAGTCTCAATTGTTTTTGAAACCTTTTTTTCCATCAACGTGGACTAAGTGCCGTTACGGAGCATATGTGACTCAAAACCAAGTAATACGACGGCCGTTTTGCCCCATATTTGGTATTTCATATTTTTGTGGTCATTGAAACCTACCACCAAAATTTCGTCTCAATCTGAAAACTTTTTTTTTAAACCTTTTTTTTCCATCAACGTGGACCGAGTGCCGTTACGGAGCCTATGTGACTCAAAACCACCTCACACGACCGCTATTTTGCCCCACATTTGGTATTTCATAGTTTTTTGGTCATTGGAACCTACCACAAAAATATCATCTCAATCTGAAAACTTTTTTTGAAACCTTTTTTTCCATCAACGTGGAGCGAGTGCCGTTACGGAGCATATGTGACTCAAAACCACCTCATACGACGTCCGTTTGGCCCCATATTGGGTATTTCATACTTTTTTGGTCATTGAAACCTACCACCAAAATTTCGTCCCAATCAGGAATCTTTTATTTGAAACATTTTTTTCCATCAACGTGGATTGAGTGCCGTTACGGAGCATATGTGACTCAAAACAACGGCATACGACGGCCGTTTTGCCCCATATTTGGTATTTAATATTTTTTTGGTCATTGAAACCTGCCACCAAAATTTCTTCTCAATCTGAAAACTTTTTTTTGAAACCTTTTTTTCCATCAACCTGGATTGAGTGCCGTTACGGAGCATATGTGACTCAAAACAACGTCATACGACGGCCGTTTTGCCCCATATTTGCTATTTAATATTTTTTTGGTCATTGAAACCTACCACAAAAATTTCGTCTCAATCTGAATACTTTTTTTTGAAACCTTTTTTTCGATCAACGTGGACTGAGTGCCGTTACGGAGCCTATGTGACTCAAGACCATCTCATACGACCGCCATTTTGCCCCATATTTGGTATTCTATATTTTTTTGGTCATTGAAACCTGCCACCAAAATTTCGTCTCAATCTGAATTTTTTTTTGAAACCTTTTTTTCCATCAACCTGGATTGAGTACCGTTACAGATCATATGTGACTCAAAACCACGTCATACGACGGTCTTTTTGCCCATATTTGGTTTTTCATATTTTTTTTGGTCATTGAAAACTGCCACAAAAATTTAGTCTCAATCTGAAAACTTTTTTTTGAAACCTTTTTTTCCATCAACGTGGACCGAGTGATGTTACGGAGCCTATGTGACTCAAAACCATCTCATACGACCGCCATTTTGCCCCATATTTGGTATTCTATATTTTTTTGGTCATTGAAACCTACCACCAAAATTTCGTCTCAATCTGAAAACTTTTTTTTTAAACTTTTTTTCCATCTACGTGGATTGAGTGCCGTTACGGATCATATGTAACTCAAAACCACGTCATACGACGGTCGTTTTTCCAATATTTGGCTTTTCATATTTTTTTTGGTCATAGAAACCTACCACAAAAATTTCGACTCAATCTGAAATCTTTTTTTGAAACTTTCTTTTTCATCAAATTAGACTAAGTGCCGTTAAGGAGCATATGTGACTCAAAACCACCTCATATGACGGCCGTTTTGCCCCCATATTTTGTATTTCATATTTTTTTGGTCATTGTAACCTACCAGAAAAATTTCGTCTCAATTTTTTTGAAACCTTTTTTCCCATCAACGTGGATTGAGTGCCGTTAAGGAGCATATGTGACTCAAAACAACGTCATACGACGGCCGTTTTGCCCCATATTTGTTATTTAATATTTTTTTGGTCATTGAAACCTACCACAAAAATTTCGTCTCAATCTGAAAACCTTTTTTTGAAACCTTTTTTTCCATCAACGTGGACCGAGTGCCGTTACGGAGCATATATGAGTCAAAACCACCTCATACGACGGCCGTTTGGCCCCATATATGGTATTTCATACTTTTTTGGTCATTCGAACCTACTACCAAAATTTCGTCCCAATCAGGAATCTTTTTTTTGATACCTTTTTTTTTTTTAGATAAGTGAAAAAATATATTAAGTACCAAACACCGTTACAATCTACTCCAATGTGATGGCAACCCTTCTAGGAAGGCTCCCCAAACACCTCAGAGTAACTATTACAATTGGAGCTCATCTAGCCAACATTTGATCTTAGAGAAGGCCTTAGAGTTATAAACTAGTTTCATCCTAGTTCTAATTACAAATTTGATAGAAGCAGAACAACTATCAACACTAGGAACATAACTACACCAATAAGCTTGATTTCTAGCAAGCCAAATATGGTACACAACAGCAGCCACAATAGAAAAAACTACTTTCCTTTTAGCTTGAGACATGTTATCCCTTTTACTGATCCAGTTAAGGCAGTCATCCATGCTAGTCCACCTCTTCTTAATCTTATCCATACCAGGCATTCCTCCCATATCTTCTTGCTGAAAAAACAGTGAAACAGTAACTTATCAAGGCTCTCAGTGTGAGATCCACAGATGGTACAGGTGTCCTCATTACAGACACCAATTTTCTTGAGCTTTTCTCTTGTCATAATCCTTTGATGTGATGCTAACCATATCATAAAACTATGTTTAGGTGTGTTTAACCTATTCCATACAATCCTTTCCCATACCTCTTTGGTACCCCTCTTCTGTGGTTGTTTATGACACTTACCAATGGAGAAGACTTGGCCAGGTTGAGGAAGTCAGGGTGCTTGTTTAATTTCATCTCTGACTTGGCAAAAGTATCTCCATATCCAGCTAATAGTGGTTTTAGGGTGGTGATGCCACCAGTCATCTCCCTGAATGTAAACAGAATTAACCCACCTTACCCAAAGGGTGTCTTTCTTCTCAGCCATGGCCCATATTTGCTTACTAACTGCTAAGAGGTTCCAAAGCTTAATATCTCTAACACCCAAGCCTCCATGGCTCTTCCTGCTGCAGACTTTTTCCCAATTAACATAACCAGGTTTAAAGTAGTTAGAATTACCTTGTCATAAGTATACTCTGGAAATTTGATTGATTCTTGAAAGAACAGCCTCAGGGAAAATGAAAATCTGCATCCATTAGTTGCAAACACTCATTAGCACAGAGTTTACAAGCTGAAGTCTACCAGCAAATGACAGTGTTCTATGCTGCCAAGATTTAATCCTAAACATCATCTTCTCAACTAACTTTTCACAATCTGCAATTCTCAACTTTTTGGTGGAGATGGGAGCACCAAGATATTTGAGGGGCCAGGCACCAGAACTAAACCCAGACATTCTTGTTATCCTATGAAGATCTGTAGCTTTCATATTAACCTGAAAAATTTCAGATTTCAGTTTATTTGCAGCTAGTCCAGAAGATTTCTCAAAGATTTTCAAGCCTTGAAGCATCAAGTAGACACTTCTGTAGTCTCCTCTACTGAACACCATAAGATCATCAGCAAAACAAAGGCTATTCAATTTTCAATCTTGACATCTGGGGTGGAAATGAAAATCACTTTTTTCCCCTTGATAATTTAGCATTCTAGTGAGATACTCCATACATAAGACAAATATAAGGGGGGAAATAGGATCCCCTTGTCTTAATCCTCTCTTAGCCTCAAACAGTTCAGTACATGCCCCATTAAAGAGAATAGTATATTTGGTAGTAGTTATACATACCATCAGGATATCAATGAAATCCTTAGGGAAGTTAAGGGCCTGAAGTAAATCATGCACAAAGTGCCATTCAATAGTATCATAGGCTTTTTGCAGGTCAATTTTCATCAAACAGCTTCTGGCAGCTTGTTTTCTAGTATAATGCTTGACAAGATATTGACATAGCAGTATATTATCAATGATACTTCTACCAGCCACAAATGCACTCTGACTTTGGCTAACCAGACCAGGCAGGACTCTTTTCAATCTTGAACATAAGAGTTTGGAGATGATTTGGTATATCACTGTACAGCAGGCTATGGGTCTGTAGTCTCCAACATGTGAAGGGCAATCAACCTTAGGAACTAAGGTTATTGCTGTAGTATTTATAGCTTGAAGCATTCTGCCTGAGCTAAATACTTCTTGCATAGCAGAGATGACATCTTGTCCCACCGCATCCCAAGCATCCTTGAAAAAACTGCTTTGATACCTTTTTTTCCATCAACGTGGATTGAGTGCCGTTACGGAGCATATGTGACTCAAAACAACGTCATACGACGGCTGTTTTGCCCCATACTTGGTATTTAACATTTTTTTGGTCATTGAAACCTACCACAAAAATTTCGTCTCAATCTGAAAACTTTTTTTTGAAACCTTTTTTCCCATCAACGTGGACCGAGTGCCGTTACGGAGCCTATGTGACTCAAAACCATCTCATACGATAACCATTTTGCCCCATATTTGGTATTCTATATTTTTTTAGTCATTGAAACCTGCCACCAAAATTTCTTCTCAATCTGAAAACTTTTTTTTAAAACCTTTTTTTTCCATCAACCTGGATTGAGTGCCGTTACGGAACATATGTGACTCAAAACCACGTCATACGATGGTCGTCTTGCCCATATTTGGTTTTTCATATTTTTTTGGTCATTGAAACCTACCACCAAAATTTCGTCTCAATCTGAAAACTTTTTTTTGAAACCTTTTTTTCCATCAACCTTGATTGAGTGCCGTTACGAATCATATGTGACTCAAAACCACGTCATACGATGGTCGTTTTGCCCATATTTGGTTTTTCATATTTTTTTGGTCATTGAAACCTACCACCAAAAATTTCGTCTAAGTCTGAAAACTTTCTTTTGAAACCTTTTTTTCCATCAACCTGGATTGAGTGCCGTTACGGATCATATGTGACTCAAAACCACGTTATACGACGGTCGTTTTGCCCATATTTGGTTTTTTAATATATTTTTGGTCGTAGAAACCAACTACAAAAATTTCGTCTCAATCTGAAATTTATTTTTCCGAAACTTTTTTTTTCATCAACGTAGACTAAGTGCCGTTAAAGAGCATCTGTGACTCAAAACCACCTCATACGACGGCCGTTTTGCCCCCATATTTGGGATTTCATATTTTTTTGGTCATTGTAACCTACCAGAAAAATTTAGTCTCAATTTTTTTTGAAACCTTTTTTTCCATAAACGTGGACTAAGAGCACTTAAGGAGCATATGTGACTCAAAACCAAGTAATACGACGGCCGTTTTGCCCCATATTTGGTATTTCATATTTTTGTGGTCATTGAAACCTACCACCAAAATTTCGTCTCAATCTGAAAACTTTTTTTGAAACCTTTTTTTGAAACCTTTTTTTCCATCAACGTGGACCGAGTGCCATTACGGAGCCTATGTGACTCAAAACCACCTCACACGACCGCCATTTTGCCCCACATTTGGTATTTCATAGTTTTTTGGTCATTGGAACCTACCACAAAAATTTCGTCTCAATCTGAAAACTTTTTTTGAAACCTTTTTTTCCATCAACGTGGAGCGAGTGCCGTTACGGAGCATATGTGACTCAAAACCACCTCATACGACGTCCGTTTGGCCCCATATTGGGTATTTATTACTTTTTTGGTCATTGTAACCTACCACCAAAATTTCGTCCCAATCAGGAATCTTTTTTTTGAAACATTTTTTTCCATCAACGTGGATTGAGTGCCGTTACGGAGCATATGTGACTCAAAACAACGTCATACAACGGCCGTTTTACCCCATATTTGGTATTTAATATTTTTTTGGTCATTGAAACCTACCACAAAAATTTCGTCTCAATCTGAAAACTTTTTTTTGAAACCTTTTTTCGATCAACGTGGACCGAGTGCCGTTACGGAGCCTATGTGACTCAAAACCATCTCATACGACCGCCATTTTTCCCCATATTTGGTATTCTATATTTTTTTGGTCATTGAAACCTGCCACCAAATTTTCGTCTCAATCTGAAATTTTTTTTGAAACCTTTTTTTCCATCAACCTGGATTGAGTGTCGTTACAGATCATATGTGACTCAAAACCACGTCATACGACGGTCTTTTTGCCCATATTTGGTTTTTCATATTTTTTTTGTTCATAGAAACCTACCACAAAAATTTCGAATCAATCAGAAATCTTTTTTTTAAAATTTTTTTTTCCATCAACCTAAGTCCCGTTAAGGAGCATCTGTGACTCAAAACCACCTCATACGACGGCCGTTTTGCCCCCATATTTGGTATTTCATATTTTTTTGGTGATTGTAACCTACCAGAAAAATTTCGTCTCAATTTTTTTTGAAACCTTTTTTTCCATCAACGTGGATTGAGTGCGGTTACGGAGCATATGTGACTCAAAATAACGTCATACGACGGCCGTTTTGCCCCATATTTGGTATTTAATATTTTTTTGGTCATTGAAAACTGTCACAAAAATTTAGTCTCAATCTGAAAACTTTTTTTTGAAACCTTTTTTTCCATCATCGTGGACCGAGTGCTGTTACGGAGCCTATGTGACTCAAAACCATCTCATACGACCGCCATTTTGCCCCATATTTGGTATTCTATATTTTTTGGTCATTGAAACCTACCACCAAAATTTCGTCTCAATCTGAAAACTTTTTTTTTAAAACTTTTTTTCCATCAACGTGGATTGAGTGCCGTTACGGATCATATGTAACTAAAAACCACGTCATACGACGGTCGTTTTACCAATATTTGGTTTTTCATATTTTTTTTGGTCATAGAAACCTACCACAAAAATTTCGACTCAATCTAAAATCTTTTTTTGAAACTTTTTTTTTCATCAACGTAGACTAAGTGCCATTAAGGAGCATCTGTGACTCAAAACCACCTCATACGACGGCCGTTTTGCCCCCATATTTTGTATTTCATATTTTTTTGGTCATTGTAACCTACCAGAAAAATTTCGTCTCAATTTTTTGTGAAACCTTTTTTTCCATCAACGTGGATTGAGTGCCGTTACGGAGCATATGTGACTCAAAACAACGTCATACGACGGCCGTTTTGCCCCATATTTGGTATTTAATATTTTTGTGGTCATTGAAACCTACCACTAAAATTTCGTCTCAATCTGAAAACTTTTTTTTGAAACCTTTTTTTCCATCAACGTGGACCGAGTGCCGTTACGGAGCATATATGACTCAAAACCACCTCATACGACGGCCGTTTGGCCCCATATATGGTATTTCATACTTTTTTGGTCATTGGAACCTACGACCAAAATTTCGTCCCAATCAGGAATCTCTTTTTTGATACCTTTTTTTTTTATAAAGATAAGTGAAAAAATATATTAAGTACCAAACACCATTACAATCTACTCCAAAGTGATGGCAACCCTTCTAGGAAGGCTCCCCAAACACCTAAGAGTAACTATTACAATTGGAGCTCATCTAGCCAACTATTACCTAAGAGTAACTATTACCACAAAAATTTCGTCTCAATCTGAAAAAAAATTTTTGAAACCTTTTTTTCCATCAACCTTGATTGAGTGCCGTAACGGATCATATGTGACTCAAAACCACGTCATACGATGGTCGTTTTGCCCATATTTGGTTTTTCATGTTTTTTTGGTCATTGAAACCTAGCACCAAAAATTTCGTCTCAATCTGAAAACTTTCTTTTGAAACCTTTTTCCATCAACCTGGATTGAGTGCCATTACGTGTCATATGTGACTCAAAACCACGTCATACGACGGTCTTTTTGCCCATATTTGGTTTTTCATATTTTTTTTTATCATAGAAACCTACCACAAAAATTTCGACTCAATCAGAAATCTTTTTTTGAAACTTTTTTTTCCCATCAACGTAGACTAAGTGCCGTTAAGGAGCATCTGTGACTCAAAACCACCTCATACGACGGCCGTTTTGCCCCCATATTTGGTATTTCATATTTTTTTGGTCATTGTAACCTACCAGAAAAATTTCGTCTCAATTTTTTTTGAAACCTTTTTTCCATCAACGTGGACAATGTGCCGTTACGGAGCATATGTGACTCAAAACCAAGTAATACGACGGCCGTTTTGCCCCATATTTGGTATTTCATATTTTTGTGGTCTTTGAAACCTACCACCAAAATTTCGTCTCAATCTGAAAACTTTTTTTAAAACCATGTTTTCCATCAACGTGGACCGAGTGCCGTTACGGAGCCTATGTGACTCAAAACCACCTCACACGACCGCCATTTTGCCCCACATTTGGTATTTCATAGTTTTTTGGTCATTGGAACCTGCCACAAAAATTTCGTCTCAATCTGAAAACTTATTTTGAAACCTTTTTTTCCATCAACGTGGACCGAGTGCCGTTACGGAGCATATGTGACTCAAAACTACCTCATACGACGGCCGTTTGGCCCCATATTGGGTATTTCATACTTTTTTGGTCATTGAAACCTACCACCAAAATTTCGTCCCAATCAGGAATCTTTTTTTTGAAACATTTTTTTCTATCAACGTGGATTGAGTGCCGTTACGGAGCATATGTGACTCAAAACAACGTCATACGACGGCCGTTTTGCCCCATATTTGGTATTTAATATTTTTTTGGTCATTGAAACCTACCACAAAATTTTCGTCTCAATCTGAATACTTTTTTTGAAACCTTTTTTTCGATCTACGTGGATCGAGTGCCGTTACGTAGCCTATATGACTCAAAACCATCTCATACGACCGCCATTTTGCCCCATATTTGGTATTCTATATTTTTTTTGTCATTGAAACCTGCCACCAAAATTTCGTCTCAATCTGAAATTTTTTTTTTGAAACCTTTTTTTCCATCAACCAGGATTGAGTGCCGTTACAGATCATATGTGACTCAAAACCACGTCATACGATGGTCTTTTTGCCCATATTTGGTTTTTCATATTTTATTTGGTCATAGAAACCTACCACAAAAATTTCGACTCAATCAGAAATCTTTTTTTGAAACTCTTTTTTTCATCAACGTAGACTAAGTGCTGTAAAGGAGCATCTGTGACTCAAAACCACCTCATACGACGGCCGTTTTGCCCCCATATTTGGTATTTCATATTTTTGTGGTCATCGAAACCTACCAGAAAAATTTCGTCTCAATTTTTTTGAAACTTTTTTTTTCATCAACGTGGATTGAGTGCTGTTATGGAGCATATGTGACTCAAAACAACGTCATACGACGGCCGTTTTGCCCCATATTTGGTATTTAATATTTTTTTGGTCATTGAAAACTGCCACAAAAATTTCGTCTCAATCTGAAAACTTTTTTTTGAAACCTTTTTTTCCATCGACGTGGACCGAGTGCTGTTACGGAGCCTATGTGACTCAAAACCATCTCATACGACCGCCATTTTGCCCCATATTTGGTATTCTATATTTTTTTGGTCATTGAAACCTACCACCAAAATTTCGTCTCAATCTGAAAACTTTTTTTTGAAACCATTTTTTCCATCAACGTGGATTGAGTGCCATTACGGAGCATATGTGACTCAAAACAACGTCATACGACGGCCGTTTTGTCCCATATTTGGTATTTAATATTTTTTTGGTCATTGAAAACTGCCACAAAAATTTCGTCTCAATCTGAAAACTTTTTTTGAAACCTTTTTTTCCATCAACGTGGACCGAGTGCTGTTACGGAGCCTATGTGACTCAAAACCATCTCATACGACCGCCATTTTGCCCCATATTTGGTATTCTATATTTTTTTGGTCATTGAAACCTACCACCAAAATTTCGTCTCAATCTGAAACTTTTTTTTTTAAACTTTTTTTCCATCAACGTGGATTGAGTGCCGTTACGGATCATATGTAACTCAAAACCACATCATACGACGGTCATTTTTCCAATATTTGGTTTTTCATATTTTTTTGGTCATAGAAACCTACCACAAAAATTTCGATTCAATCTGAAATCTTTTTTTGAAACTTTTTTTTTCATCAACGTAGACTAAGTGCCATTAAGGAGCATCTGTAACTCAAAACCACCTCATACGACGGCCGTTTTGCCCCCATATTTTGTATTTCATATTTTTTTGGTCATTGTAACCTACCAGAAAAATTTCGTCTCAGTTTTTATTGAAACCTTTTTTTCCATCAACGTGGATTGAGTGCCGTTACGGAGCATATGTGACTCAAAACAACGTCATATGACGGCCGTTTTGCCCCATATTTTGTATTTAATATTTTTTTGTTCATTGAAACCTACCACTAAAATTTCGTCTCAATCTGAAAACTTTTTTTTGAAACGTTTTTTTCCATCAACGTGGACCGAGTGCCGTTACGGAGCATATATGACTCAAAACCACCTCATACGACGGCCGTTTGGCCCCATATATGGTATTTCATACTTTTTTGGTCATTGGAACCTACCACTAAAATTTCGTCCCAATCAGGAATCTCTTTTTTGATACCTTTTTTTTTTTATATAGATAAGTGAAAAAATATATTAAGTACCAAACACCATTACAATCTACTTCAAAGTGATTGCAACCCTTCTAGGAAGGCTCCCCAAACACCTAAGAGTAACTATTACAATTGGAGCTCATCTAGCCAACATTTGATCTTAGAGAAGGCCTTAGAGTTATAAACTAGTTTCATCCTAGTTCTAATTACAAATTTGATAGAAGCAGAACAACTATCAACACTAGGAACATAACTACACCAATAAGCTTGATTTCTAGCAAGCCAAATATGGTACACAACAGCAGCCACAACAGAAAAAACTACTTTCCTTTTAGCTTGAGACATGTTACCCCTTTTACTGATCCAGTTAAGGCAGTCATCCATGCTAGTCCACCTCTTCTTAATCTTATCCATACCAGGCATTCCTCCCATATCTTCTTGCTGAACAAACAGTGAAACAGTAACTTATCAAGGCTCTCAGTGTGAGATCCACAGATGGTACAGGTGTCCTCATTACAGACACCAATTTTCTTGAGCTTTTCCCTTGTCATAATCCTTTGATGTGCTGCTAACCATATCATAAAACTATGTTTAGGTGTGTTTAACCTATTCCATACAATCCTTTCCCATACCACTTTGGTACCCCTCTTCTGTGCTTGTTTATAACACTTACCAATGGAGAAGACTTGGCCAGGTTGAGGAAGTCAGGGTGCGTGTTTAATTTCATCTCTGACTTGGCAGAAGTATCTCCATATCCAGCTAGTAGTGGTTTTAGGGTGGTGATGCCACCAGTCATCTCCCTGAATGTAAACAGAATTAACCAACCTTATCCAAAGGGTGTCTTTCTTCTCAGAATTGGCCCATATTTGCTTACTAACTGCTAAGAGGTTCCAAAGCTTAATATCTCTAACACCCAAGCCTCCATGGCTCTTCGTGCTGCAGACTTTTTCCCAATTAACATAACCAGGTTTAAAGTAGTTAGCATTACCTTGCCATAAGTATACTCTGCAAATTTGATTGATTCTTGAAAGAACAGCCTTAGGGAAAATGAAAATCTGCATCCAATAGTTGCAAACACTCATTAGCACAGAGTTTACAAGCTGAAGTCTACCAGCAAATGACAGTGTTCTATGCTGCCAAGATTTGATCCTAAACAGCATCTTCTCAACTAACTTCTCACAATCTGCAATTCTCAACTTTTTGGTGGAGATGGGAGCACCAAGATATTTGAGGGGCCAGGCACCAGAACTAAACCCAGACATTCTTGTTATCCTATGAAGATCTGTAGCTTTCATATTAACCTGAAAAATTTCAGATTTCAGTTTATTTGCAGCTAGTCCAGAAGATTTCTCAAAGATTTTCAAGCCTTGAAGCATCAAGTAGACACTTCTGTAGTCTCCTCTACTGAACACCATAAGATCATCAGCAAAACAAAGGCTATTCAATTTCAAATCTTGACATCTGGGGTGGAAATGAAAATCACTTTTTCCCCTTGATAATTTAGTATTCTAGTGAGATACTCCATACATAAGACAAATATAAGGGGGGAAATAGGATCCCCTTGTCTTAATCCTCTCTTAGCCTCAAACAGTTCAGTACATGCTCCATTAAAGAGAATATTATATTTGGTAGTAGTTATACATACCATCAGGATATCAATGAAATCCTTAGGGAAGTTAAGGGCCTGAAGTAAATCATGCACAAAGTGCCATTCAATAGTATCATAGGCTTTTTGCAGGTCAATTTTCATCAAACAGCTTCTGGCAGCTTGTTTTCTAGTATAATGCTTGACAAGATCTTGACATAGCAGTATATTATCAATGATACTTCTATCAGCCACAAATGCACTCTGACTTTGGCTAACCAGACCAGGCAGGACTCGTTTCAATCTTGAACATAAGAGTTTGGAGATGATTTTGTATATCACTGTACAGCAGGCTATGGGTCTGTAGTCTCCAACATGTGAAGGGCAATCAACCTTAGGAACTAAGGTTATTGCTGTAGTATTTATAGCTTGAAGCATTCTGCCTGAGCTAAATACTTCTTGCACAGCAGAGATGACATCTTGTCCCACCACATCCCAAGCATCCTTGAAAAAACTGCTTCCATATCCATCTACCCCAGGAGACTTGTTGCTAGGGATAGACCATAGTGCTAATTTAATTTCTTCTCCTGTGAAATGGAGGTTCAGGAGATCATGTTGAGCATCCACAAAGACAGGCCCTTGAAGAATGTAACTGCTATTGATAGGTAGAACATCACTTTTTGTGTTAGCAACAAAATTGCTAAAGTGCTTCAAGAAGATATTCTTCACCTCTTCATGCTCATACACCCAGACTTCATCACTACTCATAATAGCATTAATGTTATTTCTCTGAGCCAATAATTTAACACTATTATGAAATTTTTTGGTATTACTATCACCATCAAGAATCCACTCCCCTTTTTCTTTCTGACTCAAAAAATAAAGGTAATTGCCCTGAGCATCTTTGAGCTTTTGATGTGCTATATATTCAGCATGCACAAGACTAACATTCCTGGGATCCAAATGCAACTGATTCGTGCAATCTTTAAGAGAAACAACAGCATGTAGATGAGCATCTTCAACATCTCCAAATCTATCCTTGTTGAGCTTCTTGAGGCCTTGCTTCAAAATTTTCAGTTTCTGCCACACTTGGAACATCCTATAGCCATGAATTTGCTGTTGCCAAGCTACTTTAACCACATTTAGAAAGCTCTCACATTTACTCCACATCTGAAAGTACCTGAAGGGAATCTTGCCTTGGGGAGTGGGAAAACACTTAATCAAAGCTGGGGAGTGATCAAAATATCCCTCAGGAAGGAAGATCACTTCAACTGATTTGAAGAGATTTAGCCAATCATCATTAGCAACAACCCTATCCAGTTTTGCAAGCACTCTATCTTCATTATCTTGCTTATTATTCCATGTGTAAAACCTACCAATAAATTTGACATCAGTCAAATTACAGTAATTGAGGCAACTCTGAAAAGCTGCAATCTCTCTACTAGTTACTGCAGCCCCAACTCTTTCTTCATACTTGAGCACATTATTGAAGTCACCCATCATCATCCAAGGACCAACTAGAGAGCTACCTATCTTTTCCAAGTCCTTCCATAATACACGTCTATCAGCAGCATCATTATGAGCATAAATTATAGAACAAGCAAATGAAACCTTAGAGCTGCAAGAAGTAGCAACACAGTGCACTAACTGATCAGTGCAGAATCTGATGTCCACCTCAAAAACTCTAGGGTCCCAAGCAATGATAATTCTACCCCTTCCATGCCATGGTATGTTTGTAGTGATATTCCAACCTGGAAATAAGTTCAGATACAAGGCCCCCAATTTGTGTGCCCTGATCTTGGTTTCAAGGAGACAAACAAGCTTAGCTTTATGTAAAGAAATAAGGTTCTTCACCTCTTTCTGCTTAGCTAACTTGTTTATACCCCTTACATTCCAGCAAATGATATTATCCATTCACAATAGGGGTAGTCAACCCCTTATCAATTAGCTCATTATTACCTCTGTCATCAGGGAGGGTATCTGCAGTAGCAACTTCAGTAGGTACCTGTTGCAGCACCTCAAATCTATTGGGACTTGTCTGGCTTGTACTGACAGCAGCATTGAAAGTAGGAGTTTGCTGTTTTTTAAATTTACTGGAGACTGGTCTGAAACCTTCCTCATCAACCAACAGCTCCTGGTTCAATTTAGGGTTCACTTTGGGTCTCCATTCCTGCTTCTTTCTAACAATCCTACAATCATCACCTGTATGGCCTATCTTCTTGCAATGCTTGCAAATTTCAGGTTTCCACTCATATTCAATAATCTGATTGAGAGGTACACCATGTTCATTCAAGAAAGAAACAGAGTCAGGATATACCTGATCCACCAACACTTCCACCAGCACTCTTGCATACATCAACCTATCTCTCTTCTCTGTAGCTTGATCAACCTTTACAAAGTCACCTAAAGCCTGTACTATTTTGGTAAGGCTTCGACCTCCCCAATATTTCACATTTAGCTTTGGGAGTTTAACCCAAATAGGGACCTTTTTCACCACTTGGTCACCAATATCAGCATCAATGTCTCATGATTTGACAATCAAAGGCTTAGAATCAAAGCTGAAATGGCCAGTAAGAGCCAAATTCTTTCCACCCAAGTCACTAAATCTCACCATAATAGTCCCCTTGCCAACTTGAGCAATCTTATCAATGCCCATTTTCCCCCAAATCCTTTTCAGAAACCCTTCCATCACAGAAAAAGGTGGATTAGCTCCTACCACAAAACAGAAAATGGCTGTTTGCCAATAGTCTACCTCCTCAGCAACATCATCTAGTTCTATTTTAGGTAACTGCTCCATTTGAGGAGGCTGCTCATCTATAACATTTAGCTTACTGAAGCTCTTCTTCCCAGTGTTCATCTCTACACTAACAGCAGAGCCAAATAAAATGTTCTTACTAGGATTGCTATGCTTGAACTTACCTCTAGAACCTGAGGCATGATCACCAGTGTTAGATTTCAGAGCTGAAACCCATTCTGAGAACCTTCTCAGAGCTTGAGGGTTAACTTCATCCCCATCAGAATGTACAATAGGCGTATCTGGATTGAACTCCTCATCACTTGTAATGTCAAGATCAGAAATGTCTTCCTCTTCCTCAGTCAGTTTGCCTTTCTGCTTCAGATCAATAGAGGTTTTAGCTATGGAATCAGAGTCTACTTTGCTTCTTGCATTCTTTCTCTTTGGGGGTCTGCCTCTCTTGCCCCCTGCCATGTTCCACAGATGGTGGAGGTGGGAAAGAGAAATCGCCTCAGAAAGAGAGAGAACTTTCTATTTTCTTGAAACTTTTTTTCCATCAACGTGGATTGAGTGCCGTTACGGAGCATATGTGACTCAAAACAACGTCATACGACGGCCGTTTTGCCCCATATTTGGAATTTAATATTTTTTTCGTCTTTGAAACCTACCACAAAAATTTAGTCTCAATCTGAAAACTTTTTTTGAAACCTTTTTTTCCATCAACGTGGACAGAGTGTCGTTACGGAGCATATGTGACTCAAAACCACCTCATACGACGGCCGTTTAGCCCCATATATGGTATTTCATACTTTTTTGGTCATTGGAACCTACCACCAAAATTTCTTCCCAATCAGGAATCTTTTTTTTGATACCTTTTTTTTCCATCAACGTGGAATGAGTGCCGTTACGGAGCATAAGTGACTCAAAACAAAGTCATACGACGGCCGTTTTACCCCATATTTGGTATTTAATATTTTTTTGGTCATCGAAACCTACCACAAAAATTTCGTCTCAATCTAAAAACTTTTTTTTGAAACCTTTTTTTCCATCAACGTGGACCTAGTGCCGTTACGGAGCCTATGTGACTCAAAACCATCTCATACGACCGCCATTTTGCCCCGTATTTGGTATTCTATATTTTTTTGGTCATTCAAACCTGCCACCAAAATTTCGTCTCAATCTGAAAAAAAATTTTGAAACCTTTTTTTCCATCAACCTGGATTGAGTGCCGTTACAGATCATATGTGACTCAAAACCACCTCATACGATGGTCGTTTTGCCCATATTTGGTTTTTCATATTTTTTTGGTCATTGAAACCTACCACAAAAATTTCGTCTCAATCTGAAAACTTTTTTTTGAAACTTTTTTCCATCAACGTGGACCGAGTGCTTACGGCGCCTATGTGACTCAAAACCATCTCATACGACAGCCTTTTTGCCCCATATTTGGTTTTCTATATTTTTTTGTCATTGAAACTTACCACCAAAATTTCGTCTCAATCTGAAAACTTTTTTTTTAAACCTTTTTTTCCATCAAAGTGTACTGAGTGCCGTTACGGAGCATATGTGACTCAAAACTACGTCATACGACGGCCGTCTGACCCCGCATTTGGTATTTCTTTTTTTTTGGTCATAGAAACCTACCACAAAAATTTCATCTCAATCTTAAATCTTTTCTTTGAAACCTTTTTTTTTTTTTTGGTAAATTAAAAAATGACATATCACCAAAAACCTTGTTTACAACCTAACTCCTCTTGGATGGGACAATCCCCAACTCAAGGTCATATGTATGCTAATTACAAAGCTTTTGAAGCCAATCCCTATCTTTAGCTTTCAATTTACAAGTGTAAAGTATAGTTGATCTTTGAATAACAAAGAACTTGACCCTTTTGACAGTGTGACTGATTGCAGGAGCTTTAGCTAGCCATAAAGCCTGATTCCTTGCCCTCCACACATGGTAGAACATACCAGCAACAGTTGCTATAAGTACTTGCAGTTGTACATATGTTAGCTTCTTTCCTCTTCTGAGCCAGTTTAACAGCTGCTTCATGCAATCAGGCTGATGTTGGACACCTAACCATTGTCCAATTTCTTGCCAAACTCCTCTTGTGTACTGGCATTCAAAGAACAGATGTTGATGTGTTTCCTGTTGTAGTTCACAGATGCAGCATAGTTGAGATTCACATGTTATGAATCTAGCTATCCTTTCTCTAACTGGGAGCCTTTGTTGAACTGCCACCCACCACAGAAAGTTATGTTTAGGCATAGCAAGCTTGCTCCAAATAATGCCATGCCAATCCACTTTGGTCCCCATATTCACAATGCCATGATAAATCTTTGCAATTGAATATGTGCCAATATTCCACCAAGGTTGAAGGATCCAACCTTGTAACTGATTTGATTTTACAGAGCTGTTTCCACACCCAACTCCCAGTGGTGGCAGGTTTGTAAACCCACCAATCTGCCCCTTTCAAATAAACACTGTGGACCCACTTAACCCAGAGGTTATCTTTTTTCTCTGCTATTTGCCAAGCAATTTTCCCCACTGCAATCACATTCCACAAAGCTAAATCTCTCACACCCAAACCTCCATGTTTCTTAGGCTTACAAACTGAATCCCATTTAACAAAACCAGTTTTATAACCTTCTGTCTTGCCCTCCCAGAGAAATCTTCTACAGAGTTGATTCACTCTTGCAATAACTGCTTTAGGGATCACAATTATTTGCATCCAGTATGTGCAAATACTCATAAGGACAGAATTTACTAGTTGAAGTCTCCCAGCAAATGAAAGGTGTCTTGTTTGCCATGTTTTGATTCTCTGCATGATCTTATTGATCAGGTGATCACAATCATGAATACTGAGTTTCCTGTTACAGATAGGCATCCCCAAATATTTGAAAGGCAAAGATCCCAACTGGAACCCAGATTTCTTTGTCAATTGCAGAACCTCATTCTCAGCCATGTTAACATGAAACAGCTCAGATTTCCCCTTGTTAGCCACTAGCCCTGAAACAAGTTCAAAATGCTTGAGACCCTGGAGTAACAGTCTGGCACTTTGGAGCTCTCCTTTACAGAACACCAGTAAATCATCAGCAAAGCATAAGGTGTTTAGTTTCAAATCAGCACATCTAAAACCACCTCATACGACAGTCGTTTGGCCCCATATTGGGTATTTCATAATTGTTTGGTCATTGAAACCTACCACCAAAATTTCGTCCCAATCAGGAAACTTTTTTTTGAAACTTTTTTCCATCAACGTGGATTGAGTGCCGTTACGGAGCATATGTGACTCAAAACAACGTCATACGACGGCCATTTTGCCCCATATTTGGTATTTAATATATTTTTTGTCATTGAAACCTGCCACAAAAATTTCGTCTCAATCTGAAAACTTTTTTTTCAAACCTTTTTTTCCATCAACGTGGACCGAGTGCCGTTACGGAGCCTATGTGACTCAAAACCATCTCATACGACCGCCATTTTGCCCCATATTTGGTATTCTATATTTTTTTGGTCATTGAAACCTACCACCAAAATTTCGTCTCAAGCTGAAAACTTTTTTTTGAAACCTTTTTTTTTTTTTTGGGTAAATTAAAAAATATCATAACATCAAAATTGTTTACAACCTATCATCCTTTGGAAGGGACAACTCCCCATCTCAAGGTATCTGTATACAAGTATGACTAAGTACTAATGTAATGCAACCATATCCTATCTTTTTCTTTCAATTTACAAGTATAAAGAATTTTAGATCTTTGAAGCACAAAATATTGTATCCTTTGAACTATTGACTGAATGGAGGGTAGTTGAGCTGACCAGAGAGCCTGGTTCCTAGCCCTCCACACCATATACAGCAAACTAGCTGCAGTGGCCTTAACCACTTGCATTTGCACATAAGACAGATTCCTGCCTCTTCTAATCCAAGCTATCAGATGTTCCATACAAGAATATGGAAGATTGACCCCCAACCAAGTATTGATCTCCTGCCACACCTTCTTTGAATAGAGGCAGTCAAAGAAAGTGTGTTGATGTGTCTCCTGCTCCAGCTCACAAATGCAACAAGAAGTAGATTCACAGACCATGAATCTAGCTAGTCTAGTTCTGACTGGCAGCCTTTTGTTCATAGCAACCCACCACACAAAACTGTGTTTAGGCATATTTAGAGTATTCCAGATTGCTCCATGCCAGTGGATCTTTTTCCCCAAACTCACAACTCCTTGATAAATTTTAGCTATAGACTGGCTACCAATAGGCCACCATTGTTGTTGCATCCACATTTTCAGATCATTTTTCACTCTACTAACCTGCTGCCAAATCCAGCTCCCTGTGGTGGAAGGAGTATACCCCCACCAGTCCTGCTTTTTCAAGTATAACTATGCACCCATTTGACCCATAGTGTATCCTTTTTTTCTGCAATTTGCCAAGCAAGTTTACCAACAACAATGAGGTTCCAAAGAGCCAGATTCCTCACCCCCAAACCTCCAAGCTTCTTAGGTTTACAAACTGTCTCCCATTTGAGATACCCAGCCTTAGTGCCATCTGTTGTGCCTTCCCATAAGAATCTTCTGCATAGTTGATTGATTCTTTTTATGACAGCTTTTGGGAAGATGATTATTTGCATCCAATAGGTACAAATGCTCATAAGGACAGAATTCACCAGTTGCAATCTTCCAGCAAAAGACAGGTGTCTAGATTGCCAAACTGTGATTCTGTGCATAACTCTTTGTATGAGCTGATCACAATCCTTGAGAGCAAGCCTCCTGTTACAGATAGGAACCCCTAGGTATCTAAAAGGCAGTACCCCCAACTTGAACCCTGATTTGTGTAGTAGTTTCTCTACATCATCAGCAGCCATGTTCACCTGGAATAATTCAGATTTACCCTTGTTTGCCATCACACCTGAAACTTGTTCAAAGTGCTTAAGCCCTTGTAGCAACAGCCTAGCACTCTGAATCTCTCCTTTACAGAAAACTAGCAGGTCATCAGCAAAGCATAAGTTGTTGAGCTTCAAATCAGAGCACCTAGGGTGGAAGTGAAAATCCCTTCTCCCACCTAGGTATTTCAGTGTTCTTGTAAGGTACTCCATGCAAAGAGTGAATAAAAGTGGAGATATAGGATCTCCTTGCCTTAACCCTCTTTTAGAGTTGAAGAAACCTTGACTTGTCCCCTTAATAAGAATTGTGAAACTGGCTGTTGATACAAAACCCATAATCACTTTGATAAAGTGGTTGGGAAATCCCAAAGCCTCCATGAGATCAGTCAAGAACCTCCATTCTACAGTGTCATAGGCCTTTTGCAGATCAACCTTCATCATGCAACTAGGAGTTGCATACTTCCTGGCATAATGTCTCACTAGGTCCTGGCACACCAAAATGTTGTTAAAGATGCTTCTGCCACCAATGAATGCACCCTTATTTTGGGAAACAATGTGTGGGAGAACCTGTTTCAGTCTTGAGCACAGTAGCTTGGAGATGCATTTATACACTACAGAACAGCAAGCAATAGGTCTATATTCATGGACCTTAGTAGGGCAGCTCACTTTAGGAACTAGTGAAATAGAGGTGGTGTTAATCACTTTTAACATTTCACCAGTTGTAAAGAACTCTTGTGCAGCAGCTACCACATCATCCCCCACAATATTCCAGCTAGTTTTGAAGAAGAAGCTGCCAAAGCCATCAATCCCAGGAGCCTTAGAATCAGGGATGGACCATAAAGCCTCTTTAATCTCAGTTTGAGAGAAACTAAGGTCCAGTAGAGGCTTCAACTCCTCAGTAAGGCAGGGCCCCTATTGTATAATGTTGCTCTTGATCTTGGACACTTGTTGACTATCACCCATGAAGCTAGAGAAGTGAGTGATAAACTGATCACAAACAGCTTGGGGGTCCAGGATCCATTCACCCTTAGTGTTTTGAACAGTATTAATTCTGTTCTTGTTGATCTTAGCTTTCAGAGCTTGGTGGAATGTTTTAGTGTTGTCATCACCCCAACTAATCCAATCCTCCTTAGCTTTCTGCTTCAAAAAATCAAGATAGTCACCCTTGATTTGCTTGAGTTTCTGTGCAGCAGCATATTCCTTTTTTATTGCCTCATCATCATGAGGGTTAATGTGCATATGCTCTTGTGCTGTATCAAAAATCTTCAAAGCCATTTTCATGCTACTAGCTATATCACCAACCTGCTCTTGATTAAAAGTTTTCAGAACAGGCTTGAGGAGTTTGAGTTTTTGAGCAATTCTGAACATAGCATAACCTTGGACTGGTGTAGCCCAATGATCTGCAATCAACTGATGATACCCCTCTTGTGCACACCACATGTTGAAGAACCTAAATGGTTTAAACCCCTGCACATCTCTGTAGCATCTCATCAGAGCTGGGCTGTGGTCAAAATCTCCCTCAGGTAAGAAGGTAACCTCAGAGTTAGTGTGAAGGGCCAACCAACTAGGATTAGCCATGACCCTATCAATCTTGGTCATGCCTCTATTTCAACCATCTTGCTTGTTATTCCATGTAAACCACCTCCCACTAAACTTAACATCCTCCATGCCACAGCTAGCCACACACTGCTGAAAATCCTCCATTTCCCTCTGTGTATGAAGCTCTCCTGTCTTCTCACCTACATTGAGAATGACATTAAAGTCACACCCTAGAGCCAAGGTTCCTTCATGCTACTAGCAATACTAGATAAGTCCCTCCAGAGCACCTTTCTTTCTACACCAGTATTGAAAGCATAGATAAAGGTGCAAAAGAAGGCTTTAGAGTGGGCTGGCTTCACCTTACAATGCACCATTTGAGCAGTACACAGCCTGATATCAACTTGGAAAAAGTGAGGATCCGAAGTTACCACCACTCTACCTTTGCTATGCCAAGGTAGATTGGAGGTTATACACTAGCCAGGACATAGGTTAAGGTATAAGGCCCCCACATGTTTGGCCTTGACCTTTGTTTCCAGGAGGCAAACCAACTTAGCAATATGTTTGTGAATGAAATCTCTCACATAACACTGCTTATTGTAGTTGTTCAACCCCCTGGTATTCCAAAAAAGCATACTATCCATCAGGGATAGGGGTGATCAACCCCTGCTCCCTTAAACTATTGACCTCCTGCACCTCTGTCACCACATGCATATCTTCCTCTGTAGGCCTTCCCTCCTCCAGTGCAGCAAAAGAATTCTGTATAATAGTGTTTACAGCAGTACCCCCAACTGGAGTGTTCCTCTGTATCACCTGTTGTACAGTTCCTCCTCTCCTAGCATTAATGGAAATAAATCCATCATCATCAACAACTCTCTGTGTGACTGGAATTTTAGTTGTCTGTTGCTTTGGCCTCCATACCTTGGCAGGTTTGGCTTTAAACCAACAGTCCTATTTAGCATGTCCATACTTCTTGCACACACTACACTTAGATGGTTTCCATTCATAGACCACCTCCTGAGTCATTTCTAGACCTTTTTCATTGATGAAACTTATCTGTTCTGGGAAATCCTGATCAAGTTGCACATCAATTATAAGTCTTGCATATTTTGTTCTTTGTTTGAGCTCAGTATACGTATCCAACTTCCTCAGTGTACCAATCCTCCCAACAAGCTTGCTAAGACACTGTTTCCCCCAGAATTTCAATCCCAGATGAGGTAATTGAATCCAAATAGGAACAGTGGGAGTGGCACATTCCTCCATGCTTTCATCTGGATTCCATTTCTTGATTAGCATAGGTTTGCTATCAAAGAAATAGTCCCCAGCAAGAATCTTATCCACTGTCTTCTTCTCCTGAAAACGAACCAAGAACCCTCCATTTTCAATAGGGGCAATAACCCCTAATCCAAAAGAGCCCCAAATTCTCTTAGCAAAACCCTCAAACACTTGGAGTGGGGGTTTTGCTCCTAGAACAAAGCAAATAACAACTGAACTCAAGAACGCAATCTCTTCCTCAATATCTTCCTAGCTTATAACTGGTTTTAGATCATCCACAGTATGATTTTGAGAAACAGGCAAAATCAGGTCAACCTCAGAGTTAACATGATCACAAATTTGTTCTCTAACCCTTTTTTGTTCAACTGAGTGATTATCAGGGGTTAGTAGCCCATTTTTACCATTGATCTCAGTATTAGCATTCAAACTAGGTCCCCCATTTAAAGCAACCACAGCAGAACCAATATTAATCACTTGAGCAGAATCCATGATCTTAACTTCATGGTTGACTTTTGAAGCTCGGGTGATTGGAATTGTGGTAATGTGACTCTTCTGCATCATAATGTTGATTCTTGGACTTGCATAATCTCCTTCAGAATCAATATCACTACTAGAGGAAGATCCATCAAATTCAGATTGCCAATTTTCCATTGCTGCCTTACCCTCTTTGCGTGAAACTAGTTGAATATGATCATCAGATTGTGTTTTGTGTTGTTTATTAGAAGCATTTTGTGGTGTTTTCTTGGATTTGCTGCATTGATTAGCATTGCCACCAGCAGATTTCACCCCCTTCCCATGCTTACTCCTTGTGTTTGCCATCGCCAGTGGGAGCTCAAAGAGAGAGAAAAAGAGAGGAGGTCATTGAATCCTTTTTTTCCATCAACGTGGATTGAGTGCCGTTACGGATCATATGTGACTCAAAACCACGTCATACAACGGTCGTTTTGCCCATATTTGGTTTTTCATGTTTTTTTTGGTCATAGAAACCTACCACAAAATTTTCGTCTCAATCTGAAATCCTTTTTTGAATTTTTTTTTTCCATCAACGTAGACTAAGTGCCGTTAAGGAGCATCTGTGATTCAAAACCACCTCATACGACGGCCGTTTTGCCCCCAAATTTGGTATTTCATATTTTTTTGGTCATTGTAACCTACCAGAAAAGTCTCGTCTCAATTTTTTTTGAAACCTTTTTTTTCCATCAACGTGGATTGAGTGCCGTTACGGAGCATATGTGACTCAAAACAACGTCATACGACGGCCATTTTGCCCCATATTTGGTATTTATCAATTTTTTTGGTCATTGAAACCTACCACAAAAATATCGCCTCAATCTGAAAACTTTTTTTTGAAACCTTTTTTTCCATCAACGTGGACGAGTGCCGTTACGGAGCCTATGTGACTCAAAACCATCTTATATGACCGCCATTTTGCCCCATATTTGGTATTCTATATTTTTTTGGTCATTGAAACCTGCCACCAAAATTTCGTCTCAATCATAAAACTGTTTTTTTGAAACCTTTTTTTCCATCAACCTGGATTGAGTGGCGTTACGGATCATATGTGACTCAAAACCACGTCATACGATGGTCGTTTTGCCCATATTTGGTTTTTCATATTTTTTTGGTCATTGAAACCTACCACAAAATTTCGTCTCAATCTGAAAACTTTTTTTTGAATCCTTTTTTTCCATCAACGTGGACCGAGTGCCGTTACGGAGCCTATGTGACTCAAAACCATCTCATACGACCGCCATTTTGCCCCATATTTGGTATTCTATATTTTTTTGGTCATTGAAACCTGCCACCAAAATTTCGTCTCAATCTGGAAAAAAAATTTGAAACCTTTTTTTCCATCAACCTGGATTGAGTGCCGTTACTGATCAAATGTGACCCAAAACCACGTCATACGATGGTCGTTTTGCCCATATTTGGTTTTTCATATTTTTTGGTCATTGAAACCTACCACAAAAATTTCGTCTCAATCTGAAAACTTTTTTTTGAAACCTTTTTTTCCATCAACGTGGACCGAGTGCTTACGACGCCTATGTGACTCAAAACCATCTCATACGACCGCCGTTTTGCCCCATATTTGGTATTCTATATTTTTTTGTCATTGAAACTTACCACCAAAATTTTCTTCTCAATCTGATCACTTTTTTTGAAACCTTTTTTTCCATCAAAGTGTACTGAGTGCCGTTACGGAGCATATGTGACTCAAAACTACGTCATACGACGGACGTTTGGCCCCGCATTTGGTATTTCTTTTTTTTTTGGTCAAAGAAACCTACCACAAAAATTTCGTCTCAATCTGAAATCTTTTTTTTGACACCTTTTTTTCAATCAATGTGGACCGAGTGCCGTTACGGAGCGTATGTGACTCAAAACCACCTCATACGACGGCCGTTTGGCCCCATATTGGGTATTTCATAATTTTTTGGTCATTGAAACCTACCACCAAAATTTCGTCCCAATCAGGAATCTTTTTTTTAAACGTTTTTTTCCATCAACCTGGACCGAGTGCCGTTACGGAGCATATGTGACTCAAAACAACGTCATACGACGGCCGTTTTGCCCCATATTTGGTATTTAATATATTTTTTGCCATTGAAACCTGCCACAAAAATTTCGTCTCAATCCGAAAACTTTTTTTTGAAACCTTTTTTTCCATCAACGTGGACCGAGTGCCGTTACGGAGCCTATGTGACTCAAAACCATCTCATACGACCGCCATTTTGCCCCATATTTGGTATTCTATATTTTTTTGGTCATTGAAACCTACCACCAAAATTTCGTCTCAATCTGAAAACATTTTTTTGAAACCTTTTTTTCCATCAACGTGGATTAAGTGCCGTTACGGATCATATGTGACTCAAAACCACGTCATACGACGGTCGTTTCGCCCATATTTGGTTTTTCATATTTTTTTTGGTCATAGAAACCAACCACTAAAATTTTGTCTCAATCTTAAATCTTTTTTTGAAACTTTTTTTTTCCATCAACGTAGACTATGTGCCGTTAAGGAGCATCTGTGACTCAAAACCACCTCATACGACGGCCGTTTTGCCCCCATATTTGGTATTTCATATTTTTTTGGTCATTGTAACCTACTAGAAAATTTTCGCCTCAATTTTATTTGAAACCTTTATTTCCATCAACGTGGACTAAGTGCCGTTACGGAACATATGTGACTCAAAACCAAGTAATACGACGACCGTTTTGCCCCATATTTGGTATTTCATATTTTTGTGGTCATTGAAACCTACATCCAAAAAATTTTTCTCAATCTGAAAACTTTTTTTTAAACCTTTTTTTCCTTCAACGTGGACCGAGTGCCGTTACGGAGCCTATGTGACTCAAAACCACCTCACATGACCGCCAATTGCCCCACATTTGGTATTTCATAGTTTTTTGGTCATTGGAACCTACTACAAAAATTTCGTATCAATCTGAAAACTTTTTTTTGAAACCTTTTTTTCCATCAACGTGGACCGAGTGTCGTTACGGAGCATATGTGACTCAAAACCACCTCATACGACGGCCGTTTGGCCCCATATTGGGTATTTCATATTTTTTTGGTCATTGAAACCTACCACCAAAATTTCGTCCCAATCAGGAAACTTCTTTTTGAAACGTTTTTTTCCATCAACGTGGATTGAGTGCCGTTACGGAGCATATGTGACTCAAAACAACGTCATACGACGGCCGTTTTGCACAATATTTGGTATTTCACATTTTTTGGTCATTGAAACCTACCAAAAAAATATCGTCTCAATCTGAAAACTTTTTTTGAAACCGTTATTTCGTTCAACTTGGACCGAGTGCCGTTACTGAGTATATGTGACTCAAAACCACCTCATACGACGGCCGTTACACCCCATATAGGGTATTTCGTATTTTTTTGTCATTTAAACCTACCACCAAAATTTCGTCCCAATGAGGAAACTTTTTTTGATACCTTTTTTTCCATCAAAGTGTACAGAGTGCCGTTACGGAGCATATGTGACTCAAAACCACCTCACACAACCTCCATTTTGCCCTATAATTGGTATTTCATATTTTTTTGGTCATTGTAACCTACCAAAAAAATTTCGTCTCAATTTTTTTTGAAACCTTTTTTTCTATCAACGTGGACCGAGTGCTGTTACGGAGCCTATGTGACTCAAAACCACCTCACACGACCGCCATTTTGCCCCATATTTGGTATTTCATAATTTTTTGGTCATTGAAACCTACCACAAAAATTTCGTCTGAATCTGAAAACTTTTTTTTGAAACCTTTTTTTCCATCAACGTGGACAGTGCCATTACGGAGCATATGTGACTCAAAACCACCTTATACGACGGCCGTTTGGCCCCATATTGGGTATTTCAAAAATTTTTGGTCATTGAAACCTACTCCCAAAATTTCGTCCCGATCTGGATTTTTTTTTTGAAACCTTTTTTTCCATCAACGTAGAGACAAAGTGCCGTTAAGGAGCATATGTGACTAAAAAGTCAAAACCACCTCATACGATGGCCGTTTGGTCCCATATTTGGTATTTCTTATTTTTTTGGTCATTGTAACCTATCACAAAAATTTCGTCTCAATTTTTTTTGAAACCTTTTTATCCATCAATGTGGACTAAGTACCGTTACGAAACATATCTGACTCAAAATCAAGTCATACGACGGCAGTGTGGCCCCATTTTTGGTATTTCATATTTTTTTCGTCATTGAAACCTACCACAAAATTTTCGTTTCAATCGGAAAACTTTTTTTGAGACCTTTTTTTCCATCAACGTGGACTGAGTGTCGTTACGGAGCCTATGTGACTCAAAACCACCTCATACGACCGCCATTTTGACCCATAGTTGGTATTTTATATTTTTTTGGTCATTGAAACCTACCACAAAAAATTTCTCTCAATCTGAAAACTTTTTTTCCATCAACGTGGATTGAGTGCCGTTACGGAGCATATGTGACTCAAAACCACCTCATACGAAGGCCTTTTGGCCCCATATTTGGTATTTCATATTTTTTTGGTCATTCAAACCTACCACAAAAATTTCTTCCCACTCTGGAAACTTTTTTTAAAACCATTTTTACCATCAAAGTAGACTGAGGGCCATTAAGGAGCATATGTGACTCAAAACCATCTCATACGACAACCTTTTTGCCCCGTATTTGGTATTCTATATTTTTTTGGTCATTGAAACCTACCACCAAAATTTCGTCGCAATCTGATAACTTCTTTCTGAAACCTTTTTTTAAATCAACGTTGATTGAGTGCCGTTACGGAGCTTATGTGACTCAAAAACACGTCATACAACGGCCGTTTGGCCCCATATTTGGTGTTTCATATTTTTTTGGTCATTGAAACCCAAAAAAATTTCGTCTCAATCTGAAACCTATTTGTGGAACCTATGTGACTCAAAACCACCTCAAACGACCGCCGTTTTGCCCCATATTTGGCATTCTATAATTTTTTTTTATCATTGAAACCTACCACAAAAATTTCGTCTTAATCAGAAAACTTCTTTATAAAACCTTTTTTTCCATCAACGTGGACCGAGTGCAGTTACGGAGCTTATGTGACTCAAAACCACCTCATACGACTTCCATTTTGCCCCATATTAGGTATTTCATATTTTTTTGTCATTGAAACTTACCACAAAATTTTCGTCTCAATCTGAAAACTTCTTTTTGAAACCTTTTTTTTCCATCAATGTGGACCGAGTGCCGTTATGGAGCATATGTGACTCAAAACCACCTCATACGACAGTTGTTTGGCCCCATATATGGTATTTCATATTTTTTTGGTCATTGAAACCTACCACAAAAATTTCGTCTCAATTTTTTTTGAAACCTTTTTTTCCATCAACGTGGACCGAGTGCTGTTACGGAGCCTATGTGACTCAAAACCACCTCACACGACCGCCATTTAGCCCCATATTTGGTATTTCATATTTTTTTGGCCATTGAAACCTACCAAAAAAATTTCGTCTCAATCTGAAAACTTTTTTTTGAAACCTTTTTTTCAATCAACGTGGACCGAGTGCTGTTACGGAGCCTATGTGACTCAAAACCAACTCATACGACGGCCTTTTGGCCCCATACTTGGTATTTCATATTTATTTGGTCATTAAACCTACCACAAAAATTTTGTCCCAATCTGAAAACTTTTTTTTAAACCTTTTTTTCCATCAACGTAGACTGAGGGCTGTTAAGGAGCATATGTGACTCAAAGCCATCTCATATGACAGCCTTTTTGCCCCATATTTGGTATACTATATATTTTTTGGTCATTGAAACATACCACCAAAATTTCGTCGCAATCTGAAAACTTCTTTCTGAAACCTTTTTTTCAATCAACGTGGATTGAGTGCCGTTACGGAGCTTATGTGACTCAAAAACACGTCATACAACGGCCGTTTGGCCCCATATTTGGTATTTCATATTTTTTTGGTCATTGAAACCCACAAAAATCTCATCTCAGGCTGAAACCAATTTATGGAAACCTTTTTTTCCATCAACGTGGACCAAGTGCCGTTATGGAGCCTATGTGACTCAAAACCACTTCATGCGACCGCCGTTTTGCCCCATATTTGGCATTCTATATTTTTTTTTGTCATTAAAACCTACCACAAAAAATTCGTCTCATTCTGAAAACTTCTATTTGAAACCTTTTTTTCCATCAACGTGGACCGAGTGCCGTTACGGAGCTTATGTGACTCAAAACCACCTCAGACGACCTCCGTTTTGCCCCATAATTGGTATTTCATATTTTTTTGTCATTAAAACTTACAAGTAAATTTTCGTCTCGATCTGAAAACTTTTTTTTGAAACAGTTTTTTCCATCAATGTGGACCGAGTGCCGTTATGGAGCATATGTGACTCAATACCACCTCATACGATGGCCGTTTGGCCCCATATTTGGTATTTCATATTTTTTTGGTCATTGAAACCCATTACCAAAATTTCGCCCCAATCTGGAAACTTCTTTTTAAACCTTTTTTTCCATCTATGTAGACAAAGTGACGTTAAGGAGCATCTATGACTCAAAATCACCTCATACGATGGCCGTTTAGCCCCCATATTTGGTATTTCATATTTTTTTGGTCATTGTAACCTACCACAAAATTTTCGTCTTAATTTTTTTTTGAAACCTTATTTTCCATCAATGTGGACTAAGTGCCGTTACGGAGCATATGTGACTCAAAATCGAGTCATATGACGGCCGTGTGGCCCCATATTTGGTGTTTCATATTTTTTTTGGTCATTGAAACCTACCACAAAAAGTTCGTATGAATTTGAAAACTTTTTTTTTAATCCTTTATTTCCATCAACGTGGACCGAGTACCGTTACGGAGCCTATGTAACTCAACACCACCCCACACGACCGCCATTTTGCCCCATATTTGGTATTTCATATTTTTTTGGTCATACCACAAAAATTTCGTCTCAATCTGAAAACTTTTTTTTGAAACCTTTTTTTCCATCAACGTGGACTGAGTGCCGTTGCGGAGCATATGTGACTCAAAACCAAGTCATACGACGGCCGAGTAGCCCCATATTTGGTATTTCATATTTTTGTGGTCATTGAAACCTACCACTAAAATTTCGTCTCAATCTGAAAACTTTTTTTTAAACCTTTTTTTAAACCTTTTTTTTTTTGAGTAAATAAAGAATTTGATATATCACCCAACTGTGTTTACACCCTATCACCTTTTAGGATGGGACAAGCCCCAACTCACAGGCACCTGTACTTAGTTACAAAGACCTTGTAACCATTTCCTATCTCTTTCTTTCAATTACAAGTATAAAGCATGTGTAGTCTTTTACTAACAAAAAATTTGATTCTTTGTACTATGTATAACACTGAAGGGGTTTTGCACAACCAAAAAGATTGGTTTCTAGCACCCCATAAGCAATATAAAAGCCCTGCTGCAGTTGCTTTGAAGACTTGCTGCTGCACAAGTGAACACTGTCTTCCTCTCCTAAGCCAGCACAATAGTTGTTTCATACTATCAAACATCCTGTGTATGCCTAGCCAAGAGCAAATTTCCTGCCATATCTTCCTAGCATACTGGCAATCAAAAAATACATGCTGATGGCTCTCCTGGTGGAGTTCACATATGCAACACCTCTATGATTCACAAATGCCAAACCTAGCCAATCTTTCTCTCACAGGGAGTTTTTGTTGGATCACCAGCCACCATAAGAAGCTATGTTTAGGCATAGCCAGTCTGTTCCAAACTGTACCAGACCTTGGAACTTTGATCCCCATCTCTTCAATCCCCTGGTAAATCTTGGCTATAGAATAACCTTCAGTAGGCCACCAAGATTGGAGCATCCAGTCTTGCATTCCCTCATTCACCATGCAAATTTGTTTCCATACCCAGCTCCCATTGGTGGTGGGTTTGTACCCCCACCAGTCATTCCCTCTGAGATAGACACTATGAACCCATTTCACCCAGAGAGTATCTTTTTTGTCAGCCAACTGCCAAGCTACTTTGCCAACAGCAATTTTATTCCAGAGGGCCAAATTTCTAACCCCCAGTCCTCCAAGCTTCTTGGGTTTTCAAATTGTATCCCACTTTACATATCCAGCTTTGACCCCTTCTGTTTTGCCTTCCCGAAGAAATCTTCTACACAACTGATTAATTCTATGAATGGCAGCCTTGGGGAAGATAATGATCTGCATCCAGTATGTGCAGATACTCATAAGTACAGAATTGACCAATTGAAGTCTCCCAGCAAAAGAGAGATGCCTGGTTTGCCATCTTGTAATCCTGTGCATAATTCTTTTGATAAGTTGATCACAGTCACCAGCACTTAGTTTTTTATTGCAAATTGGGACCCCCAGATATTTGAAAGGCCATCTTCCCCTCTTGAACCCTGATTTCATAATCAGAGATTCCACATCACCAGCAGCCATATTAGCACAATACAGTTCAGACTTGCCTTTGTTAGCAACCAAGCCTGAAACAAGCTCAAAATGTTTCAGGCCTTGGAGGATTAACCTGGCACTCTTGATTTCCCCTTTGCAGAAAACTAGCAAATCATCTGCAAAGCATAGTGTATTGAGCTTTAGATCATTGCACCTAGGATGGAACTCGAAGTCCTTCCTGCTTCCCATATACTTCAAAGTTCTAGTTAGATACTCCATACAAAGAGTAAACAGTAATGGAGATACAGGATCCCCTTGTCTCAACCCCCTCTTAGAGTTGAAAAACCCCTGGCTTGTACCATTAATGAGTAAAGTGAAGCTAGCTATAGAGATACAGGCCATGATCACTTTAATGAAGTGACTTGGAAAATTGAGAGCCGTCATGAGATCTTGTAAGAAATCCCATTTAATTGTGTCATAAGCTTTCTGCAAATCTATCTTCATTAAGCAGCTAGAAGGCACATTCTTCCTAGCATAGTGTCTAACAAGATCCTGACAAACCAGGATATTGTTGATGATACTTCTTCCACTAATAAAAGCCCCCTGGTTCTGTGAGACAATGTAGGGGAGGACATTTTTAAGCCTGGAGCAGAGCAGTTTAGAAATACACTTGTACACCACAGTGCAACAAGCAATAGGTCTATATTCATATACCTTTGTAGGACAATTCACTTTTGGCACTAGTGATATTGAGGTAGTATTCAACACCTTCAGCATAACACCTGTATGGAAGAATTCTTTGACAGCAGCAACCAAGGCAGAACCTGTAGTATCCCAGCTTGTCTTGAAGAATGAACTTCCATACCCATCCATACCAGGAGCCTTGTTTTCAGGTATGGACCATAAAGCCTTTTTAATCTCCTCTGCTGTAAAATCCAAGCCTAGCATCTTCTGCATATCCTCATAAAGGACCTCACCCTGAAGAATAACTTTTGGCTTGATCTTAGAGACAGTATGGCTATCCCTCATGAAACTTGAGAAATGCTGGATGAATTGTTCACAGACTAGTTTAGGGTCCAGGATCCAATCCCCATCAGCATTCTGCACAGTGTTAATTCTATTTTTATGATTGCTAGCTTTAACAGCTTGATGAAAAACTGCAGTATTATCATCTCCAAAAGTGATCCACTCCTCCCTAGTTTTTTGTGTCAAAAAACTAAGATATTCACTTTTAGCTTTCTTGAGTTGTTGTGCAGCCATGTATTCCTTTTGCACAATCAGAGGATCACCTATATTGTTATGCATGTCCTCCTGAGCCTCCTCATACACTCTGGCAGCTTGTCTCATATTACCAGCTACATCCCCCACATGTTCATTGTTAAACCTCCTCAAAAGAGGTTTAAGTTGTTTGAGCTTCTCATAAATCTGAAACATAGCATACCCTTGCACAGGCTTTGCCCAAAATTCCTTAAGCAAATCTTGATACCCATCCTGTTCACACCAAAAATTAAGAAATCTGAAAGGTTTGTACCCCTGAACCTCTGTGTAGCTTCTCAGTAATGCTGGACTATGGTCAAAGTCCCCCTCAAGAAGGAAAGTGACCTCTGAGTTTGTGTAGGTTGACAACAAAGAGGGGTTGGCCATCAACCTATCTATCTTGGTCATAACCCTAGTATGCTCATCTTGTTTATTGTTCCAAGTAAATCATCTGCCACTGAACTTGATATCTTCCATGCCACAAGATTCTACACACTTCTTGAAATCATGCATTTCCCTCTTTGTGTGCACATCTCCTGTCTTCTCATCCTCATTAAGGATGACATTGAAATCACCTCCCCATACCCAAGGTCCCTTCACAATGCTAGCCAACCTGCATAGATCCCTCCATAAAGGCCTCCTCTCTTCGCCTTTGTTAAAGGCATACACAAAAGTACAGAAGAAAGCAGTTGAGTGCAATGGTTTAATTCTACAATGCACCAGTTGAGCAGTACACTCTTTGATATCAACTTGAAATACACTAGGGTCCCAAGCCACCACCACTCTTCCTTTACCATGCCAAGGTAGGTTAGAGGTGATACACCAACCTGGACATATATTGAGGTACAAGGAACCAATGTGGTTAGCCTTGACCTTAGTTTCCAAGAGACATATTAGTTTAGCATGATGTTGATGGAGGAAGTCCCTCACAAAATCTGTTTGCTAAAACTATTAAGCCCCCTGGTATTCCATATCAAAATACTATCCATAAGGGATAGGGGTTGCCAGCCCCTGCACCCTATCCTTGTTTGTACTTCCCTCATGTGCACCAATTGAATTCTGTCCAAGAACCTCAAAAGAGTTGCTATGTTCAGTAGATGGTCCAGCCTCTGGTGTAGCTTTGTTCTTTGCAGGTAAATGTTGAGTTGAAACATCCCCCTTCTTTGTGATGGAGATGAAGCCATCCTCATCCACCACTCTTTGAGATACACTGATTTTGGCATTTTGCTTAGGCCTCCAAACTTTGGCAGGCTTCTCCTTATGCCAGCAATCCTCTCTAGCATGCCTATACTTGTTGCATACTAGGCATTTAGTAGGCTTCCACTCATAATAAACCTCTTGAACCATTTCCACACCCTTCTCATTGATGAATGAAATTTGGTCTGGAAATTCTTGATCAAGCTGAACATCCAACATAACTCTAGCAAATTTTGTCCTCTGCTTCAATTCAGTATAGGTGTCTATCTTCCTGAGGGTACCAATCACTCCCACTATCTTGCTGAGGCTCCTTTTCCCCTAATATTTCAGACTGAGATTGTGCAATTGAATCCAAATAGGAACTGTAGGAGTAGCACATTCCTCCATGCTAGCATCTGGATCCCATTGTCTCACTGTCAAAGGTTTGTTGTCAAAAAAATAGGCTCCACTTGTGGTGGTTTCAACAGCCTTCAAGTCTTTAAACCTCACCAAGTATCCTCCATTTGCAATAGGAGCAACGACATCAACTCCTAGATTTCCCCATATTCTCTTAAGAAATCCCTCGAACACCTGGGTAGGGGGTTTTGCTCCTATAACAAAACATACAACTGCTGTACTCCAAAATTCCACCTCCTCCTTAACATCCTCCCATTCAAGAATAGGTTTCAGTTGTGTAGTAGCATTATTAGCATCCAGACAGTTCATATCAACATTCACAGAATCATTCAATACAGCAGAAATATGAACAGGGTTTGCAATAGTCAACAGTTGACTTTTGCGTATTGAATTTTGTGGGTTAGTAACATGATCGTTATCAGCAACATTAATTGAGGATCTAGTTGTTATACTAGCATTTAGGTTTAAATCAACCAAGTTAGAACCAACATTGATCAAATTACTCTCAACCTGCTTACCTCCATTATTGATCATAGCTCTAGTAATGGGAACAGATGTGTTAATCTGGCTTCTTTGGAGTGCTAACTGGATTTTTGGACTTGCATAGTCTCCATCTGAATCAAATTCACTACTGGATGATGAGCCATCAAAATCTGATTGCCAGTTTTCCATTGCTGCCTTACCCTCTTTTCTTGAAACTGATTGAAGGAGATCATCAGATTGTGTGCCAGATTGTGTTTTGGGTTGTTTATTTGAAGCATTTTGTGGGTTTTTCTTGGATTTGTTGCTTTGATTAGCATTTCCACCAACAGATTTCACCCCCTTCCCCTGCCTACTCCTTGTGTTTGCCATCACCAACGGGAGCTCAAAGAGAGAGAAAAAGAGAGGAGGTCATTAAAGCGTATTTTCCATCAACGTGGACCGAGTACTGTTACGGAGCCTATGTGACTCAAAACCACCTCACACGACCGCCATTTTGCCCCATATTTGGTATTTCATATTTTTTTGGTCATTGAAACCTACCACAAAAATTTCATCTCAATCTGAAAACTTTTTTTTGAAACCTTTTTTCCATCAACGTAGAGACAAATGCCGTTAAGGAGCATATGTGACTCAAAAATCAAAACCACCTCATACGACGGCCGTTTGGCCCCATATTTGGTATTTCTTATTTTTTCGGTCATTGTAACCTATCACAAAAAATTAGTCTCAATTTTTTTTGAAACCTTTTTTTCCATCAATGTGGACTAAGTGCCGTTACAGAGCATATCTGACTCAAAATCAAGTCATACGACGGCCGTGTGGCCCCATTTTTGGTATTTAATATTTTTTTTGTCATTGAAACCTACCAAAAAAATTTTGTCTCAATCTGAAAACTTTTTTTTGAAACCTTTTTTTCCATCAACGTGGACCGAAGCCGTTACGGAGCCTATGTGACTCAAAACCACCTCATACGACGGCCATTTTGCCCCATAGTTGGTATTTCATATTTTTTTTGTCATTGAAACCTACCACAAAAATTTCGTCTCAATCTGAAATTTTTTTTTTGGAACCTTTTTTTCCATCAACGTGGACTGAGTGCCGATACGGAGAATATGTGACTAAAAACCACCTCAAACGAAGGCCTTTTGGCCCCTTATTTGGTATTTCATATATTTTTGGTCATTCAAACCTACCACAAAAATTTCGTCCCAATCTGGAAACTTTTTTTTAAACCTTTTTTACCATCAACGTAGACTGAGGGCCCTTAAGGAGCATATGTGACCCAAAACCATCTCATACGACAGCCTTTTTGCCCCATATTTGGTATTCTATATTTTTTTGGTCATTGAAACCCACAAAAATTTCGTCTCAGTCTGAAACCTATTTATGGAAACCTTTTTTACCATCAACGTGGACCGAGTGCCATTAGGGAGCCTATGTGACTCAAAACCACCTCATACGACCGCCGTTTTGCCCCATATTTGGCATTCTATATATTTTGTTGTCATTGAAACCTACCACAAAAATTTCGTCTCAATATGAAAACTTCTTTTTGAAACCTTTTTTTCATCAACGTGGACCGAGTGCCGTTACGGAGCTTATGTGACTCAAAACCACCACATACGACCTCCGTTTTGGCCCATATTTGGTATTTCATATTTTTTTGTCATTGAAACTTAGCAGTAAATTTTCGTCTCGATCTGAAAACTTTTTTTTGAAACCTTTTTTTCCATCAATGTGGACCGAGTGCCGTTATGGAGCATATGTGACTCAAAACCACCTCATACGACGGCCGTTTGGCCCCATATTTGGTATTACATATTTTTTTGGTCATTGAAACCCACTACCAAAATTTCGTCCCAATCTGAAAACTTTTTTTTAAAGCTTTTT
Organism: Patellifolia procumbens; assembly: GCA_947645195.1. Lineage (NCBI taxonomy): Eukaryota > Viridiplantae > Streptophyta > Magnoliopsida > Caryophyllales > Amaranthaceae > Patellifolia > Patellifolia procumbens. The sequence goes on from CANSGD010001099.1 coordinate 409,380, forward strand.
TTCCATCAACGTAGACAAAGTGCCGTTAAGGAGCATCTATGACTCAAAATCACCTCATACGACGGCCGTTTGGCCGCCATATTTGTTATTTCATATTTTATTGGTCATTGTAACCTACTACAAAATTTTCGTCTCAATTTTTTTTTTGAAACATTTTTTTCCATCAACGTGGACTAAGTGCCGTTACGGAGCATATGTGACTAAAAACCAAGTCATACGACGGCCTTGTAGGCCCATATTTGGCATTTCATATTTTTGTGGTCATTGAAACCTACCACCAAAATTTCGTCTTAATCTGAAAACTTTTTTTTAATCCTTTTTTCCATCAACGTGGACCGAGTCCCGTTACAGAGCCTTTGTGACTCAAAACCACCTCATACGACGGCCATTTGGCCCCATATTGGGTATTTCATATTTTTTTGGTTATTGAAACCTACTACCAAATTTTCGTCCCAATCTGGAAACTTTTTTTTGAAACCTTTTTTTCCATCAACGTAGAGACAAAGTGCCGTTAAAGAGCATATGTGACTCAAAAGTCAAAACCACCTCATACGACGGCCATTTGGCCCCATATTTGGTATTTCTTATTTTTTTGGTCATTGTAACCTATCACAAAAATTTTGTCTCAATTTTTTTTGAAACCTTTTTTTCCATCAATGTGGACTAAGTGTCGTTACGGAGCATATCTGACTCAAACTCAAGTCATACGACGGCCGTGTGGCCCCATTTTTGGTATTTCATATTTTTTTGGTCATTGAAACCTACCACAAAAATTTCGTCTCAATCTGAAAACTTTTTTTTGAAACCTTTTTTTTTTTTTGGGTAAATTAAAATTGTCATAGCATCAATACTGTTTACAACCTATCATCCTTTGGAAGGGACAACTCCCCATCTCAAGGTATCTGTATACAAGTATGACTAAGTACTAATGTAATGCAACCATATCCTATATTTTTCTTTCAATTTACAAGTATAAAGAATTTTAGATCTTTGAAGAACAAAATATTGTATCCTCTGTACTGTGGACTGAATGGATGGTAGTTGAGCTGACCAGGAGCCTGGTTCCTAGCCCTCCACACCATATATAGCACACTAGCTGCAGTGGCCTTAACCACTTGCATTTGCACATAAGACAGATTCCTGCCTCTTCTAATCCAAGCTATCAGATGTTCCATACAAGAATATGGAAGATTGACCCCCAACCAGGTATTGATCTCCTGCCACACCTTCTTTGAATAAAGGCAGTCAAAGAATGTGTGTTGATGTGTCTCCTGCTCCAGCTCACAAATGCAACAAGAAGTAGATTCACAGACCATGAATCTAGCTAGTCTAGTTCTGACTGGCAGCCTTATTGTTCATAGCAACCCACCACACAAAACTGTGTTTAGGCATATTTAGAGTATTCCAGATTGCTCCATGCCAGTGGATCTTTTTCCCCAGACTCACAACTCCTTGATAAATTTTAGCTATAGAGTAGCTACCAATAGGCCACCATTGTTGCTGCATCCACATTTTCAGATCATTTTTCACTCTACTAACCTGTTGCCAAATCCAGCTTCCTGTGGTGGAAGGAGTATACCCCCACCAGTCCTGCTTTTTCAAGTATACACTATGCACCCATTTGACCCATAGTGTATCCTTTTTTTCTGCAATTTGCCAAGCAAGTTTACCAACAGCAATGAGGTTCCAAAGAGCCAGATTCCTCACCCCCAAACCTCCAAGCTTCTTAGGTTTACAAACTGTCTCCCATTTGAGATACCCAGCCTTAGTGCCATCTGTTGTGCCTTCCCATAAGAATCTTCTGCATAGTTGATTGATTCTTTTGATGACAGCTTTTGGGAAGATGATTATTTGCATCCAATAGGTACAAATGCTCATAAGGACAGAATTCACCAGTTGCAATCTTCCAGCAAAAGACAGGTGTCTAGATTGCCAAACTGTGATTCTGTGCATAACTCTTTGTATGAGCTGATCACAATCCTTGAGAGCAAGCCTCCTGTTACAGATAGGGACCCCTAGGTATCTAAAAGGTAGTACCCCCAACTTGAACCCTGATTTGTGTAGTAGTTTCTCAACCTCATCAGCAGCCATGTTCACCTGGAATAATTCAAATTTACCCTTGTTGGCCATCAAACCTGAAACTTGTTCAAAGTGCTTAAGCCCTTGTAGCATCAGCCTAGCACTCTGAATCTCTCCTTTACAGAAAACTAGCAGGTCATCAGCAAAGCATAAGTTGTTGAGCTTGAAATTAGAGCACCTAGGGTGGAAGTGAAAATCCCTTCTCCCACCTAGGTATTTCAGTGTTCTTGTAAGGTACTCCATGCAAAGAGTGAATAAAAGTGGAGATATAGGATCTCCTTGTCTTAACCCTCTTTTAGAGTTGAAGAAACCTTGACTTGTCCCATTAATAAGAATTGTGAAACTGGCTGTTTATACACAACCCATAATCACTTTAATAAAGTGGTTTGGGAAGCCCAAAGCCTCCATGAGATCAGTCAAGAACCTCCATTCTACAGTGTCATAGGCCTTTTGCAGATCAATCTTCATCATGCAACTAGGAGTTGCATACTCCCTGGCATAATGTCTCACTAGGTCCTGGCACACCAAAATGTTGTTAAGGATGCTTCTGCCACCAATGAATGCACCCTGATTTTGGGATACAATGTGTGGGAGAACCTGTTTCAATCTTGAGCACAGTAGCTTGGAGATGCATTTATACACTACAGAACAGCAAGCAATAGGTCTATATTCATGGACCTTAGTAGGGCAGCTCACTTTAGGAACTAATGAAATAGAAGTGGTGTTAATCACTTTTAACATTTCACCAGTTGTAAAGAACTCTTGTACAGCAGCTACCACATCATCCCCCACAATATTCCAGCTAGTTTTGAAGAAGAAGTTGCCAAAGCCATCAATTCCAGGAGCCTTAGAATCAGGGATGGACCATAAAGCCTCTTCAATCTCAGTTTCGGAGAAACTAAGGTCCAGTAGAGACTTCAACTCCTCAGTAAGGCAGGGCCCCTGTTGTATAATGTTGCTCTTGATCTTGGACACTTGTTGACTATCACCCATGAAGCTAGAGAAATGAGTGATAAACTGATCACAAACAGCTTGGGGGTCCAGGATCCATTCACCCTCAGTGTTTTGAACAGTATTAATTCTGTTCTTGTTGATCTTAGCTTTAAGAGCTTGGTGGAATGTTTTAGTGTTGTCATCACCCCAACTAATCCAATCCTCCTTAGATTTCTGCTTCAAAAAATCAAGATAGTCACCCTTGATTTGCTTGAGTTTCTGTGCAGCAGCATATTCCCTTTTGATTGCCTCATCATCATGAGGGTTAAGGTGCATATGCTCCTGTGCTGTATCAAAAAACTTCAATGCCATTTTCATGCTACTAGCTATATCACCAACCTGCTCTTGATTAAAAGCTTTCAGAACAGGCTTGAGGAGTTTGAGTTTTTGAGCAATTCTGAACATAGCATAACCTTGGACTGGTGTAGCCCAATGATCTTCAATCAACTGATGATACCCCTCTTGTGCACACCACATGTTGAAGAACCTAAATGGTTTAAACCCCTGCACATCTCTGTAGCATCTCATCAGAGCTGGACTGTGGTCAAAATCTCCCTCAGGTAAGAAAGTAACCTCAGAGTTAGTGTGAAGGGCTAACCAACTAGGATTAGCCATGACCCTATCAATCTTGGTCATGACTCTATTACAACCATCTTGCTTGTTATTCCATGTAAACCACCTCCCACTAAACTTAACATCCTCCATGCCACAGCTAGCCACACACTGCTGAAAATCCTCCATTTCCCTCTGTGTATGAAGCTCTCCTGTCTTCTCACCTACATTAAGAATGACATTAAAGTCACCCCCCAGAGCCAAGGTTCCCTCATGCTACTAGCAATACTAGATAAGTCCCTCCAGAGCACCTTTCTTTCTACACCAGAATTGAAAGCATAGATAAAGGTGCAAAAGAAAGCTTTAGAGTGGATTGGCTTCACCTTACAATGCACCATTTGAGCAGTACACAGCCTGATATCAACTTGGAAAAAATGAGGATCCCAAGTGACCACCACTCTACCTTTGCTATGCCAAGGTAGATTGGAGGTTATACACCAGCCAGGACATAGGTTGAGGTACAAGGTCCCCACATGTTTGGCCTTGACCTTTGTTTCCAGGAGGCAAACCAACTTAGCATTATGTTTGTGAATGAAATCTCTCACATAACACTGCTTATTGTAGTTGTTCAACCCCCTGGTATTCCAAAAAAGCATACTATCCATCAGGGATAGGGGTGATCAACCCCTACTCCCTTAAACTATTGACCTCCTGTATCTCTGTCACCACCTGCATATCTTCCTCTGTAGGCCTTCCTTCCTCCAGTGAAGCAAAAGAATTCTGTGTACTAGTGTTTGCAGCAGTACCCCCAACTGGAGTGTTCCTCTGTATCACATGTTGAACAGTTCCTCCTCTCCTAGCATTAATGGAAATGAATCCATCATCATCAACAACTCTCTGTGTGACTGGAATTTTAGTTGTCTGTTGCTTTGGCCTCCAAACCTTGGCAGGTTTAGCTTTAAACCAACAGTCCTCTTTAGCATGTCCATACTTCTTGCACACACTACACTTAGATGGTTTCCATTCATAGACTACCTCCTGAGTCATTTCTAGACCTTTTTCATTGATGAAACTTATCTGTTCTGGGAAATCCTGATCAAGTTGCACATCAATCATAAGTCTTGCATATTTTGTTCTTTGTTTGAGCTCAGTATAAGTATCCAACTTCCTCAGTGTACCAATCCTTCCAACAAGCTTGCTAAGACACTGTTTCCCCCAGAATTTCAATCCCAGATGAGGTAATTGAATCCAAATAGGCACAGTGGGAGTGGCACATTCCTCCATGCTTTCATCTGGATTCCATTTCTTGATTAGCATAGGTTTGCTATCAAAGAAATAGTCTCCAGCAAGAATCTTATCCACTGTCTCCTTCTCCTGAAAACGAACCAAGAACCCTCCATTTTCAATAGGGGCTATAACCCCTAATCCAAAAGAGCCCCAAATTCTCTTAGCAAAACCCTCAAACACTTGGAGTGGAGGTTTTGCTCATAGAACAAAGCAAGTAACAGCTAAACTCCAGAACGCAATCTCTTCCTCAACATCTTCCCAGCTTATAACTGGTTTAAGATCATCCACAGTATGATTTTGAGAAACAGGCAAATTCAGGTCAACCTCAGTACATTCAACATGATCACAAAGTTGTTCTCTAACCCTTTTTTGTTCAACTGAGCGATTATCAGGGGTTAGTAGCCCTTTGTTACCATTGATCTCAGTATTCGCATTCAATCTAGGTCCCCCATTTAAAGCAACCACAGCAGAACCAATAATAATCACTTGAGCAGAATCCATGATCTTACCTTCTTTGGAAGCTCGGGTGATTGGAATTGTGGTAATGTGACTCTTCTGCATCATCATGTTGATTCTTGGACTTGCATAATCTCCATCAGAATCAATATCACTACTAGAGGAAGATCCATCAAAATCTGATTGCCAATTTTCCATTGCTGCCTTACCCTCTTTGCTGGAAACTCGTTGAATATGATCATCAGATTGAGTTTTGTGTTGTTTATTAGAAGCATTTTGTGGTGTTTTCTTGGATTTGCTGCATTGATTAGCATTGCCACCAGCAGATTTCCCCCCCTTCCCTTGCTTACTCCTTGTGTTTGCCATCGCCAGTGGGAGATCAAAGAGAGAGAAAAAGAGAGGAGGTCATGAAACCTTTTTTTTCCACCAACGTGGACCGAGTGCCGTTACGGAGCCTATGTGACTCAAAACCACCTCATACGACAACCATTTTGCCCCATAGTTGGTTTTTCATATTTTTTTGGTCATTGAAACCTACCACAAAAATTTCGTCTCAATCTGAAAACTTTTTTATGAAACCTTTTTTTCCATCAACATGTACTGAGTGCCGTTACGGAGCATATGTGACTAAAAACCACCTCATACGAAGGCCTTTTGGCCCCATATTTGGTATTTCATATTTTTTTGGTCATTCAAACCTACCACAAAATTTTCGTCCCAATTTGGAAAATTTTTTTTAAAACTTTTTTTCCATCAACGTAGACTGAGGGCTGTTAAGGAGCATATGTGACTCAAAACCATCTCATACGACCGCCTTTTTGCCCCATATTTGGTATTCTATATTTTTTTGGTCATTGAAACCTACCACCAAAATTTCATCGTAATCTGAAAACTTCTTTCTGAAACCTTTTTTTCAATCAACGTGGATTGAGTGCCGTTACGGAGCTTATGTGACTCAAAAACACGTCATACAACGGCCGATTGGCCCCATATTTGGTATTTCATATTTTTTTGGTCATTGAAACCCACAAAAATTTCGTTTCAGTCTGAAACCTATTTATGGAAACCTTTTTTTCCATCAACGTGGACCAAGTGCCGTTATGGGGCCTATGTGACTCAAAACCACCTCATATGACCGCCATTTTGCCCCATATTTGGCATTTTATATTTTTTTTGTCTTTAAAACCTACCACAAAATTTTCGTCTCGATCTGAAAACTTTTTTCTGAAACCTTTTTTTCCATCAATGTGGACCGAGTGCCGTTATGGAGCATATGTGACTCAAAACCACCTCATACGACGGCCGTTTGTCCCCATATTTGGTATTTCATATTTTTTTGGTCATTGAAAGCCACTACCAAAATTTCGTCCCAATCTGGAAACTTCTTTTGAAACCTTTTTTTCCATCAATGTAGACTAAGTGCCGTTAAGGAGCATCTATGACTCAAAATCACCTCATTCGACGGCCGTTTGGCCCCCATATTTGGTATTTCATATTTTTTTGGTCATTGTAACCTACCACAAAATTTTCGTCTCAATTTTTTTTTTAAACCTTTTTTTCCATCTTTGTGATGGAGATGAAGCCATCCTCATCCACTACTCTTTGAGCAACACTGATTTTGGCAGTTTGCTTAGGCCTCCAAACTTTGGCAGGCTTCTCCTTATGCCAGCCATCCTCTCTAGCATGCCCATACTTGTTGCATACTAGGCATTTAGTAGGCTTTCACTCATAATAAACCTCTTGAACAATTTCCACACCCTTCTCATTGATGAATGAAATTTGGTCTGGAAAATCTTGATCAAGCTGAACATCCACCATAACTCTAGCAAATTTTGTCCTCTGCTTCAATTCAGTATAGGTGTCTATCTTCCTGAGGGTACCAATCACTCCCACTATCTTGCTGAGGCTCCTTTTCCCCTAATATTTCAGACTGAGATTGTGCAATTGAATCCAAATAGGAACTGTGGGAGTAGCACATTCCTCCATGCTAGCATCTGGATCCCATTGCCTCACTGTCAAAGGTTTGTTGTCAAAAAAATAGCCTCCACTTGTGGTGGTTTCAATAGCCTTCAAATCTTTAAATCTCACCAAGTATCCTCCATTTGCAATAGGAGAAATGACATCAACTCCCAGATTTCCCCAAATTCTCTTAAGAAATCCCTCGAACACCTGGGTAGGGGGTTTTGCTCCTAGAACAAAACATACAACTGCTGTACTCCAAAATTCCACCTCCTCCTTAACATCCTCCCATTCAAGAATAGGTTTAGTTGTGCAGTAGCATTAGTAGTATCCAGACAGTTCATATCAATATTCACAGAATCATTCAATACAGCAGAATTATGATCAGGGTTTGTAATAGTAAACAATTGACTTTTGCGTATTGAATTTTGTGGGTTAGTAGCATGATCGTTATCGGCAACATCAATTGATGATCTAGTTGTTATACTAGCATTTAGGTTTAAATCAACCAAGTTAGAACCAACATTGATCAAATTACTCTCAAACTGCTTACCTCCATTATTGATCATAGCTCTAGTAATAGGAGCAGATGTGTTAATCTGGCTTTTTTGGAGTGCTAACTGGATTCTTTGACTTGCATAGTCTCCATCTGAATCAAAATCACAACGGAATGATGAGCCATCAAAATCTGATTGCCAGTTTTCCATTGCTGCCTTACCCTCTTTTCTTGAAACTGATTGAAGGAGATCATTAGATTGTGTTTTGGGTTGTTTATTTGAAGCATTTTGTGGGTTTTTCTTGGATTTATTGCTTTGATTAGCATTGCCACCAACAGATTTCACCCCCTTCCCCTGCCTACTCCTTGTGTTTTCCATCACCAACGGGAGCTCAAAGAGAGAGAAAAAGAGAGGAGGTCATTGAAACCTTTTTTTCCATCAACGTAGACTGAGGGCTGTTAAGGAGCATATGTGACTCAAAACCATCTCATACGACAGCCTTTTTGCCCCATATTTGGTATTCTATATTTTTTTGGTCATTGAAACCTACCACCAAAATTTCGTCGTAATCTGAAAACTTCTTTCAGAAACCTTTTTTTCAATCAACGTGGATTGAGTGCCGTTACGGAGCTTATGTGACTCAAAAACACGTCATACAACGGCCGTTTGGCCCCATATTTGGTATTTCATATTTTTTTGGTCATTGAAACCCACAAAAATTTCGTCTCAGTCTGAAACATATTTATGGAAACCTTTTTTTCCATCAACGTGGACCGAGTGCCGTTATGGGGCCTATGTGACTCAAAACCACCTCATACGACCGCCGTTTTGCCCCATATTTGGCATTCTATATTTTTTTGTCATTAAAACCTACCACAAAAATTTCGTCTCAATCTGAAAACTTTTTTTTGTAACATTTTTTTCCATCAACGTGGACCGAGTGCCGTTACGGAGCTTATGTGACTCAAAACCACCTCATACGACCTCCATTTTGCCCCATATTTGGTATTTCATATTTTTTGGTCATTGAAACTTACTAGTAAATTTTTGTCTCGATCTGAAAACTTTTTTTTGAAACCTTTTTTTCCATCAATGTGGACCAAGTGCCGTTATGGAGCATATGTGACTCAAAACCACCTCATACGACGGCCGTTTGGCCCCATATTTGGTATGTCATATTTTTTTGGTCATTGAAAACCACTACCAAAATTTTGTCCCAATCTGGAAACTTCTTTTGAAACCTTTTTTTCCATCAATGTAGACTAAGTGCCGTTAAGGAGCATCTATGACTCAAAATCACATCATACGACGGCCGTTTGGCCCCCATATTTGGTATTGCATATTTTTTTGGTCATTGTAACCTACCACAAAATTTTCGTCTCATTTTTTTTTTGAAACTTTTTTTCCATCAATGTGGATTAAGTTAAGCCTACGTTGTTGGAAAAAAAGGTTTCAAAAAATAGAAAGTTCTCTCTCTTCTGAGGCGATTTCTCCTTCCCACCTCCACCATCTGTGGAAGCCATGGCAGGGGGAAAGAGAGGCAGACCCCCAAAGAGAAAGAATGCAAGAAGCAAAGTAGACTCTGATTCCATAGCTAAAACCTCCATTGATCTGAAGCAGAAAGGCAAACTGACTGAGGAAGAGGAAGACATTTCTGATCTTGACATTACAAGTGATGAGGAGTTCAATCCAGATACGCCTATTGTACATTCTGATGGGGATGAAGTTAACCCTCAAGCTTTGAGAAGGTTCTCAGAATGGGTTTCAGCTCTAAAATCTAACACTGGTGATCATGCCTCGGATTCTAGAGGTAAGTTCAAGCATAGCAATCCTAGTAAGAACATTTTATTTGGCTCTGCTTTTAGTGTAGAGATGAACACTGGGAAGAAGAGTTTCAGTAAGCTAAATGTTTTAGATGAGCACCCTCCTCAAATGGAGCAGTTACCTAAAATAGAACTAGATGATGTTGCTGCTGAGGTAGACTATTGGCAAACAGCCATTTTCTGTTTTGCGGTAGGAGCTAATCCACCTTTTTCTGTAATGGAAGGGTTTCTGAAGAGGATTTGGGGAAAAATGGGCATTGATAAGATTGCTCAAGTTGGCAAGGGGACTATTATGGTGAGGTTTAGTGACATGGGTGGAAAAAATTTGCCTCTTACTGGCCATTTCAGCTTTGATTCTAAGCCTTTGATTGTCAAATCATGGGACATTGATGCTGATATTGGTGACCAAGTGGTGAAAAAGGTCCCTATTTGGGTTAAACTCCCAAAGCTAAATGTGAAATATTGGGGAGGTCGAAGCCTTACCAAAATAGTATAGGCTTTAGGTGACTTTGTAAAGGTTGATCAAGCTACAGAGAAGAGAGATAGGTTGATGTATGCAAGAGTGCTGGTGGAAGTGTTGGTGGATCAGGTATATCCTGACTCTGTATCTTTCTTGAATGAACATGATGTACCTCTCAATAAGATTATTGAATATGAGTGGAAACCTGAAATTTGCAAGCATTGCAAGAAGATAGGCCATACAGGTGATGATTGTAGGATTGTTAGAAAGAAGTAGGAATGGAGACACAAAGTGAACCCTAAATTGAACCAGGAGCTGCTGGTTGATGAGGAAGGTTTCAGACCAGTCTCCAGTAAATTTAAAAAACAGCAAACTCCTACTGTCAATGCTGCTGTCAGTACAAGCCAGACAAGTCCCAATAGATTTGAGGCGCTGCAACAGGTACCTACTGAAGTTGCTACTTCAGATTCCCTCCCTGATGACAGAGGTAATGATGAGCTAATTGATAAGGGGTTGACTACCCCTATTGTGAATGGATAATATCATTTGCTGGAATGTAAGGGGTATAAACAAGTTAGCTAAGCAGAAAGAGGTGAAGAACCTTATTTATTTACATAAAGCTAAGCTTGTTTTTGTCCTTGAAACCAAGATCAGTGCACACAAATTGGGGGCCTTGTATCTGAACTTATTTCCAAGTTGGAATATCACTACAAACTTACCATGGCATGGAAGGGGTAGAATTATCATTGCTTGGGACCCTAGAGTTTTTGAGGTGGACATCAGATTCTGCACTGATCAGTTAGTGCACTGTGTTGCTACTTCTTGTAGCTCTAAGGTTTCATTTGCTTGTTCTATAATTTATGCTCATAATGATTCTGCTGATAGGTGTGTATCATGGAAGGACTTGGAAAAGATAGGTAGCTCTCTAGTTGGTCCTTGGATGATGATGGGTGACTTCAATAATGTGCTCAAGTATGAAGAAAGAGTTGGGGCTGCAGTAACTAGTAGAGAGATTGCAGCTTTTCAGAGTTGCCTCAATTACTGTAATTTGACTGATGTCAAATTTATTGGTAAGTTTTACACATGGAATAATAAGCAAGATAATGAAGATAGAGTGCTTGCAAAACTGGATAGGGTTGTTGCTAATGATGATTGGCTAAATCTCTTCAAATCAGTTGAAGTGATCTTCCTTCCTGAGTGATATTTTGATCACTCCCCAGCTTTGATTAAGTGTTTTCCCACTCCCCAAGGCAAGATTCCCTTCAGGTATTTTCAGATGTGGAGTAAATGTGAGATCCTTCTAAATGTTGTTAAAGTAGCTTGGCAACAGCAAATTCATGGCTATAGGATGTTCCAAGTGTGGCAGAAACTGAAAATTTTGAAGCAAGGCCTCAAGAATCTCAACAAGGATAGATTTGGAGATGTTGAAGCTGCTCATCTAAATGCTGTTGTTGCTCTTAAAGCTTGCCAGAATCAGTTGCATTTGGATCCCAGGAATGTCAGTCTTGTGCATGCTGAATATATAGCACATCAAAAGCTCAAAGATGCTCAGGGCAATTACCTTTCTTTTTTGAGTCAGAAAGCAAAGGGGGAGTGGATTCTTGATGGTGATAGTAATACCAAAAAATTTCATAATAGTGTTAAATTATTGGCTCAGAGAAATAACATTAATGCTATTATGAGTAGTGATGAAGTCTGGGTGTATGAGCATGAAGAGGTGAAGAATATCTTCTTGAAGCACTTTAGCAATTTTGTTGCTAACACAAAAAGTGATGTTCTACCTATCAATAGCAGTTTCATTCTTCAAGGGCCTGTCTTGGTGGATGCTCAACATGATCTCCTGAACCTACATTTCACAGGAGAAGAAATTAAATTAGCACTATGGTCTATCCCTAGCAACAAGTCTCCTGGGGTAGATGGATATGGAAGCAGTTTTTTCAAGGATGCTTTGGATGTGGTGGGACAAGATGTCATCTCTGCTGTGCAAGAAGTATTTAGCTCAGGCAGAATGCTTCAAGCTATAAATACTACAGCAATAACCTTAGTTCCTAAGGTTGATTTCCCTTCACATGTTGGAGACTACAGACCCATAGCCTGCTGTACAGTGATATACAAAATCATCTCCAAACTCTTATGTTCCAGATTGAAAAGAGTCCTGCCTGGTCTGGTTAGCCAAAATCAGAGTGCATTTGTGGCTGGTAGAAGTATCATTGACAATATACTGCTATGTCAAGATCTTGTCAAGCATTATACTAGAAAACAAGCTGCCAGAAGCTGTTTGATTAAAATTGACCTGCAAAAAGCCTATGATACTATTGAATGGCACTTTGTGCATGATTTACTTCAGGCCCTTAACTTCCCTAAGGATTTCATTGATATCCTGATGGTATGTATAACTACTACCAAATATACTATTCTCTTTAATAGGGCATGTACAGAACTGTTTGAGGCTAAGAGAGGATTAAGACAAGGGGATCCTATTTCCTCCCTTGTTTTTTGTCTTATTTATGGAGTATCTCACTAGAATACTAAAATATCAAGGGGAAAAAAGTGATTTTCATTTCCACCCTAGATGTCAAGAATTGAAATTGAATAGCCTTTGTTTTGCTGATGATCTTATGGTGTTCAGTAGAGGAGACTACAGAAGTGTCTACTTGATGCTTCAAGGCATGAAAATCTTTGAGAAATCTTCTGGACTAGCTGCAAATAAACTGAAATCTGAAATTTTTCAGGTTAATATGAAAGCTACAGATCTTCATAGGATAACAAGAATGTCTGGGTTTAGTTCTGGTGCCTGGCCCCTTAAATATCTTGGTGCTCCCATCTCCACCAAAAAGTTGAGAATTGCAGATTGTGAGAAGTTAGTTGAGAAGATGCTGTTTAGGATCAAATCTTGGCAGCATAGAACACTATCATTTGCTGGTAGACTTCAGCTTGTAAACTCTGTGCTAATGAGTGTTTGCAACTACTGGATGCAGATTTTCATTTTCCCTGAGGCTATTCTTTCAAGAATCAATCAAATTTGCAGAGTATACTTATGGCAAGGTAATGCTAACTACCTTAAACCTGGTTATGTTAATTGGGAAAAAGTCTGCAGCAGGAAGAGCCATGGAGGCTTGGGTGTTAGAGATATTAAGCTTTGGAACCTCCTAGAAATTAGTAAGCAAATATGGGCCATTGCTAAGAAGAAAGACCCCCTTTGGGTGAGGTGGGTTAATTCTCTTTACATTCAGGGAGATGACTGGTGGCATCACCACCCTAAAACCACTACTAGCTGGATATGGAGATACTTTTGCCAAGTCAGAGATGAAATTAAACAAGCACCCTGGCTTCCTCAACCTGGCCAAGTCTTCTCCATTGGTAATTGTTATAAACAAGCACAGAAGAGGGGTACCAAAGTGGTATGGGACAGGATTGTATGGAATAGGTTAAACACACCTAAACATAGTTTTATGATATGGTTAGCAGCACATCAAAGGATTATGACAAGAGAAAAGCTCAAGAAAATTGGTATATGTAATGAGGACACCTGTACCATCTGTGGATCTCACACTGAGAGCCTTGATAAGTTACTGTTTCACTGTTTGTTCAGCAAGCAGATATGGGAGGAATGCCTGGTATGGATCAAGATTAAGAAAAGGTGGACTAGCATGGATGACTGCCTTAACTGGATCAGTAAAAGGGGTAACATGTCTCAAGCTAAAAGGAAAGTAGTTTTTTCTGTTGTGGCTGCTGTTGTGTATCATATTTGGATTGCTAGAAATCAAGCCTATTGGTGTAGTTATGTTCCTAGTGTTGATAGTTGTTCTACTTCTATTAAATTTGTAATTAGAACTAGGATGAAACTAGTTTATAACTCTAAGGCCTTCTCTAAGATCAAATGTTGGCTAGATGAGCTCCAATTGTAATAGTTACTCTTAGGTGCTTGGGGAGCCTTCCTAGAAGGGTTGCCATCACTTTGGAGTAGATTGTAATTGTGTTTGGTACTTAATATATTTTTCACTTATCTAAAATAATAAAAAAAATGTGGACTAAGTGCCGTTACGGAGCATATGTGACTCAAAACCAAGTCATACGACGGCCGAGTAGCCCCATATTTGGTATTTCATATTTTTGTGGTCATTGAAACCTACCACCAAAATTTCTTCTCAATCTGAAAACTTTTTTTTAAACCTTTTTTTCCATCAACGTGGACCGAGTGGTGTTACGGAGCCTATGTGACTCAAAACCACCTCACACGACCGCCATTTTGCCCCATATTTGGTATTTCATATTTTTTTGGTCATTGAAACCTACCACCAAAATTTCGTCTCAATCTGAAAACTTTTTTTTGATACCTTTTTTTCCATCAACGTAGAGACAAAGTGCCGTTAAGGAGCATATGTGACTCAAAAATCAAAACCACCTCATACGACGGCCGTTTGGCCCCATATTTGGTATTTCTTATTTTTTTGGTCATTGTAACCTATCACAAAAAATTCGTCTCAATTTTTTTGAAACCTTTTTTTCCATCAATGTGGACTAAGTGTCGTTACGGAGCATATTTGACTCAAAATCAAGTCATACGACGGTCGTGTGGCCCCATTTTTGGTATTTCATATTTTTTTGGTCATTGAAACCTACCACAAAAATTTCGTCTCAATCTGAAAACTTTTTTTTGAAACCTTTTTTTTTTTTTTTTGGTAAATTAAAAAATGACATATCACCAAAAACCTTGTTTACAACCTAACTCCTCTTGGATGGGACAATCCCCAACTCAAGGTCATATGTATGCTAATTACAAAGCTTATGAAGCCAATCCCTATCTTTAGCTTTCAATTTACAAGTGTAAAGTATAGTTGATCTTTGAATAACAAAGAACTTGACCCTTTTGACAGTGTGACTGATTGAAGGAGCTTTAGCTAGCCATAAAGCCTGATTCCTTGCCCTCCACACATGGTAGAACATACCAGCAACAGTTGCTATAAGTACTTGCAGTTGTACATATGTTAGCTTCTTTCCTCTTCTGAGCCAGTTTAACAGCTGCTTCATGCAATCAGGCTGCTGTTGGACACCTAACCATTGTCCAATTTCTTGCCAAACTCCTCTTGTGTACTGGCATTCAAAGAACAGATGTTGATGTGTTTCCTGTTGTAGTTCACAGATGCAGAATAGTTGAGATTCACATGTTATGAATCTAGCTATCCTTTCTCTAACTGGGAGCCTTTGTTGAACTGCCACCCACCACAGAAATTTATGTTTAGGCATAGCAAGCTTGCTCCAAATAATGCCATGCCAATCCACTTTGGTCCCCATATTCACAATGCCATGATAAATCTTTGCAATTGAATATGTGCCAATATTCCACCAAGGTTGAAGGATCCAACCTTGAAACCTTTTTTTCCATCAACGTGGACTGAGTGCCGTTACGGAGCATATGTGACTAAAAACCACCTCATACGAAGGCCTTTTGGCCCCATATTTGGTATTTCATATTTTTTTGGTCATTCAAACCTACCACAAAAATTTCGTCCCAATCTGGAAACTTTTTTTTAAAACATTTTTTCCATCAACGTAGACTAAGGCTGTTAAGGAGCATATGTGACTCAAAACCATCTCATACGACAGCCTTTTTGCCCCATATTTGGTATTCTATATTATTTTGGTCATTGAAACCTACCACCAAAATTTCGTCGTAATCTGAAAACTTCTTTCTGAAACCTTTTTTTCAATCAACGTGGATTGAGTGCCGTTACGGAGCTTATGTGACTCAAAAACACGTCATACAACGGCCGTTTGGCCCCATATTTGGTATTTCATATTTTTTTGGTCATTGAAACCCACAAAAATTTCGTCTCAGTCTGAAACCTATTTATGGAAACCTTTTTTTTCCATCAACGTGGACCGAGTGCCGTTATGGGGCCTATGTGACTCAAAACCACCTCATACGACCGCCGTTTTGCCCCATATTTGGCATTCTATATTTTTTTTGTCATTAAAACCTACCACAAAAATTTCGTCTCAATCTGGAAACTTTTTTTTGAAACATTTTTTTCCATCAACGTGGACCGAGTGGCGTTACGGAGCGTATGTGACTCAAAACCACCTCATACGACCTCCGTTTGGCCCCATATTTGGTATTTCATATTTTTTTGGTCATTGAAACCCACTACCAAAATTTCGTCCCAATCTGGAAACTTCTTTTGAAACCTTTTTTTCCATCAATGTAGACTAAGTGCCGTTAAGGAGCATCTATGACTCAAAATCACCTCATTCGACGGCCGTTTGGCCCCCATATTTGGTATTGCATATTTTTTTGGTCATTGTAACCTACCACAAAATTTTCGTCTCAATTTTTTTTTGAAACCTTTTTTCCAATCAATGTGGACTAAGTGTCGTTACGGATCATATCTGACTCAAAATGAAGTCATACGACGGCCGTGTGGCCCCATTTTTGGTATTTCATATTTTTTTGGTCATTGAAACCTACCACAAAAATTTCGACTCAATCTGAAAACTTTTTTTTGAAACCTTTTTTTCCATCAACGTGGACTGAGTGCCGTTACGGAGCTTATGTGTCTCAAAACCACTTCATACGACCTCCGTTTTGCCCCATATTTGGTATTTCATATTTTTTGGTCATTGAAACTTACTGGTAAACTTTCTTCTCGATCTGAAAACTTTTTTTTTGAAACCTTTTTTTTCCATCAATGTGGACCGAGTGCAGATATGGAGCATATGTGACTCAAAACCACCTCATACGACGGCCGTTTGGCCCCATATTTGGTATTTCATATTTTTTTGGTCATTGAAACCCACTACCAAAATTTCGTCCCAATCTAGAAACTTCTTTTGAAACCTTTTTTTCCATCAATGTAGACTAAGTGCCGTGAAGGAGCATCTATGACTCAAAATGACCTCATACGACGGCCGTTTAGCCCCCATATTTGGTATTTCATATTTTTTTGGTCATTGTAACCTACCACAAAATTTTCGTCTCAATTTTTTTTGAAACCTTTTTTCCATCAATGTGGACTAAGTGCCGTTACGGAGCATATGTGATTCAAAATCGAGTCATACGACGGCCGTGTGGCCCCATATTTGGTAGTTCTTATTTTTTGGTCATTGTAACCTATCACAAAAATTTCGTCTCAATTTTTTTGAAACCTTTTTTTACATCAATGTGGACTAAGTGCCGTTACAGAGCATATCTGACTCAAAATCAAGTCTTACGACGGCCGTGTGGCCCCATTTTTGGTATCTCATATTTTTTTGGTCATTGAAACGTACCACAAAAATTTCGTCTCAATCTGAAATGTTTTTTTGAAACCTTTTTTTCCATCAACGTGGACTGAGTGCCGTTACGGAGCATATGTGACTAAAAACCACTTCATACGAAGGCCTTTTGGCCCCATATTTGGTATTTCATATTTCTTTGGTCATTCAAACCTACCACAATAATTTCGTCCCAATCTCGAAACTTTTTTTTAAACCTTTTTTTCCATCAACGTAGACTGAGGGCCGTTAAGGTGCATATGTGACCAAAACCATCTCATACGACAGCCTTTTTGCCCCATATTTGGTATTCTATATTTTTTTGGTCATTGAAACCTACCACCAAAATTTCGTCGCAATCTGAAAACTTCTTTTTGAAACCTTTTTTAAATCAACATGGATTGAGTGCCGTTACGGAGCTTATGTGACTCAAACACACGTCATACAACGGCCGTTTGGCCCCATATTTGGTATTTCATATTTTTTTGGTCATTGAAACCCACAAAAATTTCGTCTCAGTCTGAAACCTATTTATGGAAACCTTTTTTTCCATCAACGTAGACCGAGTGCCGTTAGGGAGCCTATGTGACTCAAAACCACCTCATACGACCGCCGTTTTGCCCCATATTTGGCATTCTATATTTTTTTTTGTCATCGAAACCTACCACAAAAATTTCGTCTCAATCTGAAAACTTCTTTTTGAAACCTTTTTTTCCATCAACGGGACCGAGTGCCGTTACGGAGCTTATGTGACTCAAAACCACCTCATACGACCTCCGTGGCCCATATTTGGTATTTCATATTTTTTGGTCATTGAAACTTATAAATTTTCGTCTTGATCTGAAAACTTTTTTTTGAAACCTTTTTTTCCATCAATGTGGACCGAGGGACGTTATGGAGCATATGTGACTCAAAACCACCTCATACAACGGCCGTTTGGCCCCATATTTGATATTTCATATTTTTTTGGTCATTGAAACCCACTACCAAAACTTCATCCCAATCTGAAAACTTTTTTTGAAACCTTTTTTTCCATCAACGTAGACGCCCGTTAAGGAGCATCTATGACTCAAAATCACCTCATACGACGGCCTTTTGGCCGCCATATTTGGTATTTCATATTTTTTTGGTCATTGTAACCTACCACAAAAATTTCGTCTCAATTTTTTTTTGAAACTTTTTTTTCATCAACGTGGACTAACTGCCGTTACGGAGCATATGTGACTCAAAACCAAGTCATACGACGGCCGTGTAGCCCCATATTTGGTATTTCATATTTTTGTGGTCATTGAAGCCTACCACCAAAATTTCGTCTCAATCTGAAAACTTTTTTTTTAATCCTTTTTTCCATCAACGTGGACCGAGTGCTGTTACATAGCCTTTGTGACTCAAAACCACCTCACACGACCGCCATTTTGCTCCATATTTGGTATTTCATATTTTTTTGGTCATACCACAAAAAATTCGTCTCAATCTGAAAACTTTTTTTTGAAACTTTTTTTCCATCAACGTGGACCGAGTGCCGTTACGGAGCATATGTGACTCAATACCACCACATACGACGATCGTTTGGCCCCATATTTGATCACTGAAACCTACTACCAAAATTTGGTCCCAATCTGGAAACTTTTTTTTGAAACCTTTTTTTCCATCAACGTAGACTAAGTGCCGTTAAGGAGCCTAATTGACTCAAAAGTCAAAACCACCTCATTCGACGGCCGTTTGGCCCCAAATTAGGTATTTCATATTTTTTTGGTCATTGTAACCTACCACAAAAATTTCGTCTCAATTTTTTTTGAAACCTTTTTTTCCATCAATGTGGACTAAGTGCCGTTACGGAGCATATGTGACTCAAAATCGAGTCATACGACGGCCGTGTGGCCCCATATTTGGTATTTCAAATTTTTTTTGGTCATTGAAACCTACCACAAAAATTTCGTCTGAATTTGAAAACTTTTTTTTGAAACCTTTTTTTCCATCAACGTCGACCGAGTGCCATTACGGAGCCTATGTGACTCAAAACCGCCTCATACGACCGCCATTTTGCCCAATAGTTGGTATTTCATATTTTTTTGGTCATTGAAACCTACCACCAAAATTTCGTCTCAATCTGAAAACATTTTTTTAAACCTTTTTTTCGATCACCGTGGACTGAGTGCCGTTACGGAGCATATGTGACTCAAAACCACCTCATACGAAGGCCTTTTGGCCCCATATTTGGTTTTTCATATTTTTTTGGTCATTGAAACCTACCACCAAAATTTCGTCCCAATCTGGAAACTTTTTTTTAAACCTTTTTTTTCCATCAATGTAGACCGAGGGCCGTTAAGGAACATATGTGACTCTAAACCACCTCATACGACAGCCTTTTTGCCCCATATTTGGTATTCTATATTGTTTTGGTCACTGAAACCTACCACCAAAATTTCTTCGCAATTTGAAAACTTCTTTCTGAAACCTTTTTTTCAATCAACGTGGATTGAGTGCCGTTACTGAGCTTATGTGACTCAAAAACACGTCATACAACTGCCGTTTGGCCCCATATTTGGTATTTCATTTTTTTGGTCATTAAACCTACTACAAAAATTTCGTCCCAATCTGGAAACTTTTTTTGAAACCTTTTTTTCCATCAACGTAGACTAAGTGCCGTTAAGGAGCATCTGTGACTCAAAACCACCCCATACGACGGCCGTTTGGCCCCCATATTTGGTATTTCATTTTTTTTTGTCATTGTAACCTACCACAAAATTTTCGTTTCCATTTTTTTTTGAAACCTTTTTTTCCATCAACGTGGACTAAGTGCCGTTACGGAACATCTGTGACTCAAAACTAAATCATATGACGGCCGAGTAGCCCCATATTTGGTATTTCATATTTTTCTGGTCATTGAAACCTACCACCAAAATTTTGTCTCAATCTGAAAACTTTTTTTAAACCTTTTTTTCCATCAACGTGGACCGAGTGCTGTTACAGAGCCTATGTGACTCAAAACCACCTCACACGACCGCCATTTTGCCCCATATTTGGTATTTCATATTTTTTTGGTCATTGAAACCTACCACAAAAATTTCGTCTCAATCTGAAAACTTTTTTTTGAAACTTTTTTTTCCATCAATGTAGACTAAGTGCCGTTAAGGAGCATATGTGACTCAAAAGTCAAAACCACTTCATCATACGACGGCCGTGTGGCCCCATAGTTGGTATTTCATAGTTTTTTGGTCATTTTAACCTACCACAAAAATTTCGTCTCAATCTGAAAACTTTTTTTTTAAACCTTTTTTTTAAGTGAAAAGATATATTAAGCACAAAACACAACTTACAATCTACTCGAAGGTGATGACAACCCTTCTAGGAAGGCTCCCCAAACACCTAAGAGCAACTATTACAATTGAGCTCATCTAGCCAGAATTGGAACTTAGTAAAGGCCTTAGAATTATAGACTAACTTCATCCTAGTTCTAATTACAAACTTGATAGAAGCAATACAACTATCAACACTAGGAACATAACTATTCCAATAAGCCTGATTTCTAGCAAGCCAAATGTTATAAATGACAGCAGCAATTACAGCAAAGGCTACTTTCCTTTTAGCTTGAGGCAGACCTCCCCTTTTGCTGATCCAGTTGAGGCAGTCAGACATGCCAGTCCATCTCTTCTTAATCTTGATCCAATCAAGACAGCCCTCCCAAACCAGTCTGCTGAAGCAACATTGGAAGAGAAGCTGATCAAGGCTCTCAGTATGAGAGCCACAAATAATACAGGTATCCTCAAAGCAGACCCCATATCTTCTGAGTCTGTCCTTTGTCATAAGCCTTTGGTGGGCTGCTAACCATATCAAGAAGCTGTGTTTAGGTGTATTCAGCCTATTCCACACTACTTTATCCCAACTGACTTTATCTCCCAACTCCTGTGCTTGTTCGTAACATCTACCAATGGAGAATACTTGGCCAGTCTGGGGAAGCCAGACTGCTTGTCTGATCTCATCTCTAACTTGACAGAAGTACCTCCATATCCAGCTAGCAGTGGACTTAGGGTGGTGATGCCACCAATCCCCTCCTTGGATATACACTGAATTTACCCATCTCACCCACAGGGTGTCTTTCTTTTCAGCAATAGCCCAAACTTTCTTGGTAACTGCTAGGAGGTTCCAGAGCTTTATATCTCTGACTCCCAGACCTCCATAGGTCTTCTTACTGCATACCTTATCCCAGTTGACATCGCCTGGCTTTAGGTATCTATCATTACCTTGCCATAAATAGACTCTGCAGATTTAATTTATTCTTGCAAGAACAGCCTCAGGTAAAATGAAGATCTGCATCCAGTAATTGCACACACTCATCAGCACTGAGTTGACTAACTGGAGTCTGCTAGCAAAAGACAAAGTTCTATGTTGCCAGGATTTGATTCTAGAAATCATTTTCTCTACCAGTTTCTCACAGTCTGTTGTTCTTAATTTCTTGGTGCTAATGGGAGCACCAAGATACTTAAGAGGCCAGGCACCAGAACCAAACCCAGACAGCTTCTTAATTCTGTAGAGCTCTGCAGCTTTCATGTTAACCTGAAAAACTTCAGACTTCTGCGAATTAGCAGCTAATACTGAAGATTTTTCAAAAATTCTCAAACCTTGGAGCATCAAGTAGACACTTCTATAGTCTCCTCTACTGAAAATCATCAAGTCATCAGCAAAGCACAGGCTATTCAGTTTCTGACCTTAACATCTAGGATGGAAATGAAAATCTTGCTTTGCCCCCTGATAATTCAGGATTCTAGTCAAATATTCCATGTAGAGTACAAAAATTAGGGGGGATATAGGGTCTCCTTGTCTTAAACCTCTCTTGGCCACAAACAAATCTGTACGGGATCCAATAAAGAGGAGAGTATATCTAGTAGTGGATATACATTCCATAGAAATATTGATGAAGTCCTTAGGAAAGTTGAGAGCCTGGAGAAAATCATGCACAAACCACCACTCAATAGTATCATAAGCCTTTTGCAGATCAACTTTCATCAAGCAGCTTCTGGCAGCTTGTTTCCTAGTATAATGTTTGAAAAGATCCTGACACAAAAGTATATTATCAATGATGCTTCTACCAGCTACAAATGCACTCTGACTCTGGCTAATCAAACCAGGCAAAACTCTTTTCAATCTAGAACATAAGAGTTTAGAGATGATTTTATATAGCACTGTGCAACAAGCTATAGGTCTTTAGTCTCCAACATGAGAGGGGCAAGCAACCTTAGGAACTAAGGTGATTGCTGTAGTGTTTATAGCTTTAAGCAGTCTGCCTGAACTGAATACTTCTTGCACTGCAGAAATGATACTTTGTCCCACCACATCCCAAGCATCCTTGAAGAAGCTGCTCCCATAACCATCAATCCCAGGAGATTTTTTATTAGGGATAGACCAGAGTGCTAACCTAATCTCCTCTCCTGTGAAATTGAGGTTAAGAAGAGAGTGTTGAGATTCCACCAGAATAGGTCCTTGTTGAATAAACCTGCTCTTGATAGGAAGGACTTCACTTCTTGTATTAGCAACAAAAGTTCTAAAGTGATTCAAAAAAATATTTTTCACTTCTTCATGCTCATAAATCCATACATCCTCTTTACACATAATAGCATTAATTTTATTTTTCTGAGCCATTATTTTCACACTATTATGAAACTTTCTAGTATTGCTATCCCCATCAAGTATCCAGTCCCCTTTTGCTTTCTGATTTAAGAAAGAGATGTAATTAGCCTGAACTTCTTTAAATTTTTGGTGAGCTACAAATTCAGCATGAACAGAGCTTACATTTCTGGGATCAAGATGCAGTTGTTCCTGGCAAAATTTAAGATCAACAGCAGCTTGTAGTTGAGCAGCTTCAACATCCCCAAACCTCTCTTTGTTGAGCTTTTTCAGATCTTGCTTTAAGGATTTCAGTTTATGCCATACTTTGAACATCTGGAAACCAACAACTTGCTGTTGCCAGGCTTCTTTAACAACAGCTAGGAAACTATCACATTTCCTCCACATCTGAAAGTATCTGAAGGGGATTTTACCTTGAGGTGTGGGAAAACATTTGATCAAAGCAGGGGAATGATCAAAATATCCCTCAGGAAGGAAAATCACTTCAGCTGATTTGAAAAGAGTTAACCAGTTTACATTAGCAACAACCCTATCAAGCTTAGCTAGCACCCTATCTTCATCATCTTGCTTATTATTCCATGTATAGAACCTACCAAGAAATTTGACATCAGTCAAATTACAAGAGTTGAGGCACTTTTGAAAAGCCTCAATTTCCCTTCTAGTAACTACAGCCCCAATTCTTTCCTCATATGTGAGCACATTATTGAAATCTCCCATCATCACCCAAGGGCCTACTAAAGAGCCACCAATTCTCTCCAAGTCATTCAATAGAATGCATCTGCTAGCATTATCATTATGTGCATACACTATAGAACAAGCAAAGGAAACTCTTGAACTGCAAGAAGTGACAATCCAATGTACAAACTGATCAGTACAGAATCTGATATCCACCTCAAAAGCTCTAGGGTCCCAAGCAATAATGATTCTACCTCTACCATGCCATGGTAAGTTTGAAGTGATATTCCAACCTGGACATAAGTTCAGATACAAGGCTCCCAGTTTATGAGCCCTGATCTTAGTTTCAACGAGACAAACAAGCTTAGCTTTATGAGAAGAGATAAGATTCTTAACCTCTTTCTGTTTAGCTAGCTTGTGTAGCCCCTTTACATTCCAGCATAGGATATTATCCATTCACCATAGGGGTAATCAACCCCTTTTCTATCAGCTCATCATTACCTCTGTCATCAGTGTGAAGGCCAACTTTATCAGCTTCAAAAGCAGTAACCTGTTGCTGAACCTCAAATCTGTTAGGGCTTTCCTGGCTTATAGTAGCAGTGACAGTAGCAGTTACAGTAGGTTGTTGCTGCTTTTTAAATTTGCTGGATACTTGTCTAAAACCATCCTCATCCACCAATAACTCCTTATTCAGTTTAGGGGCCACTTTAGGCCTCCATTCCTGCTTCTTTTTGACCACTCTGCAGTCCTCCCCTCTATGGCCTATCTTCTTACAATGTATGCAGATCTCAGGCTTCCATTCATACTCAATAACCTGATGAAGAAGTACTCCATGCACATTCACAAATGATACAGAATCAGGATAAATCTGATCAACCACCACTTCCACCAGCACTCTTGCATACATCAGCCTATCCCTCCTCTCTGTAGCTTGGTCTACTTTGACAAAATCACCAAGAGACTGCACTATTTTGGTTAGACTTCTGCGTCCCCAATATTTCATATTGAGTTTTGGAAGTTTAACCCAAATAGGAACCTTCTTAACCACCTGATCACTAATGTCAGCATCAATATCCCATGATTTCACAATCAAAGGTTTTGAATCAAAACTAAAATGACCATTAAGAGCCATGTCTTTTCCTCCCATGTCACTGAATCTTACCATGATAGTTCCTTTCCCTACTATAGCAACTTTACCAATGCCCATCTTCCCCCAAATCCTCCTCAAAACCCTTCCGTAACAGAGAATGGTTGATTAGCACCAACCACAAAGCAGAAAATGGCAGTCTGCCAATAGTCTACTTCCTCTGCAACATCATCAATCTCTATTTTAGGTATCTGCACAGCTGGAATAGGGGTCTGCACAGTTGGAATAGGGGTCTGCTCCTCTATCACATTTAACAGATCTAATCCCTTCTTTTCGGCCTCCATCTCTACACTAACAGCAGAGCCAAATATAATATGTTTACTGGGATTACTATGTATAAACTTACCTCTAGAAGTCGAGGTCTGATTACCATTGTTGGTTTTCAGAGCTGAAACCCACTCTGAGAATCTCCTCAGAGCTCTAGGATTCACTTCATCACCATCAGAGTGTACAATAGGAGTATCTGGGTTAAACTCCTCAACACTTGTGATGTCCAAATCAGAGATGTCCTTATCTTCCTCAGTCTGCTCTGTCTGCTTCCCTTTCAGTTTCAGATCAATGGTAGTGCTGCTATCTTTAGAATCAGAGCCAACCTTGCTTCTTGCATTCTTCCTCTTTGGGGGTCTGCCTCTCTTGCCCCCTGCCATGGCTTCCATAGGTTGTGGAGGGGAAGGAGAAATCGCCTTAACAGAGAGAGAATTTCTATTTTAGGAAACCTATTTTTCCTGAATGAAACCTTTTTTTTTCATCAACGTGGACTGAGTGCCGTTACGGAGCATATGTGACTCAAAACCACCTCATACGAAGGCCTTTTGGCCCCATATTTGGTATTCTATATTTTTCTGGTCATTGAAACCTACCACCAAAATTTTGTCGCAATCTGAAAACTTCTTTCTGAAACCTTTTTTTCATCAACGTGGATTGAGTGCCGTTACGGAGCATATGTGACTCAAAACCACCTCATACGACGGCCGTTTGGCCCCATATTGGGTATTTCAGATTTTTTTGGTCATTGAAACCTACTACCAAAATTTCATCCCAATCTGGAAACTATTTTTTGAAATTTTTTTCCATCAACGTAGACTAAGTGCTGTTAAGGAGCATATGTGACTCAAAAGTCAAAACCACCTAATACAACAGCCGTTTGGCCCCATATTTGGTATTTTTAATTTTTATGGTCATTGTAACCTATCACAAAAATTTCGTCTCAATTTTTTTTGAAACCTTTTTTTCCATCAATGTGGACTAAGTGCCGTTACGGAGCATATGTGACTCAATATCAAGTCATACGACGGCCGTGTGGCCCCATATTTGGTATTCATATTTTTTTGGTCATTGAAACCTACCACAAAAATTTCGTCTCAATCTGATAACCTTTTTTCCATCAACGTGGACCGAGTGCCGTTACGGAGCCTATGTGACTCAAAAACACCTCCCACGACCGCCATTTTGCCCCATATCTGGTATTTCATATTTTTTTGGTCATTGAAACCTACCACAAATATTTCATCTCAATCTGAAAACTTTTTTTTGAAACCTTTTTTTCCATCAACGTGGACAGAGTGCCGTTACGGAGCATATGTGTGTCAAAACCACCTCAAACGACGGCTATTTGGCCCCATATTGGGTATTTCATATTTTTTGGTCATTGAAACCTACTACCAAAATTTCGTCCCAATCTCGAAACTTTTTTTTGAAACCTTTTTTTCCATCAACGTAGATTATGTGCGGTTAAGGAGCATATGTGACTCAAAAGTCAAAACCACCTCATACGACGGCAGTATGGCCCCATATTTGGTAATTCTTATTTTTTGGTCATTGAAACCTACCACAAAAATTTCGTCTCAAGATGAAAACTTTTTTTTGAAACCTTTTTTTCCATCAACGTGGACAAAGTGCCGTTACGGAGCCTATGTGACTTAAAACCACCTCATACGACCGCCATTTTTCCCCATAGTTGGTATTTCATATTTTTTTGGTTATTGAAACCTACCACAAAAATTTCGTCTCAATCTGAAAACTTTTTTTAAAAACCTTTTTTCCATCAACGTGGACTGAGTGCCGTTACGGAGCATATGTGACTCAAAACCACCTCATACGAAGGCCTTTTGGCCCCATATTTGGTATTTCATATTTTTTTTGGTCATTCAAACCTACCTCAAAAATTTCGTCCCAATCTTGAAACTTTTTTATAAACCTTTTTTTCCATCAACGTAGACTAAGGGCCGTTAAGGAGCATATGTGACTATAAAACCACCTCAAACGACAGCCTTTTTGCCCCATATTTGGTATTCTATATTTTTTTGGTCATTGAAACCTACCACCAAAATTTCGTCGCAATCTGAAAAAGTTTTTTCAATCAACGTGGATTGAGTGCCGTGACGGGGCTTATGTGACTCAAAAACACGTCATACAACGGCCGTTTAGCCCCATATTTGGTATTTCATATTTTTTTGGTCATTGAAACCCATAAAAATTTCGTCTCAGTCTGAAAACTATTTATGGAAACCTTTTTTTCCATCAACGTGGACCGAGTGCCGTTATGAAGCCTATGTGACTCAAAACCACCTCATACGACCGCCGTTTTGCCCCATATTTGGCATTCTATATTTTTTTTTGTCATTGAAACCTACCACAAAAATATTGTCTCAATCTGAAAACTTCTTTTTGAAACCTTTTTTTCATCAATGTGGACCGAGTGCCGGTGCGGAGCTTATGTGACTCAAAACCACCTCATATGACCTCCGTTTTGCCCCATATTTGGTATTTCATATTTTTTTGGTCATTGAAACATACCACAAAAATTTCGTCTCAATCTGAAAACTTTTTTTTTAAAACCTTTTTTTCCATCAACATGGACAGAGTGCCGTTACGGAGCATATGTGTCTCAAAACCACCTCATACGACGGCTGTTTGGCCCCATATTAGGTATTTCATATTTTTTGGTCATTGAAACCTACTACAAAAATTTCGTCCCAATCTGGAAACTTTTTTTGAAACCTTTTTTTCCATCAACGTAGATTATGTGCGGTTAAGGAGCATATGTGACTCAAAAGTCAAAACCACCTCATACGACTGCCGTTTGGCCCCATATTTGGTAATGCTTATTTTTTTTGTCATTGTAACCTATCACAAAAATTTTGTCTCAATTTTTTTTTGAAACCTTTTTTTCGATCAATGTGGACTAAGTGTCGTTACGGAGCTTATGTGAATCAAAACCACCTCATACGACGGCCATGTGGCCCCATATTTGGTATTTCATATTTTTTTGGTCATTGAAACCTTCCACAAAAATTTCGTCTCAAGCTGAAAACTTTTTTTTGAAACCTTTTTTTCCATCAACGTGGACAAAGTGCCGTTACGGAGCCTATTTGACTTAAAACCACCTCATACGACCGCCATTTTTCCCCATAGTTGGTATTTCATATTTTTTTGGTCATTGAAACCTACCATAAAAATTTCGTCTCAATCTGAAAACTTTTTTTTGAAACCTTTTTTTCCATCAACGTGGACAGAGTGCCGTTACGGAGCATATGTGTCTCAAAACCACCTCATACGACGGCTGTTTGGCCCCATATTGGGTATTTCATATTTTTTGGTCATTGAAACCTACAACCAAAATTCCGTCCTAATCTGGAAACTTTTTTTTGAAACCTTTTTTTCCATCAACGTAGACTATATGCGGTTAAGGAGCATATGTGACTCAAAAGTCAAAACCACCTCATACGACGGCCGTTTGGCCCCATATTTGGTAATTCTTATTTTTTTGGTCATTGTAACCTACCACAAAATTTTTGTCTCAATTTTTTTTAAACCTTTTTTTCCATCAATGTGGACTAAGTGCCGTTACGGAGCTTATGTGACTCAAAACCACCTCATACGACGGCCATGTGGCCCCATATTTGGTATTTCATATTTTTTTGGACATTGAAACCTACCACAAAATTTTCGTCTCAAGCTGAAAACTTTTTTAAAACCTTTTTTTCCATCAACGTGGACAGAGTGCCGTTACGGAGCCTATGTCACTTAAAACCACCTCATACGACCGCCATTTTTCCCCATAGTTTGTATTTTATATTTTTTTGGTCATTGAAACCTACCACAATAATTTTGTCTCAATTTTTTTTGAAACCTTTTTTTCCATCAATGTGGACTAAGTGCCGTTACGGAGCTTATGTGAATCAAAACCACCTCATACGACGGCCATGTGGCCCCATATTTGGTATTTCATATTATTTTGGTCATTGAAACCTACCACAAAAATTTCGTCTCAAGCTGAAAACTTTTTTTTGAAACCTTTTTTTCCATCAACGTGGACAGAGTGCCGTTATGGAGCCTATGTGACTTAAAACCACCTCATACGACCGCCATTTTTCCCCATAGTTGGTATTTCATATTTTTTTGGTCATTGAAACCTACCAGAAAAATTTCGTATAATCTGAAATCTTTTTTAAAAACCTTTTTTCCATCAACGTGGACTGAGTGCCGTTACGGAGCATATGTGACTCAAAACCACCTCATACGAAGGCCTTTTGGCCCCATATTTGGTATTTCATATTTTTTTGGTCATTCAAACCTACCACAAAAATTTCGTCCCAATCTGGAAACTCTTTTTTAAACCTTTTTTTCCATCAACGTAGACTGAGGGCCGTTAGGGAGCATATGTGACTCAAAACCACCTCAAACGATAGCCTTTTTGCCCCATATTTGGTATTCTATATTTTTATGGTCATTCAAACCTACCACCAAAATTTCATCGCAATCTGAAATCGTTTTTTCAATCAACGTGGATTGAGTGCCGTTACGGAGCTTATGTGACTCAAAAACACGCCATACAACGGCCGTTTGGCCCCATATTTGGTATTTCATATTTTTTTGGTCATTGAAACCAACAAAAATTTCGTCTCAGTCTGAAAACTATTTATGAGAACCTTTTTTTCCATCAACGTGGACCGAGTGTCGTTATGGAGCCTATGTGACTCAAAACCACCTCATACGACCGCCGTTTTGCCCCATATTTGGCATTCTATATTTTTTTTGTCATTGAAACCTACCACAAAAATTTCGTCTCAATCTAAAAACTTCTTTTTGAAACCTTTTTTTCATCAACGTGGACCGAGTGCCGTTACGGAGCTTATGTGACTCAAAACCAGCTCATACGACCTTCGTTTGGCCCCATATTTGGTATTTCATATTTTTTTTGGTCATTGAAACCTACTGCCAAACTTTCGTCCCAATCTGAAAACTTTTTTTGAAACCTTTTTTTCCATCAACGTAGATTAAGTGCCGTTAAGGAGCATCTGTGACTCAAAACCACCTCATACGACGGCCGTTTGGCCCCCATATTTCGTCTTTCATATTTTTTTGTTCATTGTAACCTACCACAACGTCTCAATTTTTTTTGAAACCTTTTTTTCCATCAACGTGGACTAAGTGCCGTTACGGACCATATGTGACTCAAAGCCAAGTCATACGATGGCCGTGTAGCCCCATATTTGGTATTTCATATTTTTGTGGTCATTGAAACCTAGCACCAAAATTTCGTCTCAATCTGAAAACATTTTTTTTAAACCTTTGTTTCCATCCACGTGGACAGAGTGCCGTTACGGAGCATATGTGACTCAAAAGCACCCCATACGATGGCCGTTTGGCCCCATATTGGGTATTTCATATTTTTTTTGGTCATTGAAACCTACCGCCAAAATTTTGTCCCAATCAGGAAACTTTTTTCAAACCTTTTTTCCGTCAACGTTGATTTAGTACCGTTACGGAGCATATGTGACTCAAAACAACGTCATACAACGGCCGTTTGGCCCCATATTTGGTATTTCATATTTTTTTGGTCATTGAAACCTACCACAAAAATTTTGTCTCAATCTGAAAACTTTTTTTGAAACCTTTTTTTCCATCATCGTGGACCGAGTTCCGTTACGGAGCCTATGTGACTCAAAACCACCTCACACGACCGCCATTTCGCCCCATATATGGTATTTCATATTTTTTTGGTCATTGAAACCTACCACAGAAAATTCGTCTCAATCTGAAAACTTTTTTTTGAACCTTTTTTTCCATCCACGTGGACAGAGTGCCGTTACGGAGCATATGTGACTCAAAAGCACCCCATACGATGGCCGTTTGCCCCATATTGGGTATTTCATATTTTTTTGGTCATTGAATTCTACCGCCAAAATTTTGTCCCAATTAGGAAACTTTTTTTTGAAACCTTTTTTTCCGTCAACGTGGATTGAGTGGCGTTACGCAGCATATGTGACTCAAAACAACGTCATACAACGGCCGTTTGGCCCCATATTTGGTATTTCATATTTTTTTGGTGATTGAAACCTACCACAAAAATTTTGTCTCAATTTGAAAACTTTTTTGAAACCTTTTTTTCCATCATCGTGGACCGAGTTCCGTTACGGAGCCTATGTGACTCAAAACCACCTCATACGATCGCCGTTTTGCCCCATATTTGGTATTTCATATTTTTTTGGTCATTGAAACCTACCACAAAAATTACTTCTCAATATGAAAAGTTTTTTTTTTGAAACCTTTTTTTCCATCAACGTGGACCGAATGCCGTTACGGAGCAAATGTGACCCAAAACCACCTCATACGACGGCCGTTTGGCCCCATATTTGGTATTTCATATTTTTTTGGTCATTGTAACCTACCACAAAAAATTTTGTCTCAATTTGAAAACTTTATTTTGATACCTTTTTTTCATCAACGGGGACCGAGTGCCGTTACGGAGCCTATGTGACTCAAAACCACCTCATACGACCGCCATTTTGCCCCATATTTGGTATTTCATATTTTTTTGTCATTGAAACCTACCACAAAAATTTCCTCTCAATCTAAAAACTTTTTTTGAAACCTTTTATCAACGTGGACCGAGTGCCGTTACGGAGCATATATGACTCAAAACCACCTAATACGACGGCCGTTTGGCACCATATTTGGTATTTCATATTTCTTTGGTTATTGAAAGCTACCACCACAATTTTGTCCCAATCTGGAAACTCTTTTTTGAAACCTTTTTTCCATCAACGTGGACTGACTGCCATTAAGGAGTATATGTGATTAAAAACCACCTCATATGACAGCCTTTTTGCCCCATATTTGGTATTCTATATTATTTTGGTCATTGAAACCTACCACCAAAATTTCGTCTCATTCTGATAACTTCTTTTTGAAACCTTTTTTTCCATCAACGTGGATTGAGTGCGGTGACGGAGCATATGTGACTCAAAACCATGTCATACGACGGCCGTTTGGCCCCATATTTGGTATTTTATATTTTTTTTTCGTTGAAACCTACCACAAAAATTTCGACTCAATTTTAGAAAATATTTTGGAAACCTTTTTTTCCATCAACGTGGACCGAGTGTTATTACGGAGCCTATGTGACTCAAAACCACCTCATACGACCGCCGTTTTGCCCCATATTTGGTATTCTATTTTTTTTTTTTAAACCTACCACCAAAATTTCGTCTCAAAATGATATTTTTTTTTCCATCACCGTGGACTGAGTGCCGTTACGGAGCGTATGTGACTCAAAACCACGTCATACGATGGCCTTTTGGCCCCATATTTGGTATCTCATATTTTTTTGGTCATTGAAACCTACCAAAAAAAATTGTTCTCATTCTGAAAACTTTTGTTTTAAACCTTTTTTTCCATCAATGTGGACCGAGTGCCGTTACGGAACATATGTGACACAAAACCACCTCATACGAAGGCCGTTCGGCCTCATATTTGTTATTTCATATTTTTTTGGTCATTGAAACCTACCACCAAAATTTCTTCCCAATCTGGAAAAAATTTTTTGAAACCTTTTTTTCCATCAACGTAGACTAAGTGTCGTTAAAGAGCATATGTGACTCAAAACCACCTCATACGACGGCCGTTTAGCCCCATATTTTGTATTTCATATTTGTTTTGGTCATTGTAACCTTCCACAAAAAATTCGTCTCAATTTGAAAACTTCTTTTTAAACCTTTTTTTCCATCAACGTGGACCGAGTGCCGTTACGGAGCATATGCGACAAAAAACCAAGTCATGCGACAGCCGTGTGGCCTCATATTTGGTAATTCATATTTTTTTTTGTTCATTGAAACCTTATACAAAAATTTCATCTCAATCTGAAAACTTTTTTTTGAAACCATTTTTTCCATCAACGTGGACCGAGTGCCGTTACGGAGCCTATGTGACTCAAAACCACCTCATACGATCGCCGTTTTGCCCCATATTTGGTATTTCATATTTTTTAGGTCATTGAAACCTACCACAAAAATTTCTTCTCAATATGAAAAGTTTTTTTTTGAAACCTTTTTTTCCATCAACGTAGACCGAATGCCGTTACGGAGCAAATGTGTCTCAAAACCACCTTATACGACGGCCGTTTGGCCCCATATTTTGTATTTTATATTTTTTTGGTCATTGAAACCTACCATAAAAATTTTATCTCCATCTGAAAACTTTTTTTTGTAACCTTTTTTTCCATCAACGTGGATTGAGTGCCGTTACAGAGCATATGTAACTCAAAACCACGTCATACAACGGTCGTTTTGCCCCGTATTTGGTTTTTCATATTTTTTTGGTCATTGAAACCTACCACGAAAATTACGTCTAAATTTAAAAACTTTTTTTTGAAACCTTTTTTTCCATCAACGTGGACCGAGTGCCGTTACGGCGCCTATGTGACTCAAAACCATCTCATACGACCGGCGTTTTACCCCATATTTGGTATTCCATATTTTTTTTGTCATTGAAACCTACCACCAAAATTTCGTCTCAATCAAAAACGTTTTTTTGAAACCTTTTTTTTCCATCTACGTGGACCGAGTGCCGTTACGAAGCCTATGTGACTCAAAACCATCTCATACGACCGCCGTTTTGTCCCATATTTGGTATTCTATATTTTTTTGTCTTTGAAACCTACCACCAAAATTTCGTCTCGATTTGAAAACATTTTTTTGAAACTTTTTTTCCATAAAAGTGGACTGAGTGCTGTTACGGAGCATATGTGACTCAAAACCACGTCATACGACGGCCGTTTGGCTTCATATTTGGTATTTCATATTTTTTTGGTCATTGAAACCTACCACAAAAATTTCGTCTCAATCTGAAAACTTTTTTTTCAAACCTTTTTTTCCATCAACGTGGACCGAGTGCCGTTACGGAGCATATATGACTAAAAACCACCTCATACGACGGCCGTTTTGCCCAATATTTGGTATTTCATATTTTTTTGTTCATTGTAACCTACCACAAAATTTTCGACTCAATTTTTTTAGAAACGTTTTTTTCCATCAACGTGGACTTAGTGCCGTTACGGAGCATAGGAGACTAAAAACCAAGTCATACGACGGCCGTGTGGCCCCATATTTGGTATTTCATATTTTTTTGGTCATTGCAACCGACCACAAAAATTTTGTCTCAATTTGAAAACTTTTTTTTGATACCTTTTTTTCATCAACGTGGACCGAGTGCCGTTACGGAGCCTATGTTACTCAAAACCACGTCATACGACCGCCATTTTGCTCCATATTTGGTATTTCATATTTCTTTGGTCATTGAAAGCTTCCACCAAAATTTTGTCCCAATCTGGAAACTTTTTTTTGAAACCTTTTTTGCATCAACGTGGACTGAGTGCCATTGAGGAGCATATGTGACAAAAAACCACCTCATATAACAGCCTTTTTGCCCCATATTTGGTATTCTATATTTTTTAGGTCATTGAAATCAACCACCAAAATTTCGTCTCAATCTGAAAACTTCTTTTAGAAACCTTTTTTTCCATCAACGTGGATTGAGTGTCGTTACGGAGCATATGTGACTCAAAACCACGTCATACGACGGCCGTTTGGCCCCATATTTGGTATTTCATATTTTTTTTTCCATTGAAACCTACCACAAAAATTTCGTCTCAATTTGAAAACCTATTTTGGAAACCTTTTTTTCCATCAACGTGGACCGAGTGCCATTACGGAGCCTATGTGACTCCAAACCACCTCATACGACCGCCGTTTTGCCCCATATTTGGTATTCTATATTTGTTTTTTCATTGAAACCTACCACCAAATTTTCGTCTCAATATGAATTTTTTTTAATACCTTTTTTTCTATCAACTTGGTTTGAATGACATTACGGAGCATATTTCACTCAAAACCACGTCATACGACGGCCGTTTGGCCCCATATTTGGTATTTCATAATTTTTTGGTCATTGAAACCTACCACAAAAATTTCGTCACAATCTGAAAACTATTTTTTGAAACCTTTTTTCATCAACGTGGACCGAGTGCCGTTAAGGAGCATATGTGACTCAAAACCACCTCATACGACGGTCGTTTGGCCCCATATTTTGTATTTCATATTTTTTTGGTCATTGAAACCTACAACAAAAATTTCGCCCCAATCAGGAAACTTGTTTTTGAAACCTTTTTTTCCATTAACGTAGACTAAGTGCCATTAAGGAGCATATGAGACTCAAAACCACCTCATACGACAACCAATTTTCCCCATATTTGGTATTCTATATTTTTTTTGTCATTGAAACCTACCACAAAAATTTCGTCTCAAACCTTTCCATCACCGTGGACTGAGTGCCGTTACGGAGCATATGTGACTCAAAACCACGTCATACGATGGCCGTTTGGCCCCATATTTGGTATCTCATATTTTTTTGTTCATTGAAACCTAATACAAAAATTTTATCTCAATCTGAAAACTTTTTTTTGAAACCATTTTTTCCATCAACGTGGACTGAGTGCGGTTACGGAGCCTATGTGACTCAAAACCACCTCATACGATCGTCGTTTTGCCCCATATTTTGTATTTCATATTTTTTTGGTCATTGAAACCTACCACAAAAATTTCTTCTCAATATGAAAAGTTTTTTTTTTGAAACCGTTTTTTCCATGAACGTGGACCGAATGCCGTTACGGAGCAAATCTCACTCAAAACCACCTTATACGACGGCCGTTTGGCCCCATATTTGGTATTTTATATTTTTTTGGTCATTGAAACCTACCACAAAAATTTTGTCTCCATCTGAAAACTTTTTTTGAAACCTTTTTTTTATCAACGTGGACCGAGTGCCGTTACGGAGCATATGTGACTCAAAAACACCTCATACGACGGCCGTTCCACCCCAAATTGGGTATTTCATATTTTTTTGGTCATTGAAACCTACCACCAAAATTTTGTCCCATTCAGGAAACTTTTTTTTGAAACCTTTTTTTCCGTCAACGTGGACCG
The DNA here is from genome assembly GCA_947645195.1 of Patellifolia procumbens. Classification (NCBI taxonomy): domain Eukaryota; kingdom Viridiplantae; phylum Streptophyta; class Magnoliopsida; order Caryophyllales; family Amaranthaceae; genus Patellifolia; species Patellifolia procumbens. The sequence continues at coordinate 445,451 of CANSGD010001099.1, forward strand.
AGTGCCGTTACGGAGCCTAAGTGACTCTAAACCATCTCATACGACCGCCGTTTTACCCCATATTTGGTATTCTTTATTTTTTTAGGTCATTGTAACCTACAACCAAAATTTCGTCTCAATCTGAAAACTTTTTTTTTAACCTTTTTTTCCATCAACGTGGATTGAGTGCCGTTACAGAGCATATGTAACTCAAAACCACGTCATACAACGTTCGTTTTGCCCCATATTCGGTTTTTCATATTTTTTTGTTCATTGAAACCTACAACAAAAATTTCGTCTAAATTTGAAAACTTTTTTTTGAAACCTTTTTTTCCATCAACGTGGACCGAGTGCCGTTACGGCGCCTATGTGACTCAAAACCATCTCATACGACCGCCGTTTTGCCCCATATTTGGTATTCCATATTTTTTTGGTCATTGAAACCTACCACCAAAATTCGTCTCAATCAAAAACGTTTTTTTGAAACCTTTTTTTCCATCTACGTGGACCGAGTGCCGTTACGAAGCCTATGTGACTCAAAACCATCTCATACGACTGCCGTTTTGCCCCATATTTGGTATTCTATATTTTTTTGTCTTTGAAACCTACCACCAAAATTTTGTCTCGATTTGAAAACATTTTTTTGAAACTTTTTATTCCATAAAAGTGGACCGAGTGCTGTTACGGAGCATATGTGACTCAAAACCACGTCATACGACTGCCGTTTGGCTTCATATTTTGTATTTCATATTTTTTTTGTCATTGAAACCTACCACAAAAATTTCGTCTCAATCTGAAAACATTTTTTGTAACCTTTTTTTCCATCAATGTGGACCGAGTGCCGTTACGGAGCATATATGACTCAAAACCTCCTCATACGACGGCCGTTTGGCCCAATATTTGGTATTTCATATTTTTTTGTTCATTGTAACCTACTAAAAAAATTTCGACTCAAAATTTTTTTGAAACGTTTTTTTCCATCAACGTGGACTTAGTGCCGTTACGGAGCATATGAGACTAAAAACCAAGTCATACGACGGCCGTGTGGCCCCATATTTGGTATTTCATATTTTTTTGGTCATTGCAACCGACCACAAAAAATTTGTCTCAATTTGAAAACTTTTTTTTTGATACCTTTTTTTCATCAACGTGGACTGAGTGCCGTTACGGAGCCTATGTGACTCAAAACCACCTCATACCACTGCCATTTTGCCCCATATTTGGTATTTCATATTTCTTTGGTCATTGAAAGCTACCACCAAAATTTTGTCCCATTATGGAAACTTCATTTTGAAACTTTTTTTCCATCAACGTGGACTGAGTGCCATTAAGGAGCATATGTGACTAAAAACCACCTCATATAACAGCCTTTTTGCCCCATATTTGGTATTCTATATTTTTTAGGTCATTGAAACCTACCACCAAAATTTCGTCTCAATCTGAAAACTTCTTTTTGAAACCTTTTTTTCCATCAACGTGGATTGAGTTCCGTTACGGAGCATATGTGACTCAAAACCACGTCATACGACGGCCGTTTGGCCCCATATTTGGTATTTCATATTTTTTTTTCATTGAAACCTACCAAAAAATTTCGTCTCAATTTGAAAACATATTTTGGAAACGTTTTTTTCCATCAACGTGGACCGAGAGCCATTACAGAGCCTATGTGACTCAAAACCACATCATACGACCGCCGTTTTGCCCCATATTTGGTATTCTATATTTTTTTTTTCATTGAAACCTACCACCAAAATTTCGTCTCAATATGAATTTTTTTTAAACCTTTTTTTCTATCAACTTGGTTTGAATGACATTACGGAGCATATTTCACTCAAAACCACGTCATATGACGGCCGTTTGGCCCCATATTTGGTATTTCATAATTTTTTGGTCATTGAAACCTACCACAAAAATTTCGTCTCAATCTGAAAACTATTTTTTGAAACCTTTTTTTTCATCAACGTGGACCGAGTGCCGTTAAGGAGCATATGTGACTCAAAACCACCTCATACGACGGTCGTTTGGCCCCATATTTGGTATTTGATATTTTTTTGGTCATTGAAACCTACAACCAAAATTTCGTCACAATCTGAAAACTTGTTTTTGAAACCTTTTTTTCCATCAACGTAGACTAAGTGCTGTTAAGGAGCATATGAGACTCAAAACCACCTCATACGACAACCAATTTGCCCCATATTTGGTATTCTTTATTTTTTTGGTCATTGAAACCTACCACCAAAATTTCGTCTAAATCTGAAAACTTTTATAAATATTTTTTTCCATCAGCGTGACGGCCGTTTTGCCCCATATTTGGTATTTCATATTTTTTTGGTCATTGTAACCTACCACAAATATTTCATCAAAGTCTGAACTCTTTTTTTTTGAAACCCTTTTTTTTTATTTTGGTAATTTAAGAATTGTATATCAACAAGGAATCTTTTTACAACCTATCATTTGGAAGGGACAGACCCCAACTCAAAATATTAACAGAAGGCTAAGAATGAAGACTGTTAATCCATATCCTATCTTTTTCTTTCCATCAACGTGGACCCAGTGCCGTTACGGAGCCTATGTGACTCAAAACCACCTCATACCAGAGCCGTTTTGCCCCATATTTGGTATTCTATATTTTTTTTGTCTTTGAAACCTACCACAAAAATTTCGTCTCAATCTGAAACCTTTTTTTCCATCACCGTGGACTAAGTGCTGTTACAAAGCATATGTGACTCAAAACCACGTCATACGATGGCCGTTTGGCCCCATATTTGGTATCTCATATTTTTTTGGTCATTGAAACCTACCAAAAAATTTTCTTCTCATTCTGAAAACTTTTTTTTTAAACCTTTTTTTTCCATCAATGTGGACCGAGTGCCGTTACGGAACATATGTGACTCAAAACCACCTCATACGACGGCCGTTCGGCCTCATATTTGTTATTTCATATTTGTTTGGTCATTGAAACCCACCACAAAAATTTTGTCTCAATCAAAAAAAATTTTTTTGAAATCTTTTTTTCCAGCAACGTGGACCGAGTGCTGTTACCGAGCGTATGTGACTCAAAATCACCTCATACGATCGCCGTTTTGCCCCATATTTGGTATTTCATATTTTTTTGGTCATTGAAACCTACCACAAAAATTTCTTCTCAATATGAAAAGTTTTTTTTTTGAAACCTTTTTTTCCATCAACGTGGACCGAATGCCGTTACGGAGCAAATGTGACTCAAAACCACCTCATACGACGGCCGTTTGGCCCCATATTTGGTATTTGATTTTTTTTTGCTCATTGAAACCGACCACAAAAATTTCGTCTCAATCAAAAAACTTTTTTTTGAAACCTTTTTTTCCAGCAACGTGGACCGAGTGCTGTTACCGAGCGTATGTGACTCAAAACCACGTCATACGACGGTCGTTTGACCCCATATTTGGTATTTCATATTTTTTTGGTCATTGGCACCTACAACAAAAATTTCGTCCCAATCTGAAAACTTTTTTTAAAACTTTTTTTTCCATCAACGTGGTATGAGTGCCCGTTACGGAGCCTAAGTGACTCAAAACCACCTCATACGACCGCCGTTTTGCCCCATATTTTTGGTCATTGAAACCTACCATAAAAATGTCGTCTCAATCTGGATAATTTTTTTTGAAAGCTCTTTTTCCATCAATGTGGAGTGAGTGCCGTTACGGAACATATGTGACTCAAAACCACCTCATACGACGGCCGTTTGGCCCCATATTTAGTATTTCATATTTTTTTTGGTCATTCAAACCTACCACAAAAATTTCGTCCCAATCTGGGAACTTTTTTTTGAAACCTTTTTTTTCCATCAACGTAGACTAAGTGACGTTAAGGAGCATATGTGACTTAAAACCACCTCATACGGCGGCCGTTTGTCCCAATATTTGGTATTTCATATATTTTTTTGTCATTATAACCTACCACAAAAATTTCGTCTCAATTTGAAAATTTCTATTTCAAACCTTTTTTTCCATCAACGTGGACCGAGTGCCGTTACGGAGCATATGTGACTCAAAACCACCTCATACGCGGCCGTTTGGCCCCATATTTGGTATTTCATATTTTTTTTGTCATTGAAACTTACCACAAAAATTTAGTCTCAATGTGAAATCTTTTTTTTGAAACCTTTTTTTCCATCAATGTGGACCGAGTGTCGTTACGGAGCATATGTGACTCAAAACCACCTCATACGATGGCCGTTTGGCCCCATAAGTGGTATTTCATATTTTTTTGTCATTGAAACCTACCACAAAAATTTCGTCTTAACCTGGATACTTTTTTGTAAAGCTTTTTTTTCCATCAACGTGGAGTGAGTGCCGTTACGGTGCATATGTGACTCAAAACCACCTCATACGACGGCCGTTTGGCCCCATATTTGGTATTTCATATTTTTTTGGTCATTGAAACCTACCACCAAAATTTCGTCTCAATTTGAAAACTTTTTTTTGAAACCATTTTTTCCATCAACGTGGACCGAGTGCCGTTACGAAGCGTATGTGACCCAAAACCAAGACATACAACGGTCATGTGGCCCCATATTTGGTATTTCATATTTTTTTGGTCATTGAAACCTACCATAAAAATTTCGTCTCAATCCGAAAACTTTTTTTTTGAAACCTTTTTTTCCATCAGCGTGGACTGAGTGCTGTTATGGCGCCTATGTGACTCAAAACCACCTCATACGACGGCCGTTTGTCCCCATATTTGGTAATTCATATTTTTTTGGTCATTGTAACCTACCACAAAAATTTTGTCTCAATTTGAAAACTACTTTTTGAAACCATTTTTTCCATCAACGTGGACTGAGTGCCGTTACGGAGCATATGTGACTCAAAACCAAGTCTTACGACGGCCGTGTGGCCCCATAATTGGTATTTCATGTTTTGTTGGTCATTGAAACCTACCACAAAAATTTCGTCTCAATCTGAAAACTTTTTTTTGAAACCTTTTTTTCCATCAACGTGGACGAGTGCCGTTACGGAGCCTATGTGACTCAAAACCACCTCATACGACGGCCGTTTGGCCCCATATTTGGTATTTCATATTATTTTGGTCGTAGAAACCTACCAAAAAAAAATTCGTCTCAAGGTGAAAACTATTTTTTGAAAACTATTTTTTTTTTGGTAATTTAAAAGTGGCATATCATCAAGAAACCTTTTTACAACCTATCTCCTCTTGGAAGGGACAAAACCCCAACTCAAGGTATCATATACAAGTAAGGACTAAGTACAAAGTTTATGAATCCATTCCCTATCTTTTACTTTCAATTTACAAGTATAGAGTAATTTTGATCTCTGAATAACAAAAAACTTAATCCTTTGAACTGTATAGTCTACCGAAGGTGTCTTGGCTAGCCAGAAAGTCTGGTTCCTTGCCCTCCACACATGATACAGAAGACTAGCAATAGTGGCTTTGGACACCTGCGGCTGCCCAAGAGTGAGCTTCCTCCCCTTCTGAGCCACTAGATCAACTGCTTCATATTATAAAACTGTTGTTGTACTCCTAGCCAGACTTTCTTGTGTAATGACAATCAAAGAATATATGCTGGTGTTTTTCTTGTTGCCACTCATAAATTTAACATGACTGAGTTGCACAGGTCATAAACCTGGCTATCCTTTCTTTAACTGGGAGCCTTTGTTGTACAGCCACCCACCATAGGAAGCTATGCTTAGGCATAACTAGTTTGCTCCAAATGATGCCATGCCATTCCACTTTGGTCCCCATATTCACAATGCCATGATAGGTATTATCAATGGAATAGGTACCAGTATGCCACCAAGGCTGAAGGAGCCATTTTTGTAGTTCATTTTAACCTTGCTAAGCTGTTTCGAGACCCAACAGCCATTGGTGGTAGGATTATACCCCCACCAATCTTGACCTTTCAAGTATACACTGTGTACCCACTTGACCCAAAGAGTGTCCTTCTTTTCTGCAATTTGCCAAGCAATCTTTCCCACTGCAATCATGTTCCCCCATATTTCCTAGGCTTGCAGACTGAGTCCCATTTCACAAATCCAGTTTTATAGCCTTCAGTTTGCCCTTCCCAAAGAAACCTTCTACAGAGCTGGTTAACTCTAGCAATGACAGTTTTTGGGAGTATGAGTATTTGCATCCAGTTTGTACAAATACTCATAAGCACAGAGTTGACTAACTGTAATCTACCAGCAAAGGAAAGATGCCTTGATTGCCATCCTGTGATTCTCTGTATAATTTTGTTGACCAAGTGATCACAATCTTGAGTAGTAAGCTTCCTGTTACATATGGGCATTTCCAACTACCTGAAGGGCAATGCTCCTAGCTTAAAACCAGATTTCTGCAGCAGCTTTAGTACATCAGTATCAGCCATGTTAACATGATAAAGCTCAGACTTCCCCTTGTTGGCCACTAAACCTGATACAAGCTCAAAGTGTTTATGGCCTTTAAGTAGCAATCTAGCACTTTGAATCTCCCCTGTGCAAAATACCAACAAGTCATCAGCAAAGCATAAATTGTTCATTTTCAAATCAGCACACCTATGGTGGAATTTAAAATCCTTCCTTCCCCCTAGGTATTTTAATGTTCTTGTCAAATATTCCATAGAAAGAGTGAACAGCAAAGGAGAAACAGGATCTCCTTGTCTTAGCCCCCTTCTTGAGCTAAAGAACCCTTGACTAGTCCCATTAATGAGCAAAGTGAAACTGGCAGTTGTGATACATGCCATAATGATTTTAACGAAGTGTTTTGGAAACTTCAGAGCCTCCAATAGATCTTTCAAGAAACTCCATTCAACAGTATCATATGCTTTCTGTAGGTCAATCTTCATCATGCAGCTAGTAGTTGAGTATTTCCTAGCATAATGCCTCACTAGGTCTTGGCAAACCAAAATGTTGTTAAGAATACTTCTGCCACAAATTAAAGCCCCCTGGTTTTGGGATACAATGTGTGGTAGGACAATCTTGAGTCTGGAGCATATTAGCTTGGAAATGCATTTATATAGAACAAAACAATAGGCAATTGGCCTATATTCATGCACTTTACTAGGACAATTCACCTTTGGTACTAATGAAATAGAAGTAGTGTTAACTACATTAAGCATTTCACCTGTTTGGAAGAATTCCTGAATTGCAGCTATCATATCAGGTCCCACAATATCCCATCTTGCTTTGAAGAAGTAGCTACCATAGCCATCAATGCCTGGAGCTTTAGCATCAGGTATGGACCATAGAGCTTCCGTAATCTCAGCAGGAGTGAAGGACATGTTTAGTGTATCTTGCAGCTCCTCAGATAGGATTTCACCCTATTGAATAATTCTGGCTTTGAGCTTGGAAACTGGATGAGTATCATTCATAAATCTAGAGAAGTGATTTATGAATTTATCATAGACCTCTTGAGGGTCTGTAATCCATTCTTCTGCATTGTCTTGAACAATATTGATTCTATTCTTGTTGATTCTGGCTTTAACTGCTTGATGGAAAACAATAGTGTTGTCATCCCTCCAAAAAAAACAATCTTCCTTAGTCTTCTGCTTCAAGAACTCTAGGTAGTCTAGCTTGGCTTTGTTAAAATGTTGTGCAGCCTCATACTCCCCTCTTATCATCACAGTGTCAGCATGGTTGTTGTGCTTTGCTTCCTGAGCTGAATCAATCCTTTTTGAAGCTTGCCTAACATTGCTAGCTACATCACCAATCTGAAAACTTTTTTTTGAAACCATTTTTTCCATTAACATGGACTGGTTGCCGTTACGGAGCATATGCGACTAAAACCACATCATACGACGGCCGTTTGGCCCCATATTTGGTATTTCATAATTTTTAGGTCATTGAAACCTACCAAAAAAATTGGTCTTAATCTGAAAACATTTTTTTGAAACCTTTTTTTCCATCAATGTGGACCGAGTGCTGTTATGGAGCATATGAGACTCAAAACCAACTCATACGACGGCCGTTTGGCCCCATATTTGGTATTTCATATATTTTTGGTCATTGAAACCAACCACAAAAATTTCGTCTCAATCTGGTATCTTATTTTTGAAACCTGTTTTTCCATCAACGTGGAGTGAGTGCCGTTACGGAGCATCTGTGACTCAAAACCACCTCATCCGATGGCCGTTTGGCCCCATATTAGGTATTTTGTTTTTTTTTGTCATTGAAACCAATCACAAAAATTTCGTCCCAATCTGGAAACTTTCTTTTGAAACCTTTTTTTCCATCAACGTAGACTAAGTGTCGTTACGGAGGATATGTGACTCAAAACCACCTCATACGACGGCCGTTTGACCCCATATTTGGTATTCTATATTTTCTTTGGTCATTGTAACCTACCACAAAAATTTTGTCTCAATTTGAAAACTTTTTTTTTGAACCTTTTTTCCATCAACGTGGACTGATTGCCGTTACAGAGCATATATGACTCAAAACCACGTCATACGACGGCCGTTAAAATGGCCCCATATTTGGTATTTCATATTTTTTTGGTCATTCAAACCCACCACAAAAATTTCGTCTTAATCTGGTAACTTTTTTTTGAAACCATTTTTTTTTTAGATAAGTGAAAAAATATATTAAGTACCAAACACCATTACAATCTACTCCAAAGTGATGGCAACCCTTCTAGGAAGGCTCCCCAAACACCTAAGAGTAACTATTACAATTGGAGCTCATCTAGCCAACATTTGATCTTAGAGAAGGCCTTAGAGTTATAAACTAGTTTCATCCTAGTTCTAATTACAAATTTGATAGAAGCAGAACAACTATCAACACTAGGAACATAACTACACCAATAAGGTTGATTTCTAGCAATCCAAATATGGTACACAACAGCAGCCACAACAGAAAAAACTACTTTCCTTTTCGCTTGAGACATGTTACCCCTTTTACTGATCCAGTTAAGGCAGTCATCCATCCACCTCTTCTTAATCTTGATCCATACCAGGCATTCCTCCCATATCTGCTTGCTGAACAAACAGTGAAACAGTAACTTATCAAGGCTCTCAGTGTGAGATCCACAGATGGTACATGAGTCCTCATTACAGACACCAATTTTCTTGAGCTTTTCTCTTGTCATAATCCTTTGATGTGCTGCTAACCATATCATAAAACTATGTTTAGGTGTGTTTAACCTATTCCATACAATCCTGTCCCATACCACTTTGGTACCCCTCTTCTGTGCTTGTTTATAACACTTACCAATGAAGAAGACTTGGCCAGGTTGAGGAAGCCAGGGTGCTTGTTTAATTTCATCTCTGACTTGGCAGAAGTATCTCCATATCCAGCTAGTTGTGGTTTTAGGGTGGTGATGCCACCAGTCATCTCCCTGAATGTAAACAGAATTAACCCACCTCACCCAAAGGGTGTCTTTCTTCTCAGCAATGGCCCATATTTGCTTACTAACTGCTAAGAGGTTCCAAAGCTTAATATCTCTAACACCCAAGCCTCCATGGCTCTTCCTGCTGCAGACTTTTTCCCAATTAACATAACCAGGTTTAAAGTAGTTAGCATTACCTTGCCATAAGTATACTCTGCAAATTTGATTGATTCTTGAAAGAACAGCCTCAGGGAAAATGAAAATCTGCATCCAATAGTTGCAAACACTCATTAGCACAGAGTTTACAAGCTGAAGTCTACCAGCAAATGACAGTGTTCTATGCTGCCAAGATTTGATCCTAAACAGCATCTTCTCAACTAACTTCTCACAATCTGCAATTCTCAACTTTTTGGTGGAGATGGGAGCACCAAGATATTTGAGGGGCCAGGCACCAGAACTAAACCCAGACATTCTTGTTATCCTATGAAAATCTGTAGCTTTCATATTAGCCTGAAAAATTTCAGATTTAAGTTTATTTGCAGCTAGTCCAGAAGATTTCTCAAAGATTTTCAAGCCTTGAAGCATCAAGTAGACACTTCTATAGTCTCCTCTACTGAACACCATAAGATCATCAGCAAAACAAAGGCTATTCAATTTCAAATCTTGACATCTGGGGTGGAAATGAAAATCACTTTTTCCCCTTGATAATTTAGTATTCTAGTGAGATACTCCATACATAAGACAAATATAAGGGGGGAAATAGGATCCCCTTGTCTTAATCCTCTCTTAGCCTCAAACAGTTCAGTACATGCCCCATTAAAGAGAATAGTATATTTGGTAGTAGTTATACATACCATCAGGATATCAATGAAATCCTTAGGGAAGTTAAGGGCCTGAAGTAAATCATGCACAAAGTGCCATTCAATAGTATCATAGGCTTTTTGCAGGTCAATTTTCATCAAACAGCTTCTGGCAGCTTGTTTTCTAGTATAATGCTTGACAAGATCTTGACATAGCAGTATATTATCAATGATACTTCTACCAGCCACAAATGCACTCTGACTTTGGCTAACCAGACCAGGCAGGACTCTTTTCAATCTTGAACATAAGAGTTTGGAGATGATTTTGTATATCACTGTACAGCAGGCTATGGGTCTGTAGTCTCCAACATGTGAAGGGCAATCAACCTTAGGAACTAAGGTTATTGCTGTAGTATTTATAGCTTGAAGCATTCTGCCTGAGCTAAATACTTCTTGCGCAGCAGAGATGACATCTTGTCCCACCATATCCCAAGCATCCTTGAAAAAACTGCTTCCATATCCATCTACCCCAGGAGACTTGTTGCTAGGGATAGACCATAGTGCTAATTTAATTTCTTCTCCTGTGAAATGGAGGTTCAGGAGATCATGTTGAGCATCCACCAAGACAGGCCCTTGAAGAATGTAACTGCTATTGATAGGTAGAACATCACTTTTTGTGTTAGCAACAAAATTGCTAAAGCGCTTCAAGAAGATATTCTTCTCCTCTGCATGCTCATACACCCAGACTTCATCACTACTCATAATAGCATTAATGTTATTTCTCTGAGCCAATAATTTAACACTATTATGAAATTTTTTGGTATTATTATCACCATCAAGAATCCACTCCCCTTTTGCTTTCTGACTCAAAAAAGAAAGGTAATTGCCCTGAGCATCTTTGAGCTTTTGATGTGCTATATATTCAGCATGCACAAGACTGACATTCGTGGGATCCAAATGCAACTGATTCTGGCAAGCTTTAAGAGCAACAACAGCATGTAGATGAGCAGCTTCAACATCTCCAAATCTATCCTTGTTGAGCTTCTTAAGGCCTTGCTTTAAAATTTTCAGTTTCTGCCACACTTGGAACATCCTATAGCCATGAATTTGCTGTTGCCAAGCTACTTTAACCACATTTAGAAAGCTCTCACATTTACTCCACATCTGAAAATACCTGAAGGGAATCTTGCCTTGGGGAGTGGGAAAACACTTAATCAAAGCTGGGGAGTGATCAAAATATCCCTCAGGAAGGAAGATCACTTCAACTGATTTGAAGAGATTTAGCCAATCATCATTAGCAACAACCCTATCCAGTTTTGCAAGCACTATATCTTCATTATCTTGCTTATTATTCCATGTGTAAAACCTACCAATAAATTTGACATCAGTCAAATTACAGTAATTGAGGCAACTCTGAAAAGCTGCAATCTCTCTACTAGTTACTGCAGCCCCAACTTCATACTTGAGCACATTATTGAAGTCACCCATCATCATCTAAGGACCAACTAGAGAGCTACCTATCTTTTCGAAGTCCTTCCATAATACACATCTATCAGCAGCATCATTATGAGCATAAATTATAGAACAAGCAAATGAAACCTTAGAGCTGCAAGAAGTAGCAACACAGTGCACAAACTGGTCAGTGCAGAATCTGATGTCCACCTCAAAAACTCTAGGGTCCCAAGCAATGATAATTCTACCCCTTCCATGCCATGGTAAGTTTGTAGTGATATTCCAACCTGGAAATAAGTTCAGATACAAGGCCCCCAATTTGTGCTCCCTGATCTTGGTTTCAAGGAGACAAACAAGCTTAGCTTTATGTAAAGAAATAAGGTTCTTCACCTCTTTCTGCTTAGCTAACTTGTTTATACCCCTTACATTCAAACAAATGATATTATCCATTCACAATAGGGGTAGTCAACCCCTTATCAATTAGCTCATCATTACCTCTGTCATCAGGGAGGGTATCTGCAGTAGCAACTTCAGTAGGTACCTGTTGCAGCACCTCAAATCTATTGGGACTTGTCTGGCTTGTACTGACAGCAGCATTGACAGTAGGAGTTTGCTGTTTTTTAAATTTACTGGAGACTGGTCTGAAACCTTCCTCATCAACCAACGGCTCCTGGTTCAATTTAGGGTTCACTTTGGGTCTCCATTCCTGCTTCTTTCTAACAATCCTACAATCATCACCTGTATGGCCTATCTTCTTGCAATGCTTGCAAATTTCAGGTTTCCACTCATATTCAATAATCTGATTGAGAGGTACACCATGTTCATTCAAGAAAGAAATAGAGTCAGGATATACCTGATCCACCAACACTTCCACCAGCACTCTTGCATACATCAACCTATCTCTCTTCTCTGTAGCTTGATCAACCTTTACAAAGTCACCTAAAGCCTGTACTATTTTGGTAAGGCTTCGACCTCCCAATATTTCACATTTAGCTTTGGGAGTTTAACCCAAATAGGGACCTTTTTCACCACTTGGTCTCCAATATCAGCATCAATGTCCTATGATTTGACAATCAAAGGCTTAGAATCAAAGCTGAAATGGCCAGTAAGAGCCAAATTTTTTCCACCCATGTCACTAAACGTCACCATAATAGTCCCCTTGCCAACTTGAGCAATCTTATCAATACCCATTTTTCCCCAAATCCTCTTTAGAAACCCTTCCATTACAGAAAAAGGTGGATTAGCTCCTACCACAAAACAGAAAATGGCTGTTTGCCAATAGTCTACCTCCTCAGCAACATCATCTAGTTCTATTTTAGGTAACTGCTCCATTTGAGGAGGCTGCTCATCTATAACATTTAGCTTACTGAAGCTCTTCTTCCCAGTGTTCATCTCTACACTAACAGCAGAGCCAAATAAAATGTTCTTACTAGGATTGCTATGCTTGAACTTACCTCTAGAACATGAGGCATGATCACCAGTGTTAGATTTCAGAGCTGAAACCCATTCTGAGAATCTTCTCAGAGCTTGAGGGTTAACTTCATCCCCATCAGAATGTACAATAGGCGTATCTGGATTGAACTCCTCATCACTTGTAATGTCTAGATCAGAAATGTCTTCGTCTTCCTCAGTCAGTTTGCCTTTCTGCTTCAGATCAATAGAGGTTTTAGCTATGGAATCAGAGTCTACTTTGCTTCTTGCATTCTTTCTCTTTGGGGGTCTGCCTCTCTTGCCCCCTGCCCTGGCTTCCACAGATGGTGGAGGTGGGAAGGAGAAATCGCCTCAGAAGAGAGAGAACTTTCTATTTTCTTGAAACTTTTTTTCCATCAACTTGAAACCTTTAGAAACCATTTTTTCCATCAACGTGGACTGAGTGCCGATACGGAGCATATATGACTCAAGACCACCACATACGACAGCCGTTTTGCCCCATATTTGGTATTCTATATTTTTTTGGTCATTGAAACCTACCACCAAAATTTCGCCTTAATCTGAAAAGTTTTTTTGAAACCTTTTTTTTCCATCAACATGGACTGAGTGCCGTTAGGGAGCATATGTGACTCAAAACCAAGTCATAGGACGGCCGTGTGGCCCCATATTTGGTATTTCATATTTTTTTGGTCATTGAAACCTACCAAAAAAATTTCGTCTTAATCTGAAAACTTTTTTTTGAAACCTTTTTTTCCATTAATGTGGACCGAGTGTTGTTACGGAGCATCTGTTACTCAAAACCACCTCATACGACGGCCGTTTGTCCCCATATTTGGTATTTCATATTTTTTGGTCATTGTAACCTACCACAAAAATTTTGTCTCAATTTGAAAACTTCTTTTTGAAATCATTTTTTCCATCAACGTGGACTGAGTGCCGTTACGGAGCATATGTGACTCAAAACCAAGTCCTACGACGGCCGTGTGGCCCCATAATTGGTATTTCATGTTTTGTTGGTCATTGAAACCTACCACAAAAATTTCGTCTCAATCTGAAAACTTTTTTTTGAAACCTTTTTTTCCATCAACGTGGACGAGTGCCGTTACGGCGCCTATGTGACTCAAAACCACCTCATACGACGGCCGTTTGGCCCCATATTTGGTATTTCATATTTTTTTGGTCGTTGAAACCTACCATAAAAAATTTCGTCTCAAGGTGAAAACTTTTTTTTGAAAACTTTTTTTTTTTGGTAATTTAAAAGTGGCATATCATCAAGAAACCTTTTTAAAACCTATCTCCTCTTGGAAGGGACAAAACCCCAACTCAAGGTATCATATACAAGTAAGGACTAAGTACAAAGTTTATGAATCCATTCCCTATCTTTTACTTTCAATTTACAAGTATAGAGTAATTTTGATCTCTGAATAACAAAAAACTTAATCCTTTGAACTGTATAGTGTACCGAAGGTGTCTTGGCTAGCCAGAAAGTCTGGTTCCTTGCCCTCCACAAATGATACAGAAGACCAGCAATAGTGGCTTTGGACACCTGCGGCTGCACAAGAGTGAGCTTCCTCCTCCTTATGAGCCAATGGATCAACTGCTTCATATTATAAAACTGTTGTTGTACTCCTAGCCACACTCCAATCTCTTGCTAGACCCCTCTTGTGTAATGACAATAAAAGAATATATGCTGGTGTGTTTCTTGTTGCAACTCACAAATACAACATGACTGAGTTGCACAGGTCATAAACCTGGCTATCCTTTCTCTAACTGGGAGCCTTTGTTGTACAGCCACCCACCATAGGAAGTTATGCTTAGGCATAACTAGTTTGCTCCAAATGATGCCATGCCATTCCACTTTGGTCCCCATATTCGCAATGCCATGATAGGTTTTATCAATGGAATATGTACTAGTAGGCCACCAAGGCTGAAGGAGCCATTTTTGTAGTTCATTTAAACCTTGCTAAGCTGTTTCCAAACCCAACTGCCATTGGTGGTAGGATTATTCCCCCACCAATCTTGACCTTTTAAGTATACACTGTGTACCCACTTGACCCAAAGAGTGTCCTTCTTTTCTGCAATTTGCCAAGCAATCTTTCCCACTGCAATCATGTTCCAAAGAGCCAAGTCTCTCACACCCAGGCCCCCATATTTCCTAGGCTTGCAGACTGAGTCCCATTTCACAAATCCAATTTTATAGCCTTCAGTTTGCCCTTCCCAAATAAACCTTCTGCAGAGCTGGTTATCTCTTACAATGACAGTTTTTGGGAGTATGAGTATTTGCATCCAGTTTGTACAAATACTCATAAGCACAGAGTTGACTAACTGCAATCTACCAGCAAAGGAAAGATGCCTTGATTGCCATCCTGTGATTCTCTGCATAATTTTGTTGACCAAGTGATCACAATCCTGAGTAGTAAGCTTCCTGTTACATATGGGCATTCCCAACTACCTAAAGGGCAATGCTCCTAGCTTAAAACAAAAAATCTGCACCAGCTTAAGTACATCAGTATCAGCCATGTTAACTTGATAAAGCTCAGACTTCCCCTTGTTGGCCACTAAACCTGATACAAGCTCAAAGTGTTTAAGGCCTTGAAGTAGCAATCTAGAACTTTGAATCTTCCCTTTGCAAAATACCAACAAGTCATCAGCAAAGCATAAATTATTCATTTTCAAATCAACACACCTAGGGTCGAATTTAAAATCCTTCCTTCCCCCTAGGTATTTTAATGTTCTTGTCAAATATTCCATACAAAGAGTGAACAACAAAGGAGAAACAGGGTCTCCTTGTCTTAGCCCCCTTCTTGAGCTAAAGCACCCTTGACTAGTCCCATTAATGAGCAAAGTGAAACTGGCAGTTGTGATACATGCCATAATTATTTTAACGAAGTGTATTGGAAACTTCAGAGCCTCCAGTAGATCTTTCAAGAAACTCCATTCAACAGTATCATATGCTTTCTGTAGGTCAATCTTAATCATGCAGCTAGGAGTTGATTGTTTCCTAGCATAATGCCTCAATAGGTCTTGGCAAACCAAAATGTTGTTAAGAATACTCCTGCCACAAAATAAAGCCCCCTGGTTTTGGGATACAATGTGTGGAAGGACATTCTTGAGTCTGGAGCATATTAGCTGGGAAATTCATTTATATAGAACAGAACAGCAGGCAATTGGCCTATATTCATGGACTTTACTAGGGAAAATCACCTTTGGTACTAATGAAATGGAAGTAGTGTGAACTACTTTAAGCATTTCACCTGTTTGGAAGAATTCCTGAACAGCAGCTATCATATTAGGTCCCGCAATATCCCAGCTTGCATTGAAGAAGTAGCTACCATATCCATCAATGCTTGGAGCTTTATCATCAGGTATGGACCATAGAGCTTCCGTAATCTCAGCAGGAGTGAAGGACATGTTTAGTGTATCTTACAGCTCCTCAGATAGGATTTCACCCTGTTGAATAATTCTGGCTTTGAGCTTGGAAGCTGGATGACTATCATTCATAAATCTAGAGAAGTGATTTATGAATTGATCATAGACCTTTTGAGGGTTTGTAATCCATTCTTCTGTATTGTCTTGAATAGTATTGATTTTATTCTATTTGATTATGGCTTTAACTGCTTAATGGAAAACAATAGTGTTGTCATCCCACAAACAAATCCAATCTTCCTTAGCCTTCTGCTTCAAGAACTCTAGGTAGTCTAGCTTGGCTTTGTTGAAGTGTTGTGCAGCCTCATACTCCCCTCTTGTCATCACAAGTGTCAGTAGGGTTATTGTGCATTGCTTCCTGAGCTGAATCAAGCCTCTTAGAAGCTTGCCTCACATTGCTAGCTACATCACCAATCTGAAAACTTTTCCATTAACATGGACTGGGTGCCGTTAGGGACCATATGTGACTCAAAACCACATCTACGACGGCCGTTTGGCCCCATATTTGGTATTTCATAATTTTTGGGTCATTGAAACCTACCAAAAAAATTTCGTCTCAATCTGAAAACTTTTTTTTGAAACCTTTTTTTCCATCAATGTGGACCGATTGCTGTTACGGAGTATATGTGACTCAAAACCACCTCATACGACAGCCGTTTGGCCCCATATTTGGTATTTCATATATTTTTGGTCATTGAAACCCATCCCAAAAATTTCGTCTCAATCTGGTAACTTATTTTGAAACCTTTTTTTCCATCAACGTGGAGTGAGTGCTGTTAGGGAGCATATGTGACTCAAAACCACATCATCCGACGGCCGTTTGGCCCCATATTTGGTATTTCATATTTTTGTTAGTCATTGAAACCTACCACAAAAATTTCGTCCCAATCTGGAAACTTTATTTTGAAACCCTTTTTACCATCAACGTAGACTAAGTGCCGTTAAGGAGGATATGTGACTCAAAACCACCTCATACGACGCCGTTTGACCCCATATTTGGTATTTCATATTTTCTTTGGTCATTGTAACCTACCACATAAAAATTCGTCTCAATTTGAAAACTTTTTTTTGAAACCTTTTTTTCCATCAACGTGGACTGAGTGCTGTTACAGAGCATATAAGACTCAAAACCACGTCATACGACGGCCATTTGGCCCCATATTTGGTATTTCATATTTTTTTGGTCATTGAATTCCACCACAAAAATTTAGTCTTAATCTGGTAACTTGTTTTTGAAACCATTTTATCCATCAACGTGGAGTGAGTACCGTTACGGAGCATATGTGACTCAAAACAACCTCATACGACGGCCGTTTGTCCCCATATTTGGTATTTCATTTTTTTGGTCATTGGAACCTACCACAAAAATTTCGTCCCAATCTAGAAACTTTTTTTTGAAACCGTTTTTTCCATCAACGTGGACTGAATGCCGTTACGGAACATATGTGACTCAAAACCACCACATACGACAGCCGTTTTGCCCCATATTTGGTATTCTATATTTTTTGGTCATTGAAACCTACCACCGAAATTCCGCCTCAATCTGAAAAGTTTTTTTGAAACCTTTTTTTCCATCAACAGGGACTGAGTGCTGTTACAGAGCATATGTGACTCAAAACCATGTCATACGACGGCCGTTTGGCCCCATATTTGGTATTTCATATTTTTTTGGTCATTGCAACGTACCACAAATATTTCATCTCAATTTGAAAAAAAATTTGAAACCTTTTTTTCCATCAATCTGGAGCGAGTGTCGTTACGGAGCCTATGTGACTCAAAACCACCATATACGACTGCTGTTTTGCCCCATATTTCGTATTTTATATTTTTTGGCCATTGAAACCTACCACCAAAATTTCGTCTCACACTGGTAACTGTTTTTTGAAACCTTTTTTTCCATCAACGTGGACGGAGTGCGGTTACGGAGCATATGTGACTCAAAACCAACTTATACGACGGCCGTTTGGCCCCATATTAGGTATTTCATTTTTTTTTGGTCATTAAAACCTACCACAAAAATTTCGTCTCAATCTGAAAACTTTTTTTTAAAAATCTTTTTTCCATCAACGTGGTACGAGTGCTGTTACAGAGCATATGTGACTCAAAAAAACCTCATACGACGGCCGTGTGGCCCATGTTAGGTATATCATATTTTTTTGGTCATTAAAACCTACCACAAAAATTTCGTCTCAATCTGAAAACTTTTCTTTGAAACCTTTTTTCCATCAACGTGGACCGAGTGCCGTTATGATGCCTATGTGACTCAAAACCACCTCATACGACCGCCGTATTGCCCCATATTTGGTATTCTATATTTTTTTGGTCATTGAAACCTACCACCAAAATTTTGTCTCAATCTGAAAACTTTTTTGAAACCTTTTTTCCATCAACATGGACTAAGTCCCGTTACAGAGCATATGTGACTCAAAACCACGTCCTACGACGGCCGTTTGGCCCCATATTTGGTATTTCACATTTTTCTTGGTCATTAAAACCCACCACAAAAATTTCGCCTCAATCTGGTAACTGTTTTTCGAAACTTTTTTTCCATCAACGTGGACTGAGTGCCGTTACAGAGCATATGTGACTCAAAACCAACTCATACGACGGCCGTGTGGCCCCATAATTGGTATTTCATATTTTTTTGGTCATTGAATCCTATCACAAAAATTTTGTCTAAATCGGAAAACTTTTTTTTGAAACCTTTTTTTCCATCAACGTGGACCGAGTGCTATTACAGAGCCTATGTTAATGTGACTCAAAACCACCTCATACGACCGCCGTTTTGCCCCATATTTGGTATTGTATATTTTTTTGGACATTGAAACCTACCACCAAAATTTCGTCTCAAACTGAAAACTTTTTTGAAAACCTTTTTTTCCATCAATGTGGACTAAGTGCCGTTACGGAGCATATTTGACTCAAAACCACGTCATACGACGGCCGTTTGGCCCCATATTTGGTATTTCATATTATTTTGGTCATTGAAACCTACCATCAAAATTTCGTCTCAATCTGGAAACTTTTTTTTGAAACCATTTTTTCCATCAACGTGGACTGAGTGCAGTTACAGAGCATATATGACTCAAAACCACGTCATACGACGGCCGTTTGGCCCTATATTTGGTATTTCATATTTTTTTGTTCATTGAAACCCACCACAAAAATTTAGTCTTAATCTGGTAACTTGTTTTTGAAACCATTTTATCAATCAACGTGGAGTGAGTGCCGTTACGGAGCATATGTGACTCAAAACAATCTCATACGACGGCCGTTTGTCCCCATATTTGGTATTTCATTTTTTTGGTCACTGGAATCTACCACAAAAATTTCGTCCCAATCTCGAAACTTTTTTTTGAAACCTTTTTTTCCATCAACGTGGACTGAATGCCGTTACGGAGCATATGTGACTCAAAACCACCACATACCACAGCCGTTTTGCCCCATATTTGGTATTCTATATTTTATTGGTCATTGAAACCTACCACCAAAGTTTCGCCTCAATCTGAAAAGTTTTTTTGAAACCTTTTTTTCCATCAACATGGACTGAGTGCTGTTACGGAGCATATGTGACTCAAAACCATGTCATACGACGGCCGTTTGGCCCCATATTTGGTATTTCATATTTTTTTGGTCATTGCAACCTACCACAAAAATTTCATCTCAATTTGAAAACTTGTTTTGAAACCTTTTTTTCCATCAATGTGGACCGAGTGCCGTTACGGAGCCTATGTGACTCAAAACCACCACATACGACTGCCGTTTTGCCCCATATTTCGTATTTTATATTTTTTGGTCATTGAAACCTACCACAAAAATATCGTCTCACACTGGTAACTGTTTTTTGATACCATTTTTTCCATCAACGTGGACGGAGTACGGTTACGGAGCATATGTGACTAAAAACCAACTTATACGACGGCCGTTTGGCCCCATATTAGGTATTTCATTTTTTTTGGTCATTAAAACCTACCACAAAAATTTCGTCTCAATCTGAAAACTTTTCTTTGAAACCTTTTTTTCCATCAACGTGGACCGAGTGCAGTTACGAAGCCTATGTGACTCAAAACCAAATCATACGACCGCCGTATTGCCCCATATTTGGTATTCTATATTTTTTTGGGCATTGAAACCTACCACCAAAATTTTGTCTCAATCTGAAAACTTTTTGAAACCTTTTTTCCATCAACATGGACTAAGTCCCGTTACGGAGCATATGTGACTCAAACCACGTCCTACGACGGCCGTTTGGCCCCATATTTGGTATTTCACATTTTTCTTGGTCATTAAAACCCACCACAAAAATTACGCCTCAATCTGGTAACTGTTTTTCAAAACTTTTTTTTCCATCAACGTGCACTGAATGCCGTTACGGAGCATATGTGACTCAAAACCAACTCAGACGACGGCCGTGTGGCCCCATAATTGGTAATTCATATTTTTTTGGTCATTGAATCCTACCACAAAAATTTTGTCTAAATCTAAAATCTTATTTTTGAAACCTTTTTTTCCATCAACGTGGACCGAGTGCCATTACGGAGCCTATGTTAATGTGACTCAAAACCACCTCATACGACCGCCGTTTTGCCCCATATTTGGAATTCTATATTTTTTTGGACATTGAAACCTACCACCAAAATTTCGTCTCAATCTGAAAACTTTTTTGAAAACCTTTTTTTCCATCAATGTGGACTAAGTGCCCGTTACGGAGCATATTTGACTCAAAACCACGTGATACGACGGTCGTTTGTCCCCATTTTTGGTATTTCATTTTTTTTTGGTCATTGAAACCTACCACAAAAAATTTGTCTCCATCTGGAAACTTTTTTTGAAACCTTTTTTTCCAATCAACGTGGTCTGAGTGCCCGTTACGGAGCATATGTGACTCAAAACCACCTCATACGACGGCCGTTTGGCCCCATATTTGGTATTTTATATTTTTTTGTCATTGAAACCTACCACCAAAATTTCGTCCCAATCTGGAGACTTTCTTTTGAAACTTTTTTTCCATCAACGTACACTAAGTGCCGTTAAGGAGGATATGTGATTCAAAACCACCTCATACGACGACCGTTTAACCCTATATTTGGTATTTCATATTTTATTTGGTCATTGTAACCTACCACAAAAATTTTGTCTCAATTTGAAAACTTTTTTTTGAAACCTTTTTTTTCCATCGACGTGGACTCCGTTACAGAGCATATGTGACTCAAAACAACCTCATACGACGGTCGTTTGTCCCCATTTTTGGTATTTCATTTTTTTTTGGTCATTGAAACCTACCACAAAAATTTTGTCTCAATCTGGAAACTTTTTTTGAAACCTTTGTTTCCAATCAACGTGGTCTGAGTGCCGTTACGGAGCATATGTGACTCAAAACCACCTCATACGACGGCCGTTTGGCCCCATATTTGGTATTTTATATTTTTTTGTCATTGAAACCTACCACCAAAATTTCGTCCCAATCTGGAAACTTTCTTTTGAAACCTTTTTTTCCATCAACGTAGACTAAGTGCCGTTAAGGAGGATATGTGATTCAAAACCACCTCATACGACGGCCGTTTAACCCTATATTTGGTATTTCATATTTTATTTGGTCATTGTAACCTACCACAAAAATTTTGTCTCAATTTGAAAACTTTTTTTTGAAACCTTTTTTTTCCATCGACGTGGACTCCGTTACAGAGCATATGTGACTCAAAACAACCTCATACGACGGCTGTTTGTCCCCATATTTGGTATTTCATATTTTTTTGGTCATTGGAACCTACCAAAAAAAATTCGTCTTAATCTAGTAACTTTTTTTTGAAACCTTTTTTGCCATCAACGTGGAGTGAGTGTTGTTACGGAGCATATTTGACTCAAAACAACCTCATACGACGGTCGTTTGTCCCCATTTTTGGTATTTCATTTTTTTTTGGTCATTGAAATCTACCACAAAAATTTTGTCTCAATCTGGAAACTTTTTTTGAAACCTTTTTTTCCAATCAACGTGGTCTGAGTGCCGTTACGGAGCATATGTGACTCAAAACCACCTCATACGACGGCCGTATGTCCCCATTTTTGGTATTTCATATTTTTTTGGTCATTGAAACCTACCACCAAAATTTCGTCTCAATCTGGTAACTCTTTTTTGAAACCTTTTTTTTTAGTAAATAAAGAATTGACATATCACCAAAACTGTGTTTACACCCTATCACCTTTTTTGGATGGGACAATTCCGAACTCAAAGGTTCATGTAAAAAAGAAACTTATTACAAAGACCTTGTAACCATTTCCTATCCTTTTCTTTCAATTTACAAGTATATAGCATATAGGTTCTTTTACTAACAAAAAATTTAATTCTTTGGACTATGTATAACACTGATGGGGTTTTGCACAACCAAAAAGACTGGTTTCTAGCCCCCCATAAGCAGGAGTCCAGCTATAGTTGCTTTGAAGGCTTGTTGCTGCATAGGGGAGCACTGCCTTCCTCTTCTGAGCCAACAGATCAACTGTCCCATGTTGTCAAACATCCTGGGAATGCCTAGCCAAGAGCAAATTTCCTGCCACACCTTCCTAGCATACTGGCATTCAAAAAACACATGCTGATGAATCTCCTGGTGGAGCTCACATATGCAACACATCTGTGATTCACAAATTCCAAATCGAGCCAGTCTTTATATCACAAGGAGTTTTATTGGATCACCAGCCACCATAAGAAGCTGTGTTTAGGCATAGTCATTCTATTCCAGACAGTACCATACCATGGCACTTTGATCCCCATAAGTTCAATCCCCTAATGTATCTTGGCTATAGAATAGCCTTCAGCTGGCCACCAAGATTGTAGCATCCAGCCTTGCATTTTCTCTTTGACCATACAAATTTGTTTCCATGCCCAACTCCCATTGGTGGTAGGCTTGTACCCCCACCAGTCATTTCCTTTTAGGTAGACACTATGTACCCATTTCATCCAGAGTGTGTCCATTTCATACAAATTTGTTTCCATGCCCAAAGCTATTTTTCCTACTGCAATTTTGTTCCAGAGGGCTAAATTTCTAACCCCCAGACCTCCAAGCTTCTTGGGTTTACAAACTGTATCCCACTTGACATAGCCAGCTTTGATCCCTTCTGTTTTGCCTTCCCAGAGAAATCTTCTACACAACTGGTTGATTCTTTGGATGGCAGCCTTGGGGAAGATGATGATCTGCATCCATTAGGTTCAGATACTCATAAGTACAGAGTTGACCAATTGAAGTCTACCAGCCAAGGAGAGATGCCTAGATTGCCATCTTGTAATCCTGTGCATGACTCTTTTGATTAGTCGATCACAAATACTAGTACTCAGCTTTTTATTGCATATTGGAACCCCCAGATATTTAAAAGGCCAATTCCCCCTCTTGAACCCTGATATCAAAACTAGAGATTCCACATCACCAGCAGCCATACTAGCACAATACAGTTCAGATTTGCCTTTGTTAGCAACCAATCCTGAGACAAGTTCAAAGTGCTTAAGGCCTTGAAGAATTAACCTGACACTCTTGATTTCCCCTTTGCAGAATACAAGCAAATCATCAGCAAAGCATAATGTATTTAGCTTTAGATCATTGCATCTAGGGTGGAATTTAAAATCCTTCCTGCTTCCCATATACTTCAAGGTTCTAGTCAAATACTCCATACAAAGAGTGAACAGTAATGGGGACACTGGATCCCCTTGCCTCAAACCCCTCTTGGAGTTGAAAAATCCCTGACTTGTACCATTGATGAGCAAGGTGAAACTAGCTGTAGAAATGCAGGCCATGATCACCTTGATAAAATGGCTTGGGAAGTTAAGAGCAACCATGAGATCTTGTAAAAACTCCCATTCAATTGTGTCATATGCTTTTTGCAAGTCTATCTTCATTAAGCAACTAGAAGGCACATTTTTCCTAGCATAGTGCCTAATAAGATCCTGGCATACTAGGATGTTGTTGATGATACTTCTACCACTAATAAAAGCTCCCTGATTCTGTGAGACAATGTAGGGGAGGACATTTTTGAGCCTGGAGCAGAGCAGTTTTGATATACACTTGTACACCACAGTGCAGCATGCAATAGGTCTATATTCATAGACCTTTGTGGGGCAGTTCACTTTTGGCACTAGTGAAATTGAGGTGGTATTTAACACCTTCAACATTACACCTATATGGAAAAATTCTTTGACAGCTGCAATCAGGTCAGGACCTGTAGTGTCCCAACTTGCCTTGAAGAAGGAACTTCCATAACCATCAATGCCAGGTGCCTTAGTCTCAAGGATGGACCATAAAGCTTTTTTGATCTCCTCTGCTGTAAAATCCAAACCTAGCATCTTCTGCATATCCTCAGAGAGGATATCACCCTGAAGAATAATTCTTGGCTTAATCTTAGAGACAGAGTGGCTATCACTCATGAAGCTTGAGAAATGCTGAATGAATTGGTCACAGACAAGTTTGGGGTCCAAGATCCAATCACCATCTGCATTATGCACAGTGTTAATTCTGTTTTTGTGATTTCTAGCTTTAACAGCTTGATGGAAAACTGCAGTATTATCATCTCCAAGTGTGATCCAATCCTCTCAATTTTTTTGTCTCAAAAAACTGAGGTATTCACTTTTTTCTTTCTTGAATTGTTGGGCAGCCATGTATTCCATCTGCACCATCACAGGATCATCTTTATTATTATGCATATCCTCCTGAGCCTCCTCATAAACTCTGGTGGCTTGCCTCATATTACCAGCAACATCCCCCACATGCTCATTGTTGAACCTCCTCAAGATAGGTTTGAGTTGTTTGAGCTTCTCATAAATCTGAAACATAGCATACCCTTGCACAGGCTTTGCCCAAAATGCTTTAACCATATCATGATATCCATCCTGCTCACACCAAATATTAAGAAATCTGAAGGGCTTGTACCCCTGAACTTCTGTGTAGCTCCTCAGTAATGCTGGGTTGTGGTCAAAATCCCCCTCAGAGAGGAAAGTGACCTCTGAGTTTGTGTAGGTTGACAGCCAAGAAGAGTTGGCCATCACCCTATCTATCTTGGACATTACCCTAGTATGATCATCTTGCTTGTTGTTCCAAGTGAACCACCTGCCACTGAACTTGATGTCTTCCATGCCACAAAACTCTACACACTTCTTGAAATCAAGCATCTCCCTCTTTGTGTGCACATCTCCTGTCTTCTCATCCTCATTGAGGATGGTATTGAAATCACCACCCCATACCCAAGGGCCTTTCACAGTACTAGCCAATCTACATAGATCCTTCCATAATGGCCTCCTCTCTTCACCTCTGTTAAAAGCATAAACAATGGTACAGAAGAAAGCTGATGAATGTACTGGTTTAATTCTACAATGCACCATTTGAGCTGAGCACTCTCTGATATCAACTTGAAACACACTGGGGTCCCAAGCCACCACCACTCTACCTTTACCATGCCAAGGTAGGTTAGTTGTGATGCACCATCCTGGACATATATTGAGGTACAAAGAACCAATGTGGTTAGCCTTGACCTTAGTTTCCAGGAGGCAAATTAGTTTAGCATGATGTTCAGTGAGGAAGTCCCTCACAAAGCCCTGCTTGCTAAAACTCTTTAGCCCCCTGGTATTCCACATCAAGATACTATCCATTAGGGATAGGGGTTGCCAGCCCCAGCACCCTATCCTTGCTTGTATCCTTACCAACTATATGTGTAACTCCCAAAACCTCAAAGGTGTTGCTGTGTACAGTAGATGGTCTAGCCTCAGGTGTTACTTTGATTTTTGTAGGTGAGTGTTGAGAAGAGGTACCCCCTTCTTTGAACTGATGGAGATGAAGCCATCCTCATCCACCACTCTCTGTGCTATAGTGATCTTGGCAGTTATTGGCTGTTTAGGCCTCCAAATCTTGGCAGGCTTCTCCTTATACCAACAATCTTCCCTAGCATGCCCATACTTCTTGCATACCACACACTTAGTAGGCTTCCACTAATAATAAACCTCCTGAACTATTTCCATTCCCTTCTCATTGATGAATGAGATTTGGTCTGGGAATTCTTGATCAAGCTGATCATCCACCATAACACTGGCAAACTTGGTCCTCTGCTTCAACTCACTATAGATATCTATCTTCCTGAGATCACCAATCACTCCCACAATCTTACTGACGCTCCTTTTCCCCCAAAATTTCAAACTGAGGTTGTGTAGCTGGATCCAAATAGGAATTGTGGGGTAGCACATTCCTCTATACTAGCATCTGGATCCCATTGCCTCACTGTAAGTGGTTTATTGTCAAAGAAATAGACCCCACTAGTGGTGGTTTCAACAGCCTTCAAGTCTTTAAATCTCACCAAGAAACCACCATTTGCAATAGGTGCAATAACACCAATCCCCAGGTTGCCCCAGATTCTTTTAAGGAAACCCTCAAACACCTGGACAGGGGGTTTTGCTCCTATCACAAAGCACACAACAGCTGTGCTCCAAAATTCTACCTCCTCCTTAACATCCTCCCATTCAAGAACAGGTTTATTCAGAGTAGCAGCATGAGTAGCTTCCAAACAATCCACAGAATCATTGTTTTCAACATAAATATGATCAGGGTTTGAAACAGTCAAACGTTGACTTTTCCGTATTGAGCATTGTGGATCAACAACATTATCATTAGCATCAACATCAATAGATGATCTAGTGGTTATACTAGCATTTAGGTTTAAATCAACCAGATTAGAACCAACATTGATAAAATTACTCTCAAATTGCTTACCTCCAGTATTGATCATAGCTGCTCTAGTAATGGGTACTGAAGTAGTAATCTGACTTCTTTGGAGGGCCAATTGGATTCTTGGACTTGCATAATCTCCATCTGAATCAAACTCACTGCTAGTTGATGAACCATCAAAATCAGATTGCCAATTTTCCATTTCAGATTTACCCGCCTTTTTTGAAGATGATTGAAGATGATCATCAGATTGTAATTTGGGTTGCTTATTTGAAGCATTTTGTGGTTTTTTCATGGATTTGAGACTTTAATTTCCATTTCCACCTGCTGATATCCCCCCTCCCTTGCCTGCTTCGAGTGTTTGCCATCGCCAAAGGGAGTTCAAAGAGAGAGAAAAGGAAGAAAGGTAATGAAACCTTTTTTTCCATCTACATGGACTGAGTGCCGTTACGGAGCATATGTGACTCAAAACCAACTCATACGACGGCCGTGTGGCCCCATTTTTGGTATTTCATATTTTTTTGGTCATTCAAAACCTACCACCAAAATTTCGTCCCAATCTAGATACTTTTTTATTGAAACCTTTTTTCCATCAATGTAGACTGAGTGCCGTTAAGGAGCATATGTGACTCAAAACCACCACATACTATAGCCGTTTTGCCCCATATTTGGTATTCTATATATTTTAGGTCATTGAAACCTACCACCAAAAATTCGACTCAATCTGAAAAGTTATTTTTGAAACCTTTTTCTCCATCAACGTGGAGTGAGTGCCGTTACGGAGCATATGTGATTCAAAACCACCTCACACGACGGCCGTTTGGCCCCAAATTTGGTATTTTATATTTTCTTTGTCATTGAAACCTACCACCAAAAATTCGTCCAAATCTGGAAACGTTTTTTTGAAACCTTTTTTTCCCATCAAGGTGGACCGAGTGCCGTTACGGAGCATATGTGACTCAAAACCACCTCATACGACGGTCGTTTCGCCCCATATTTGGTATTTCAATTATTTTTTGTCATTGAAACCCACCACAAAAATTTCGTCTTACTCTGGTAACTTTTTTTTGAAACCTTTTTTTCCATCAACGTGGAGTGAGTGCCGTTACGGAGCATATGTGACTCAAAACCACCTCATCCGACCTCCGTTTTGCCCCATATTTGGGATTCTATATTTTATTTGGACATTGAAACCTACCACCAAAATTTCGTCTCAATCTGAAAACTTGTTTTGAAACCTTTTTTTCCATCAACGTGGACTAACTGCCGTTACAGAGCATATTTGACTCAAAACCACGTCATACGACGGCCTTTTGGCCCCATATTTGGTATTTCATATTATTTTGGTCATTGAAACCTACCATCAAAATTTCGTTTCAATCTGAAAACTTTTTTTTGAAACCTTTTTTTCCCTCAATGTGGACCGAGTGCCGTTACAGAGCATATGTGACTCAAAATCACCTCATACGACGGCCGTTTGGCCCCATATTTGGTTTTTCATATTTTTTTGGTCATTGAAACCTGCCACAAAAATTTCGTCAAAAACTGGAAACTTTTTTTTTAACCTTTTTTTCCATCAACGTGGACTGAGTGCCGTTACGGAGCATATGTGACTCGAAACCACCTCATACGACGACCGTTTGGCCCCATATTTGGAATTTCATATTTGTTTGGTCATTGAAACCTACCTCAAAAATTTCATCCCAATCTGGCAACTTTTTTTTGCCACCTTTTTTTCATCAACGTGGACTGAGTGTCGTTAAGGAGCATATGTGACTCAAAACCACCTCATACGACAGCCGTTTTGCCCCATATTTGGTTTTCTATATTATTTTGGTCATTGAAACATACTACCAAAATTTCGTCTAAATCTGAAAACTTTTTTTGAAACCTTTTTTTCCATCAACGTGGAGTGAGTGCCATTACGAAGCATATGTGACTCAAAACCACGTCATACGACGGCCCTTTGGCACCATATTTGGAATTTCATATTTTTTTCGTCATTGAAAGCAACCACAAAAATTTCATCTCAATCTGAAAAGTTCCATCAACGGGGACAAAGTGCCGTTACGGAGCCTATGTGACTCAAAACCCCTCATACGACAACCGTTTTGCCCCATATTTGGTATTCTATATTTTTTTGGTCATTGAAACCTACGACCAAAATTTCGTCTCAATTTGGTAACTTATTTTTGAAACTTTTTTTTCCATCAACGTGGAGTGAGTGCCGTTACGGATCATATGTGACTCAAAACCACCTCATACGACGGCCGTTTGGCCCTATATTTTTATTGTCATTGAAACCTACCACAAAAATTTCGTCTCAATCTGAAAAGTTATTTTTGAAACCTTTTTCTCCATCAACGTGGATTGAGTGCCGTTACGGAGCATATGTGACTCAAAACCACTTCATACGACGGCCGTTTGGCCCCATATTTGGTATTTTATATTTTTTTTGTCATTGAAACCTACCACCAAAATTTTGTCCCAATCTGGAAACTTTCTTTTGAAACCTTTTTTTTCCATCAACGTAGAGTAAGTGCCGTTAAGGAGGATATGTGATTCAAAACCACCTCATACGACGGCCGTTTGGCCCCATATTTGGTATTTCATATTATTTTGGTCATTGAAACCTACCATCAAAATTTCTTCTCAATCAGAAAACTTTTTTTTGAAACATTTTTTCCATCAATGAGGACCGAGTGCCGTTACGGAGCATATGTGACTCAAAACCACCTCATACGACGGCCGTTTGGCCCCATATTTGGTATTTCATATTTTTTTGGTCATTGAAACCCAACACAAAAATTTCTTCTTAATCTGGTAACTTTTATTTAACCTTTTTTTCCATCAACGTGGAGTAAGTGCCGTTACGGAGCATATGTGACTCAAAACCACCTCATCCGACCGCCTTTTTGCCCGATATTTGGTATTCTATATTTTTTTGGACATGGAAACCTACCACCAAAATTTCGTCTCAATTTGAAAACTTTTTTTGAAACCTGTTTTTCCATTAACGTGGACTAAGTGCTGTTACGGAGCATATTTGACTCAAAACCACGTCATACGACGGCCTTTTGGCCCCATATTTGGTATTTCATATTATTTTGGTCATTGAAACCTACCATCAAAATTTCGTTTCAATCTGAAAACTTTTTTTTGAAACCTTTTTTTCCATCAATGTGGACCGAGTGTCGTTACGGAGCATATGTGACTCAAAACCACCTCATATGACGGCCGTTTGGCCCCATACTTGGTATTTTATATTTTTTTGGTCATTGAAACCTACCACAAAAATTTCGTCTAAATCTGGAAACTGTTTTTGAAACCTTTTTTCCATCAACATGGACTGAGTGCCGTTACGGAGAATGTGACTCAAAACCACCTCATACGACGACCGTTTGGCCCCATATTTGGTATTTCATATTTTTTTGGTCATTGAAACCTACTATAAAAATTTCATCCCAATCTGGATACTTTTTTTTTGAAACCTTTTTTTCCATCAACGTGGACTGAGTGCCGTTAAGGAGCATATGTGACTCAAAACCACGTCATACGACGGCCCTTGCGCACCATATTTGGAATTTCATATTTTTTTGGTCATTGAAACCTACCACCAAAATTTCGTCTAAATCTAAAAACTTTTTTTTGAAACCTTTTTTTGCATCAACGTGGAGTGAGTGCCGTTACGGAGCATATGTGACTCAAAACCACGCCATACGACGGCCCTTTGGCACCAAATTTGGAATTATATATTTTTTTTTGTCATTGAAAGCTACCACAAAAATTTCATCTCAATCTGAAAACTTTTTTTTGAAATATTTTTTTTTTAGTAAATAAAGAATTGATATATCACCAAAGCTGTGTTTACACCCTATCATCTTTGTGGATGGGACAGACTCCAACTCACAATTCAATACAAAAAATTAGTTACAAAGACCTTGCAACCTTTCCCTATCCTTTGCTCTCAATTTGCAAGTATAAAGCATATAAGATCTTTTGCTAACAAAATATTTAATTCTCTGTACTATGTATAAAACTGATGGAATCTTGCACAACCATAAAGACTGATTCCTAGCCCTCCATAAGCAGTAGAAGAGCCCAGCTACAGTTGCCTTGAGCACTTGCTGTTGTATGCTTGAGTACTGCCTACCCCTCTTGAGCCAACATATCAGTTGTCTCATATTGACAAATTGTTTGTGAATGCCTAGCCAAGTACATATCTCCTGCCATATCTTCTGTGCATACTGGCAATCAAAGAACAAATGTTGGTGATTCTCTTGTTGAGTCTCACAGATACAACATAATTGTGATTCACAGATTCCAAATCTTGCAAGTCTTTCTCTAACAGGGAGTTTTTGTTGGATCACCAACCACCATAGGAAGCTATGTTTATGCATTGTAAGCCTATTCCAGATTGTGCCATGCCATGGTACTTTGGGCCCCATGTGTTAAATTCCATGATGTATGTTAGCTATTGAGTATCCTCCAACTGCCCACCAAGTTTGCAGCCTCCACACTTGTAATTCTTCTTTAACCAGACAAATCTGTTTCCAAACCCAGCTACCATTGGTGGTTGGCTTGTACCCCCACCAGTCATCACACCTTAAGTAGACACTATGCACCCACTTGACCCATAAAGTGTCTTTCCCCTCAGCAATCTGCCAAGCAATTTTTCCTACTCCAATTTTATTCCAGAGTGCTAAGTTTCTAACACCCAGGCCTCCCATCTTCTTTGGCTTGCAAACTGTCTTCCATTTGACATAAGCTGCTTTGACCCCTTCTGTTTTGCCCTCCCAAAGGAATCTTCTACACAGTTGGTTAATCCTTTTGATGGCAGCTTTGGGAAAAATGATGATCTGCATCCAGTATGTACAGATACTCATTAACACAGAGTTGACCAATTAAAGCCTACCAGCAGAAGAGAGGTGTCTAGTTTGCCATCTTTTTATCCTGCTTAGAACTTTTTGGATCAGTTGTTCACAGTCTCCAGAGCTCAACTTCCTATTGCAGATTGGGACCCCTAGATACCTGAAAGGCCATTTTCCCCTCTTGAACCCTGATTTTAGAATCAGGTCATCCACATCACCAGCTGGCATGTTAGCTTGATATAACTCAGACTTTCCCTTGTTTGCAGCCAAACCTGAGACTAGTTCAAAGTGCTTGAGGCCTTGAAGAATCAATCTGGCACTCTTGATTTCCCCTTTGCAAAAAACTAGGAGATCGTCTGCAAAGCATAGTGTATTGAGCTTCAGATCATTGCACCTAGGGTGAAATTTGAAAGCCTTCCTACTTCCCAAATACTTCATAGTTATAGTTAAATACTCCATGCATATAGTAAAAAGTAGGGGAGAGACATGATCCCCTTGTCTTAACCCCCTCTTGGAGGTGAAGAACCCCTGACTTGCACCATTGATGAGCAGTGTGAAGCTAGCTGTGGAAATGCATGCCATAATCACCTTGATGAAGTGGCTAGGGAAGTTGAGAGCAACCATGAGGTCTTGTAAGAAACCCCATTCAATTGTGTCATAGGCTTTTTGCAAGTCTATTTTCATCAAACAACTAGGAGAAGCATTTTTCCTATCATAATGCCTCACAAGATCCTGGCAAACTAAGATGTTATTGATGATGCTTCTGCCACTAATGAAAGCTCCTTGATTCTGAGAAACAATGTAAGGCAGAACATGTTTGAGCCTGGAGCACAGCTGCTTGGAAATACATTTATACACCACAGTGCAACAGGCTATAGGCCTGTATTCATAAACTTGTGTGGGACAGTTCACTTTTGGCACAAGTGAAATACATGTGGTATTTACTACTTTCAACATTTCACCTGTCTTGAAAAATTCTAGAACAACTGTAGTTAAATCAGGCCCTGTAACTGTTCTTGAAGAATGAGCTCCCATAGCCATCAATACCAGGAGCTTTATACTCAGGTATAGACCATAAGGCCTTTTTGATCTCCTCTGCTGAAAAAGGTCAATCCTAGCATCTTCTGCAGATCCTAGTTTTTTGTCTCAAAAAACTGAGGTACTCATTCTTTGCTTTCTTGTATTATTGAGCAGCCAAGTACTCTTTCTACACCATCACAGGATCATCAGTGTTATTATGCATATCTTCTTGTGCCTTCTCATACACTCTGGTTGCTAGCCTCATATTACCACCAACATCTCCCACATGCTCATGGTTAAACTTCCTCAAAAGGGGTTTGAGGTGTTTAAGCTTCTTAGCAATTTGGAACATAGCATACCCATGCACAGGTTTGGCCCAAAATGCCTTAAGCATCTCATGATAACCATCCTGCTCACACCAGATATTGAGAAATCTAAAGGGCTTAAACCCCTGGACTTCTATGTAGCTTCTCAGTAATGCTGGACTGTGATCAAAATCCCCCTCAGGGAGGAAAGTAACCTCTGAGTTTGTGTAGGTTGATAGCCAGGAGGAATTGGCCATCACCCTATCAATCTTTGACATTACCCTAGTATGTTCATCTTGCTTGTTATTCCAAGTGAACCATCTGCCACTGAACTTTATGTCTTCCATACCACAAAACTCTACACATTTTTTAAATTCAAGAATCTCCCTCTTTGTGTGTATGTCTCCTGTCTTCTCATCCTCATGAAGTATGACATTAAAGTCACCACCCTAAACCCAAGGGCCCTTCACAGTACTATCCAATCTACATAGATCCTTCCATAATGGCCTCCTCTCTTCACCTCTGTTAAAAGCATATACAAAGGTACAAAAGAAAGCTGCTGAATGTACTGGTTTTACTCTACAATGCACCATCTGAGCTGAGCACTCTCTGATATCAACTTGAAACACACTAGGGTCCCAAGCCACTACCATTCTACCTTTACCATGCCAAGGTAGGTTAGTTGTGATGCACCACCCTGGACATATGTTGAGGTACAAGGAACCAATGTGGTTAGCCTTGACCTTAGTTTCCAGGAGGCAAATTAGTTTAGCATGATGTTTAGTGAGGAAGTGCCTCACAAAGCCCTGCTTGCTAAAATAATTTAGCCCCCTGGTGTTCCACATCAATATACTATCCATTAGGGATAGGGGTTGTCAGCCCCTGCACCCTATCCTTGCTTGCCCCCTTCTCCTGTGCACCTACTGAATCATGTGTTACTCCCAGAACCTCAAAAGAGTTGCTGTGTGCAGTAGATGGTCCAACCTCAGGTGTTGCCTTGATATTTGCAGGTGAGTGTTGAGTAGAGGCACCCCCTTCTTTGTGATAGAGATGAAGCCATCCTCATCCACCACTCTCTGTGCTACACTGATCTTGGCAGTTTGTCTAGGCCTCCAAACCTGGGAAGGCTTCTCCTTGTACCAGTAGTCCTCCCTAGCATGTCCATACTTCTTGCATACCAGGCACTTAGTGGGCTTCCACTCATAGTATACATCCTGAACCAGTTCCACACCCTTCTCATTGATGAATGAGATTTGGTCTAGAAAATCTTGATCAACCTGAACATCCACCATAACCCTGGCAAACTTTGTCCTCTGCTTCAACTCAGTATAGGTATTTATCTTCCTGAGAATACCAATCACTCCCACAATCTTGCTTGGACTCCTTTTCCCCCAAAATTTCAGGCTGAGATTGTGCAATTGGATCCAAATAGGAACTGTGGGGGTAGCACATTCCTCCATGCTAGCATCTGGATCCTATTGCCTCACTGTCAGTGGTTTGTTATCAAAAAAGTAGGCCTCACTCGTGGTGGTTTCAATAGCCTTCAGGTCTTTAAATCTCACCAAGAATCCACCATTTGCAATAGGTGCAATGACACCAATTCCCAGGTTTCCCCATATTCTCTTAAGAAACCCCTCAAACACCTGTAAAGAGGGTTTTGCTCCTATAACAAAACGCACAACTGCTGTACTCCAAAATTCATCCTCCTCCTTAACATCCTCCCATTCAAGAACAGGTTTAGGCAGTGCAGCAACATTAATAGCATCCAAACAGTTCACAGAAACATTCACAGAATCATTCAATTCAACAGAACTATGATCAGGGTTTGATACAGTCAAACGTTGACCTTTTCGTATTGAGCATTGTGGATCAGCAGTTTGATCATTAGCATCAGTATCAATAGATGATCTAGTTGTTATACTAGCATTTAGGTTTAAATCAAACAGATTAGAACCAACATTAATCAAATTACTCTCAAATTGCTTACCTCCAGTATTGATCATGGCTGCTCTAGTAATGAGTAATGAAGTAGTAATCTGACTTCTTTGGAGGGCCAATTGGATTCTTGGACTTGCATAGTCTCCATCTGAATCAAATTCACTGCTAGAAGATGAGCCATCAAACTCAGATTGCCAATTTTCCATTTCTGATTTACCCGCTTTTTTTGAAGATGATTGAAGATGATCATCAGATTGTGATTTAGGCTGGTTGTTTGAAGTATTTTATGGTTTTTTCATGGATTTGCTACTTTTATTTGCATAGCCACCAGCTGATTACCCCCCCTCCCTTGCCTACTTCGAGTATATGCCATCGCCAAAGGGAGCTCAAAGAGAGAGAAAAAGAGGGAAGGTCATGAAACCTTTTTTTCCATCAACGTGGACTGAGTGCTGTTAAGGAGCATATGTGACTCAAAACCACCTCATACGACGACCGCTTGGCCCCATATTTGGTATTTCATATTTGTTTGGTCATTGAACCTACTGCAAAATTTTCATCCCAATCAGGAAACTTTTTTTTAAAACTTTTTTTTCCATCAACGTGGACTGAGTGCCGTTAAGGAGCATATGTGACTCAAAACCACCTCATACGACAGCCTTTTTGCCCCATATTTGGTTTTCTATATTTTTTTGGTCAAAAAAACCTACCACCAAAATTTCGTCTAAATCGGAAAACTTTTTTTTGAAACCTTTTTTTCCATCAACGTGGAGTGAGTGCCGTTACGAAGCATATGTGACTCAAAACCACGTCATACGACGGCCCTTTGGAACCATATTTGGAATTTCATATTTTTTTGGTCATTGAAAGCTACCACAAAAATTTTATCTCAATCTGAAAACTTTTTTTTGAAGCCTTTTTTTTCCATCAACGGGGACTAAGTGTCGTAACGGAGCCTATGTGACTCAAAACCCCCTCATTCGACAGCCATTTTACCCCATATTTGGTATTCTATATTTTTTTGGTCATTGAAACCTACCACCAAAATTTCGTCTCAATTTGGTAACTTATTTTTGAAATCTTTTTTTCCATCAACGTGGAGTGAGTACCGTTACGGATCATATGTGACTCAAAACTACCTCATACGACGGCCGTTTTGCCCTATATTTGGTAATTTATATTTTTTTTGTCATTGAAACCTACCACCAAAATTTCGTCTCAATCTGAAAAGTTAATTTTGAAACCTTTTTCTCCATCAACATGGAGTGAGTGCCGTTACGGAGCATATGTGACTCAAAACCACCTCATACGACGGCCATTTGGCCCCGTATTTGGTATTTTATATTTTTTTTGTCATTGAAAACTACCACCAAAATTTCGTCCCAATCTGGAAACTTTCTTTTGAAACCTTATTTTCCATCAACGTAGACTAAGTGCCGTTAAGGAGGATATGTGATTCAAAACCACCTCATACGACGGCCGTTTGGCCCCATATTTGGTATTTCATATTATTTTGGTAATTGAAACCTACTATCAAAATTTCGTCTCAATCTCAACTTTTTTTTGAAACCTTTTTTCCATCAATGTGGACCGAGTGTCGTTACGGAGCATATTTGACTCAAAACCACCTCATACGACGGCTGTTTGGCCCCATATTTGGTATTTAAAAAATTTTTGGTCAATGAAACCCACCACAAAAATTTCGTCTTAATCTGGTAACTTTTTTTTAACCTTTTTTTCCATCAACGTGGAGTGAGTGCCGTTACGGAGCATATGTGACACAAAACCATCTCATCCGACCGCCGTTTTGCCCAATATTTGGTATTCTATATTTTTTTGGACATGGAAACCTACCACCAAAATTTCGTCTCAATCTGAAAACTTTTTTTTAAACCTTTTTTTCCATCAACGTGGACTAAGTGCCGTTACGGAGCATATTTGACTCAAAACCACGTCATACGACGGCCTTTTGGCCCCATATTTGGTATTTCATATTATTTACGTCATTCAAACCTACCATCAATATTTTATTTCAATCTGAAAACTATTTTTTGAAACCTTTTTTTCCATCAATGTCGACCGAGTGCCGTTATTGAGCATATGTGACTCAAAACCACCTCATACGACGGCCGTTTGGCCCCATATTTGGTATTTCATATTTTTTTGGTCATTGAAACCTACCACAAAAATTTCGTCTAAATCTGGAAACTTTTTTTTTAACCTTTTTTTCCATCAACGTGGACTGAGTGCCGTTACGGAGCATATGTGACTCAAAACCACCTCATCCGACCGCTGTTTTGCCCCATATTTGGTATTCTACATTTTTTTTGAAATGGAAACCTACCACCAAAATTTCGTCTCAATCTGAAAACTTTTTTTTTTTTTTAGTAAATAAAGAATTGATATATCACCAAACTGTGTTTACACCCTATCACCTTTTAGGATGGGACAAACCCCAACTCTCAAGCACATGAAATGAAATTAGTTACAAATACCTTGTAACCATTTCCTATCTCTTTCTTTCAATTTACAAGTATAAAGCAAGTATGATCTTTTACTAACAAGAAAATTAATTCTTTGCACTGCGTATAACACTGAAGGGGTTTTTTGCAACCAAAAGGTCTGGTTTCTAGCACCCTATAAGCAGTATAGGAGTCCTGCTGCAGTTGCTTTGAAGATTTGCTGCTGCACATGAGAGCACTGCCTGCCTCTCCTAAGCCAACACAACAATTGTTGCATACTATCAAACACCCTCTGTATGCCTAGCCAAGAGCAAATTTCCTGCCAGATCTTCCTAGCATACTGACAATCAAAGAACACATGCTGGTGGAGTTCACATATGCAGCACATCTGTGATTCACAGATGCCAAATCTAGCCAATCTTTCTCTCACAGGGAGTTTTTGTTGTATCACAAGCCACCATAAGAAGCTATGTTTAGGCATAGCCAGTCTGTTCCAGACTGTACCTGCCCAAGGCACTTTGATCCCCATCTGGTCAATCCCCTGATATATCTTGGCTATAGAATAGCCTCCAGTTGGCCACCAAGACTGAAGGAGCCAGTCTTGCATTTCCTCTTTCACCATGCAAATCTGTTTCCATACCCAGCTCCCATTGGTGGAGGGTTTGTACCCCCACCAATCATTTCCTCTGAGGTATAAACTATGAACCCATTTCACCCAGAGTGTATCCTTCTTGTCAGCCAACTGCCAAGCTATTTTTCCTACAACAATTTTGTTCCAGAGGGCCAAATTTCTAACCCCCAGACCTCCAAGCTTCTTGGGTTTGCAAACTGTCTCCCACTTTACATATCCAGCTTTGACCCCTTATGTTTTGCCTTCCTAAATAAATCTTCTACATAACTGATTGATTCTTTGGATGGAAGCCTTGGGGAAGATAATGATCTGCATCCAGTAGGTGCAAATACTCATAAGTACAGAACCAGTTGGAGTCTCCCAGCAAAGGAGAGGTGCCTGGTTTTCCATCTTGTAATCCTGTGCATAACTCTTTTGATGAGTTGATCACAGTCACCAGTACTTAGTTTCTTATTGCAAATTGGAACCCCCAAATATTTGAAAGGCCAACTACCCTCTTGAAACGTCATTTCAGAATCAGAGATTCCACGTCACCAGCAGCCATGTTAGCACAATACAGTTCAGACTTGCCTTCATTAGCAACCAACCCTGAGACAAGCTCAAAATGTTTAAGGCCTTGAATAATTAACCTGGCACTCTTGATTTCCCCTTTGCAAAAAACTAACAAATCATCAGCAAAGCATAATGTATTGAGCTTTAGATCATTGCATCTAGGATGAAACTTGAAGTCCTTCCTGCTTCCCATATACTTCAAAGTTCGAGTCAAATACTCCATACAAAGAGTGAATAGTAGTGGGGAAATAGGGTCCCCTTGCCTCAAACCCCTCTTAGAGTTGAAAAACCCCTGGGTTGTACCATTAATGAGCAAGGTAAAGCTAGCTGTAGAGATACATGCCATGATCACTTTGATGAAGTGACTTGGGAAGTTGAGAGCAGTCATAAGATCTTGTAAGAACTCCCATTCAATTGTGTCATAAGCTTTCTGCAAATCTATCTTCATTAAGCAGCTAGAAGGCACATTCTTCCTAACATAGTGTCTAACAAGATCCTGGCAAACTAGGATGTTGTTGATGATGCTTCTTCCACTAATAAAAGCTCCCTGATTCTGTGAGACAATGTAGGGGAGGACCTTTTTAAGCCTGGAACAAAGCAGTTTAGAGATACACTTGTACACCACAGTGCAACAAGCAATAGGTCTATATTCATGGACCTGTGTAGGACAATTCACTTTTGGCACTAGTGAGATTGAGGTAGTATTCAACACCTTCAGCATAACACCTGTATGAAAGAATTCTTTGTCAGTAGCTACCAAGTCAGAGCCTGTAGTATCCCAACTTGTCTTGAAGAATGAACTTCCATACCCATCCATGCCAGGTGCTTTGTTCTCAGGTATGGACCATAAAGCCTTTTTAATCTCCTCTGCTGTAAAATCCAAGCCTAGCATCTTCTACATATCCTCAGAAAGGACCTCACCCTGAAGTATAACTCTTGGCTTGATCTTAGAGACAGTATGGGTATTACTCATGAAGCTTGAGAAATGTTGAATGAACTGTTCACAAACTAGTTTAGGGTCCAGGATCCAATCACCATCTACATTCTGTACAGTGTTAATTCTGTTTTTGTGATTACTAGCTTTAATAGCTTGATGAAATACTGCAGTATTATCATCTCCAAAGGTGATCCACTCCTCCCTAGTTTTTTGTTTCAAAAAACTAAGATATTCCATTTTAGCTTTCTT
Organism: Patellifolia procumbens; assembly: GCA_947645195.1. NCBI lineage: Eukaryota > Viridiplantae > Streptophyta > Magnoliopsida > Caryophyllales > Amaranthaceae > Patellifolia > Patellifolia procumbens. The sequence continues at coordinate 485,492 of CANSGD010001099.1, forward strand.
GAACTGTTGTGCAGCTATGTATTTCTTTTGCACAATCAGAGGATCACCAGTATTGTTTTGCATATCCTCCTGAGCCTCCTCATACACTCTGGCAGCTTGTCTCATATTACCAGCTACATCCCCCACATGATCGTTGTTAAACCTCCTCAAAAGAGGTTTGAGCTGTTTGAGCTTCTCATAGATCTGAAACATAGCATACCCTGGCACTGGCTTTGCCCAAAATTTCTTAAGCAAATCATGATACCCATCCTGTTCACACCAGATATTGAGAAATCTGAAGGGTTTGTACCCCTGAACTTCTGTGTAGCTTCTCAGTAGTGCTGGGCTGTGGTCAAAATCCCCCTCAGGAAGGAAATTGACCTCTGAGTTTGTGTAGGATGACAGCCAAGAGGGGTTGGCCATCACCCTACCTATCTTGGTCATTACCCTAATATGCTCATCTTGTTTGTTGTTCCAAGTAAACCATCTGCCACTGAACTTGATGTCTTCCATGCTACAGAACTCTACACACTTCTTGAAGTCATGCATTTCCCTCTTTGTGTGCACATCTCCTGTCTTCTCATCCTCATTAAGGATGACATTGAAGTCACCACCCCATACCCAAGGCCCCTTCATAGTGCTGGCCAACCTGCATAGGTCCCTCCATAAAGGCCTCCTCTCTTCACCTTTGTTAAAAGCATACACAAAGGTACAAAAAAAGGTTGTTGAATGCATTGGGTTTATTCTACAATGCACCATTTGAGATGTGCACTCTTTGATATCAACTTGAAAAACATTAGGGTCCCAAGCCACCACCACTCTTCCTTTACCATGCCAAGGGAGGTTAGAAGTGATACACCAACCTAGACATATATTGAGGTACAAGGAACCAATGTGGTTAGCCTTGACCTTAGTTTCCAGGAGGCATATTAGTTTAGCATGTTATTTAGTGAGGAAATCCCTCACAAAGTCTTGTTTGCTAAAACTATTAAGCCCCCTGGTATTCCATATCAAGATACTATCCATTAGGGATAGGGGTTGCCAGCCCCTGCACCCTATCCTTGTCTGTACTTTTCTCCTGTGCACCAATTGAATTCTGTCCAAGAACCCCAAAAGAGTTGCTGTGTTCAGTAGATAGTCCAGTCACTGGTGTAGCTTTGTTCTTTGCAGGTGAAGGCTGAGTTGAAGCACCCCCCTTCTTGGTGATGGAGATGAAGCCATCCTCATCCACCACTCTTTGAGCTACACTGATCTTGGTAGTTTGTTTAGGCCTCCAAACCTTGGCAGGCTTCTCCTTATGCCAGCAATCCTCTCTAGCATGCCCATAATTCTTGCATACTAGGCATTTAGTAGGCTTCCACTCATAATAAACCTCCTGAACCATTTCCACACCCTTCTCATTCATGAATGAGATTTGGTCTGGGAAATCTTGATCAAGCTGAACATCCACCATTACTCTGGCAAACTTTGTCCTCTGCTTCAACTCAGTATATGTGTCAATCTTCCTGAGGGTACCAATCACACCCACAATCTTGCTAAGGCTCCTTTTCCCCCAGAATTTCAGACTGAGATTGTGCAATTGGATCCAAATAGGAACTGTGGGAGTAGCACATTCCTCCATACTAGAATCTGGATCCCATTGCCTCACTGTCAATGATTTGTTGTCAAAAAAATAGGCTCCACTAGTGGTGGTTTCAACAGCCTTCAAATCTTTAAATCTCACCAAGTATCCTCCATTTGCAATAAGTGCAATAACACCAATTCCAAGGTTCCCCCAGATTCTCTTAAGAAATCCCTCGAACACCTGGACAGGGGGTTTTGCTCCTATGACAAAACATACAACTGCTGTACTCCAAAATTCATCCTCCTCCTTAACATCCTCCCATTTAAGAACGGGTTTCAGTTGTGCAGCAGCATTAGAATCATCCAGACAGTTCATAGAAATCACAGAATCATTCAATACAGCAGAATTATGATCAGGGTTTGTAATAGTCAACAGTTGACTTTTGCGTATTGAGTTTTATTGGTTAGGAGTATGATCATTATCAGCAACATTAATTGATGATCTAGTTGTTATACTAGCATTTAGGTTTAAATCAACCAAATTAGAACCAACATTGATCAAATTACTCTCAAGCTGCTTACCTCCAGTATTGATCATAGCTCTAGTAATGGGAACAGATGTGGTAATCTGACTTCTTTAGATTGCTAACTGGATTCGTGGACTTGCATAGTCTCCATCTGAATCAAATTCACTACTAGATGATGAGCCATCAAAATCTGATTGCCAGTTCTCCATTGCTGCTTTACCCTCTTTTCTTGAAACTGATTGAAGATGAGTATCAGATTGTGATTTGGGTTGCTTATTTGAAGCATTTTGTGGTTTTTTCTTGGATTTACTTCTTTGATTAGCATTACCACCAGCAGATTTCACCCCCTTCCCCTGCCTACTCCTTGTGTTTTCCATCACCAACGGGAGCTCAAAGAGAGAGAAAAAGAGAGGAGGTCTTTGAAACCTTTTTTTCCATCAACGTGGACTAAGTGCCGTTACGGAGCATATTTGACTCCTAACCACGTCATACGACGGCCTTTTGGCCCCATAATTGGTATTTCATATTATTTTGGTCATTGAAACCTACCATCAAAATTTCGTTTCAATCTGATAACTTTTTTTTAAACCTTTTTTCCCATCAATGTGGACCAAGTGCCGTTACAGAGCATATGTGACTCAAAACCACCTCATACGACGACCGTTTGGCCCCATATTTGGTATTTCATATTTTTTTGGTCATTGAAACCTACTACAAAATTTTCATCCCAATCTGTAAACTTTTTTTTGAAACCTTTTTTTCCATCAACGTGGACAGAGTGCCGTTAAAGAGCATATGTGACTCAAAACCACCTCATACGACAGCCATTTTGCCCCATATTTGGTTTTCTATATTTTTTTGGTCATTGAAACCTACCACCACAATTTCGTCTAAATCTGAAAACTTTTTTTTGAAACCTTTTTTCCATCAACGTGGAGTGAGTGCCGTTACGGAGCATATTTGACTCAAAACCACGTCATACGACGGTCCTTTTGGCACCATATTTGGATTTTCATATTTTTTTGGTCATTGAAAGCTACCACAAAAATTTCATCTCAATCTAAAAACTTTTTTTTCAAACCTTTTTTTTCCATCAACGGGGACTAAGTGCCGTTACGGAGCCTATGTGACTCAAAACCCCCTCAAACGATCGCCGTTTTGCACCATATTTTGTATTCTATTTTTTTTTTGTCCTTGAAACCTACCACCAAAATTTCGTCCCAATCTGGAAAATTTCTTTCGAAACCTTTTTTTCCATCAACGTAGACTAAGTGCCGTTAAGGAGGATATGTGATTCATAACCACCTCATACGACGGCCGTTTCACCCCATATTTGGTATTTCATATTTTTTTTGGTCATTGTAACCTACCACAAAAATTTCGTCTCAATTTGAAAACTTTTTTTTGAAACCTTTTTTTTCCATCAACGTGGACTGAGTGTCGTTCTAGAGCATATATGACTTAAAACCACGTCATACGACGGCCGTTTGGCCCCCATATTTGGTATTTCTTATTTTTTTGGTCATAGAAACCCACCACAAAAATTTCTTTTTAATCTGGTAACTTTTTTTGAAACCTTTTTTTCCATCAACGTGGACTGAGTGCCGTTACGGAGCATATGTGACTCAAAACAACCTCATACGACGGTCGTTTGTCGCCATATTTGGTATTTCATATTTTTTTAGTCATTGGAACCTACCACAAAAAATTCCTTTCAATGTAATTTTTTTTTTGAAACCTTTTTTCCATCAACGTGGAGAGAGTGCTGTTACATAGCATATTTGACTTAAAACAACCTCATACAACGGCCGTTTGTCACCATTTTTGGTATTTCATATTTTTTTTGTCATTGAAACCTACCATCAAAATTTCTTCTAAATTTGAAAACTTTTTTTGAAACCTTTTTTTCCATCAATGTGGACCGAGTGCCGTTACGGAGCATATGTGACTCAAAACTACCTCCTACGACGGCCGTTTGGCCCCATATTTGGTATTTAAAAAATTTTTGGTCATTGAAACCCACCACAAAATTTTCGTCTTAATCTGGTAACTTTTTTTTTAAACCTTTTTTTCCATCAACGTGGAGTGAGTGCAGTTACGAAGCATATGTGACTCAAAACCACCTCATACGACGGCCGTGTGGCCCCATATTTGGTATTTCATATTTTTTTGGTCATTGAAACCTACCACAAAAATTTCGTCTAAATTTGGAAACTTTTTTTTTAACCTTTTTTTCCATCAACGTGGACTGAGTGCCGTTACGGAGCATATGTGACTCAAAACCACCTCATCCGACCGTCGTTTTGCCCCATATTTGGTATTCTATAATTTTTTGGATATGGAAACCTACCACCAAAATATCGTCTCAATCTGAAAACTTTTTTTGAAAACTTTTTTTCCATCAATGTGGACTAAGTGCCGTTACAAAGCATATTTGACTCAAAACCACGTCATACGACGGCCTTTTGGCCTCATATTTGGTATTTCATATTATTTTGGTCATTGAAACCTACCATCAAAATTTCGTTTCAATCTGAAAACTTTTTTTTTAAACTTTTTTTCCATCAATGTGGACCGAGTGCCGTTACAGAGCATATGTGACTCAAAACCACCTCATACGACGACCGTTTGGCCCCATATTTGGTATTTCATATTTTTTTGGTCATTGAAACCTACTACAAATATTTCATCCCAATCTGGAAATGTTTTTTTGAAACCATTTTTTTCCATCAACGAGGACTGAGTGTCGTTCTAGAGCATATATGACTTAAAACCACGTCATACACGGCCGTTTGGCCCCATATTTGGTATTTCTTATTTATTTGGTTATAAAAACCCAGCACAAAAATTTCGTCTTAATCTGGTAACATTTTTTAAAATCTTTTTTTCCATCAACGTGGACTGAGTGCCGTTATAGAGCATATTTGACTCAAAACAACCTCATACAACGGCCGTTTGTCCCCATTTTTGGTATTTCATATTTTTTTGGTCATTGAAACCTACCATCAAAATATCGTCTCAATCTGAAAACTTTTTTTGAAACCTTTTTTTCCATCAATGTGGAGTGAGTGCCGTTACGGAGCATATGTGACACAAAACCACCTCATACGACGGCCGTTTGGCCCCATATTTGGTATTTCATCTTTTTTTGGTCATTGAAACCTACCACAAAAATTTCGACTAAATTTGGAAACTTTTTTTTTAACCTTTTTTTCCATCAACGTGGACTGAGTGCCGTTACGGAGCATATGTGACTCAAAACCACCTCATCCGACAGTCGTTTTGCCCCATATTTGGTATTCTATATTTTTTTGGACATGGAAAACTACCACCAAAATATCGTCTCAATCTGAAAACTTTTTTTGAAAACTTTTTTTCCATCAACGTGGACTAAGTGCCGTTACGGAGCATATTTGACTAAAAGCCACGTCATACGACGGTCTTTTGGCCCCATATTTGGTATTTCATATTATTTTGGTCATTGAAACCTACCATCAAAATTTCGTTTCAATCTGAAAACTTTTTTTTGAAACCTTTTTTTCCATCAATGTGGACCGAGTGCCGTTACAGAGCATATGTGACTCAAAACCACCTCATACGACGACCGTTTGGCCCCATATTTTGTATTTCATATTTTTTTGGTCATTAAAACCTACTAAAAAAATTTCATCCCAATCTGGAAACGTTTTTTTGAAACCTTTTTTACCATCAACGTGGACTGAGTGCCGTTAAGGAGCATATGTGACTCAAAACCACCTCATACGACAGCCGTTTTGCCCCATATTTGGTTTTCTATATTTTTTTGGTCATTGAAACCTACCATCAAAATTTCGTCTAAATCTGAAAACTTTTTTTTGAAACCTTTTTTTCATCAACGTGGAGTGAGTGCCGTTACGGAGCATATGTGACTCAAAACCACGTCATACGACGGCCCTTTGGGACCATATTTGGAATTTTAAATTTTTTGGTCATTGAAAGCTACCACAAAAATTTAATCTCAATCGGAAAAAAATTTTTAGAAACCTTTTTTTCCATCAACGGGGACTAAGTGCCGTTACGGAGCCTATGTGAATCAAAACTCCCTCATACGACCGCCGTTTTGCCCCATATTTGGTATTCTATATTTATTTGTCATTGAAACCTACCACCAAAATTTCGTCCCAATCTCGAAACTTTCTTTTGAAACCTTTTTTGCCATCAACGTTGACTAAGTGCCGTTAAGGAGGATATGTGATTCCAAATCACCTCCTACGACGGTCGTTTTACCCCATATTTGGCATTTCATATTTTTTTTTGGTCATTGTAACCTACCACAAAATTTTCGTCTCAATTTGAAAACTTTTTTTTCCATCAACGTGGACTGAGTGCCGTTACAGAGCATATATGACTCAAAACCACGTCATACGACGGCTGTTTGGCCCCATATTTGGTATTTCATATTTTTTTGTTCATAGAAACCCACCACAAAAATTTAGTCTTAATCTGGTAACTTTTTTTTGAAACCTTTTTTTCCATCAATGTGGACCGAGTGCCGTTACGGAGCGTATGTGACTCAAAACAACCTCATACGACGGCCGTTTGTCCCCATATTTGGTATTTCATATTTTTTTGGTCAATGGAACCTACCACAAAAATTTTCTTTCAATATAAATTTTTTTTTTTGAAACTTTTTTTCCATCAACGTGGAGTGAGTGCTGTTACGGAGCATATTTGACTCAAAACAACCTCATACAACGGCAGTTTGTCCCCATTTTTGATATTTCATATTTTTTTGGTCATTGAAACCTACCATCAAAATTTCGTCTCAATCTGAAATATTTTTTTTGAAACCTTTTTTTCCATCAATGGGACCGATTGCCGTTACGGAGTATATGTGACTCAAAACTACCTCATACGATGGCCGTTTTGCCCCATATTAGGTATGTAAAAAAATTTTGGTCAGTGAAACCCACCACAAAAATTTCGTCTTAATCTGGTAACTTTTTTTGAAACCTTTTTTCCATCAACGTGGAGGGAGTGCCGTTACGGAGTATATGTGACTCAAAACCACCTCATACGACGGCCGTTTGGCCCCATATTTGGTATTTCATATTTTTTTGGTCATTGAAACCTACCACAAAAATTTCGACTAAATTTGGAAACTTTTTTTTTAACCTTTTTTTCCATCAACGTGGACTGAGTGCCGTTACGGAGCATATGTGACTCAAAACCACCTCATCCGACAGTCGTTTTGCCCCATATTTGGTATTCTATATTTTTTTGGACATGGAAAACTACCACCAAAATATCGTCTCAATCTGAAAACTTTTTTTGAAAACTTTTTTTCCATCAACGTGGACTAAGTGCCGTTACGGAGCATATTTGACTAAAAGCCACGTCATACGACGGTCTTTTGGCCCCATATTTGGTATTTCATATTATTTTGGTCATTGAAACCTACCATCAAAATTTCGTTTCAATCTGAAAACTTTTTTGAAACCTTTTTTTCCATCAATGTGGACCGAGTGCCGTTACAGAGCATATGTGACTCAAAACCACCTCATACGACGACCGTTTGGCCCCATATTTTGTATTTCATATTTTTTTGGTCATTAAAACCTACTAAAAAAATTTCATCCCAATCTGGAAACGTTTTTTTGAAACCTTTTTTACCATCAACGTGGACTGAGTGCCGTTAAGGAGCATATGTGACTCAAAACCACCTCATACGACAGCCGTTTTGCCCCATATTTGGTTTTCTATATTTTTTTGGTCATTGAAACCTACCATCAAAATTTCGTCTAAATCTGAAAACTTTTTTTTGAAACCTTTTTTTCATCAACGTGGAGTGAGTGCCGTTACGGAGCATATGTGACTCAAAACCACGTCATACGACGGCCCTTTGGGACCATATTTGGAATTTTAAATTTTTTGGTCATTGAAAGCTACCACAAAAATTTAATCTCAATCGGAAAAAAATTTTTAGAAACCTTTTTTTCCATCAACGGGGACTAAGTGCCGTTACGGAGCCTATGTGAATCAAAACTCCCTCATACGACCGCCGTTTTGCCCCATATTTGGTATTCTATATTTATTTGTCATTGAAACCTACCACCAAAATTTCGTCCCAATCTCGAATCTTTCTTTTGAAACCTTTTTTGCCATCAACGTTGACTAAGTGCCGTTAAGGAGGATATGTGATTCCAAATCACCTCCTACGACGGTCGTTTTACCCCATATTTGGCATTTCATATTTTTTTTTGGTCATTGTAACCTACCACAAAATTTTCGTCTCAATTTGAAAACTTTTTTTTCCATCAACGTGGACTGAGTGCCGTTACAGAGCATATATGACTCAAAACCACGTCATACGACGGCTGTTTGGCCCCATATTTGGTATTTCATATTTTTTTGTTCATAGAAACCCACCACAAAAATTTAGTCTTAATCTGGTAACTTTTTTTGAAACCTTTTTTTCCATCAATGTGGACCGAGTGCCGTTACGGAGCGTATGTGACTCAAAACAACCTCATACGACGGCCGTTTGTCCCCATATTTGGTATTTCATATTTTTTTGGTCAATGGAACCTACCACAAAAATTTTCTTTCAATATAAATTTTTTTTTTTGAAACTTTTTTTCCATCAACGTGGAGTGAGTGCTGTTACGGAGCATATTTGACTCAAAACAACCTCATACAACGGCAGTTTGTCCCCATTTTTGATATTTCATATTTTTTTGGTCATTGAAACCTACCATCAAAATTTCGTCTCAATCTGAAATATTTTTTTTGAAACCTTTTTTCCATCAATGGGACCGATTGCCGTTACGGAGTATATGTGACTCAAAACTACCTCATACGATGGCCGTTTTGCCCCATATTAGGTATGTAAAAAAATTTTGGTCAGTGAAACCCACCACAAAAATTTCGTCTTAATCTGGTAACTTTTTTTGAAACCTTTTTTCCATCAACGTGGAGGGAGTGCCGTTACGGAGTATATGTGACTCAAAACCACCTCATCCGACCGCCGTTTTGCCCAATATTTGGTATTCTACATTTTTTTGGACATGGAAACCTACCACCAAAATTTCGTCTCAATCTGAAATTTTTTTTTGAAACCTTTTTTTCCATCAACGTGGAGTAAGTGCCGTTACGTAGCATTTTTGACTCAAAACCACGTCATACGACGGCCTTTTGGCCCCATATTCGGTATTTCATATTATTTGGTCATTGAAACCTACCTTAAAAATTTCGTTTCAATCTGAAAACTTTTTTTTGAAACCTTTTTTCCATCTATGTGGACCGAGTGCCGTTAAAGAGCATATGTGAGTCAAAACCACCTCATACGACGGCCGTTTGGCCCCATATTTGGTATTTCATATTTTGTTGGTCATTGAAACCTACCACAAAAATTTCGTCTAAATCGAGAAACTTTTTTTAACCTTTTTTTCCATCAAGGTGGACTGAATGCCGTTACGGAGCATATGTGACTCAAAACCACCTCATTCGACCGGCGTTTTGGCCCATATTTGGTATTCTATATATTTTTGGACATGGAAACGTACCACCAAAATTTCGTCTCAATCTGAAAACTTTTTTTAAAACCTTTTTTTCCATCAACGTGGACTAAGTGCCGTTACGGAGCATATTTGACTCAAAACCACGTCATACGACGGCCTTTTTGCCCCATATTTGGTATTTCATATTATTTGGTCATTGAAACCTACCATCAAAATTTCGTTTCAATCTGAAAAACCTTTTTTTGAAACCTTTTTTCCATCAATGTGGACCAAGTGCCGTTACAGAGCATATGTGACTCAAAACCACCTCATACGACGGCCCTTTGGCACCATATTTGGAATTTCATATTTTTTTGGTCATTGAAAGCTACCACAAAAATTTCATCTCAATCTGAAATAATTTTTTTGAAACCTTTTTTTTCCATCAACAGGGACTAAGTGCCGTTACGGAGCCTATGTGAATCAAAACTCCCTCATACGACCGCCGTTTTGCCCCATATTTGGTATTCTATATTTATTTGTCATTGAAACCTACCACCAAAATTTCATCCCAATCTGGAAACTTTCTTTTGAAACCTTTTTTTCCATCAACGTAGACTAAGTGCCGTTAAGGAGGATATATGATTCAAAACCACCTCATACGACGGCCGTTTGACACCATATTTGGTATTTCATATTTTTTTTGGTCATTGTAACCTACCACAAAAATTTCGTCTCAATTTGAAAACTTTTTTTTGAAACCCTTTTTTCCATCAACGTCGACTGAGTGTCGTTACAGAGCATATATGACTCAAAACCACGTCATACGACAGCTGTTTGGCCCCATATTTGGTATTTCATATTTTTTTAGTCATAGAAACCCACCACAAAAATTTCGTCTTAATCTGGTAACTTTTTTGAAACCTTTTTTTTTTTTTTGGTAATTTAATAGGTGTCATAACATCAAAAACACTTTACAACCTATCTCCTTTTGGAAGGGACACAAAAACCCCAACTCAAGGTATCAAACCAAGTATAGTCTAATTACAAATCATATGTAACCATAATCTATCTTTTTCTTTCATTTTACAAGTATAGAGTATCTGTGATCTTTGGGCCACAAAGAATTTGATTCTTTGGACTGTATAGCTTACTGAGGGTGTTTTGGCTAGCCAGAAGGACTGGTTCCTAGCCCTCCACACCTGATATAGGACACTGGCTGCAGCAGCCATGCACACCTGCTGCTGTATAGGTGTTATCTTCCTCCTTCTTCTGAACCATGCTAGCAGTTGTCCCATACTAGAGTGAGACATCTGTGTTCCTAGCCAACAGTTTATTTCATGCCAGATCTTCTTTGAGAAGGGACACTCAAAGAAGGTGTGCTGATGTGTTTCTGGTGCTATCTCACAGATGCAGCATGCCTGTGATTCACACAACAGGAATCTAGCTATCCTTACTCTGACAGGTAGCCTTTGTTGCATAGCTACCCACCACAAAAAGCTGTGCTTGGGGATATTGAGGGTACTCTAAACAGCACTATACCAGTGCACCTTCACCCCACTGTTCACAACCCCATAGTAAATTTTGGCTATGGAGTAGCAGCCAATGGGCCACCATGATTGTTGCAGCCAGCCCTTCAAATCATTTTTTATCTTGCAAACCTGCTTCCATATCCAGCTACCAGTGGTGGGAGCCATGTACCCCCACCAATCCCTACCTTGCAAATATACACTATGGACCCATTTGACCCATAAAGTGTCTTTTTTCAGCAATTTGCCATGCAATCTTCCCCACTGCAATGAGGTTCCACAGGGCTAGGTCTCTCACTCCCAGGCCACCATATTTCTTGGGTTTGCATATTAAACCCCATTTCACATATCCAGCCTTAGTACCATCAGTTGAACCTTCCCATAAAAATCTCCTGCACAACTGATTGATCCTCTTGATTACAGTTTTTGGAAAGATAATAATCTGCATCCAATAAGTGCATATGCTCATGAGGACAGAGTTTACAAGCTGCAATCTCCCAGCAAAGGAGAGGTGTCTTGATTGCCATACTGTGATTTTGTTCATGACTTTCTGTATTAATTGATCACAATCCTTGATACTCAGTTTCCTATTACAAATAGGAACACCCAAATATCTGAAAGGTAGTTTCCCCTGCTTGAATCCAGATTTTTGTAGGAGTTTCCCCGCATCAGCAGACTTCATATTCACATGATAGAATTCAGATTTTCCCTTGTTGGCCTTCAAACCTGAAAGATCTTCAAAGTGCTTGAGACCTTGAAGGAGCAGCCTGGCACTCTGAATTTCCCCTTTACAGAAAATCAGCAGATCATCAGCAAAACAAAGATTGTTTAGCTTCATTGTAGAGCATCTGGGGTGGAACTGAAAATCCTTCCTTCCTCCCAAATATTGCAGAGTTCTTGTCAAATATTCCATGCAAAGAGTAAAGAGCAGTGGAGAGACAGGGTCTCCTTGTCTAAGCCCTCTTCTGGAGTTGAAAAAGCCTTGACTGGTACCATTAATGAGAATAGTGAAGCTAGTAGTGGTTACACAGGCCATAGCAACCTTAATGAAGTGCTTGGGAAAGTGCAGAGCCTCCAAAAGGTCTTCCAAGAACCCCCATTCCACGGTATCATAGGCTTTTTGTAAATCAATCTTCATTAAACAGCTTGGGGTTGAGTTCTTCCTTGCATAGTGCCTAACAAGATCCTGGCACACCAAAATATTACTCAGAATACTCCTACCACCAATAAAGGCCCCTTAATTATGAGAAACAAGGTGAGGTAGGATATTCTTGAGTCTAAGACAGAGTAGCTTAGATATGCATTTGTACAAAACAGAACAACAAGCAATGGGCCTGTATTCATGCACTTTAGTAGGACAGCTAACTTTAGGCACTAGTGAGATAGAAGTGGTATTGATTACTTTCAGCATCTCCCCAATATGGAAGAATTCATGAACAGCTGCAATCAGATCTGGTCCCACAACATCCCAACTGGCTTTAAAGAAATAGCTACCATAACCATCAATTCCAGGGGCTTTGTCATCAAGTATAGACCACAACACCTCTTTGATCTCTGTAGGTGAAAACTGCAAATCCAGCATATCTTGCTGCTCTTCAGTCAAGCAAGCTCCCTGTTGGACAATCTTGTTTTTTATCTTGGACACTTGTGGCTATCACTCATAAAGCTAGAGAAGTGATGGATGAATTGATCACAGACTTCTTGAGGGTCTAGGATCCATTCACCTTCATGGTTTTGAACAGTATTAATTTTGTTCTTATTGATTCTGGCTTTGAGAGCTTGATGGAAAGTTTTTGTGTTATCATCACCACAGCTAATCCACTCTTCTTTTGCTTTTTGTTTCAAGAAGGCAAGGTAGTCTTCCTTAGTCCTCCTGAATTGTTGTGCAACTTGATACTCCCTTGTAATCACCTCAGTGTCATGGGGGTTAGTATGTAAATCTTCCTGAGCTGCTTCAAGATTCTTGGTTGCTTGTTTCATATTCTTTATAACATCACCAACCTGTTCCTGATTGAATGCCTTCAGCACAGGTTTGAGGGCCTTGAGCTTTTGAGCAACTTTAAACATGGCATACCCTTGCACTGGTTTATGCCAGTGTGCAGCTATCATCTCCTGATATCCAACCTGTGTACACCACAAGTTAAAGAATCTGAAAGGTTTATATCCCTGCACCTCTTTGTAACATCTCAACAAGGCTGGACTATGATCAAAGTCACCCTCTGGTAAGAAAGTGACCTCAGAATTGGTGTAATTAGCCAACCAACTAGTGTTAGCCATTACCCTATCAATCTTAGTCATCACTCTACTGCCTCCATCTTGCTTGTTGTTCCATGTAAACCACCTACCATTGGATTTCACATCCTCCACCCCACATCTAGCCACACATTGCTGGAACTCTTCCATCTCTCTCTATGTATGAACATCTCCAGTTTTCTCATCTGCATTGAGGATGACATTAAAGTCCCCCCCCCCATATCCAAGGTTCTTCCATTCCACTAGCCAGACTAGTAAGATCCCTCCACAAGGATTGCCTCTCTGCACCTTTATTAAAGGCATATATAAAAGTGCAGAAATAAGCTAAAGAACGAACTGGCTTCACTTTACTGTGAACCAATTGATCTGTACACAGTCTTATATCAACTTGGAACATATGAGGATCCCAAGTAACCACCACTCTGCCTTTACTGTGCCAAGGTAGATTAGTTGTCATGCACCAACCAGGACATAGATTTAGGTACAAGGCCCCAACATTCTTGGCCTTGACCTTTGTTTCCAGGAGGCAAACCAACTTAGCATTATGTTTAGAGATGAAATCTCTCACATAGCATTGTTTACTATAGTTGTTCAACCCCCTGGTATTCCAAAACAGAATACTATCCATTAGGGGTATGGGTGATCAACCCCTTCTCCTTTATGCTACTATTTTGAACCTGCTGTAGACTCTGATGCTGCCCCTCTGGGTTTTCTCTGTCAACCAAAGCTTCAAAGGAATTATGGATAGCAGTGGTCTTTGAAGAAACAGTTGTAACACCAAGAGAGTCTTTCTTTGGTCCTGACTGAGTGTTAGAGCCACCTTTCCTAGCACTGATGGATATAAACCCATCTTCATCAACCACCCTTTGAGCCACAGGTATTTTGTTTGAAGGCTGTTTTGGCTTCCAAACTTGTTTAGGATTCTCCTTGAACCAACACTCCTCCTTGGAGTGTCCATACTTCATGGAACCAGTACATTTGGTAGGTTTCCACTCATAGAAGACCTCCTGTGCCATTTCAATCCCCTTCTCATTGATAAAGGAGATTTGATCTGGGAAATCTTGATCAAGATGAACCTCCACCATCACTCGAGCATATTTGGTTCTTTGTTTCAATTCAGTATAAGTGTCCAGTTTCTTGAGCACCCCTATGCCACCAACCAACTTGCTAAGGCACCTCTGTCCCCAAAATTTCAGTCCAAGGTTGGGTAACTGCAGCCAAATGGGCACTGTGGGTGAAGAACATTCTGCCATACTGTCATCAGGGTCCCATCTTTTGATTAGCAAAGGCTTACTATCAAAGAAGAAGGCACCTTCAACAGCTTTCTCCACAGTTTCTTTCTCTTTGAACCTCACAATGAAACCTCCTTGTTCAATAGGAGCAATAACTCCAATCCCCCAAGCCCCCCAAATTCTTCTGATAAACCCCTCAAAAACCTAAGCTGGAGGCTTAGCCCCTAGCACAAAACAGATAACAGCAGAGCTCCAATAATTGATCTCCTCCTGAACATCCTCTAATTCGATCACAGGTTTATGTTGATGCAGATTTTGATTAAACGGGTCAACAGCAGCAATATTTTCAACAGAGTCAACAAAGTCAACGTGATGATCACTAACCCATTTTTTCCCAGTTTTAGGATCAATCATATTATTGGAATTTGCAATTACATAATCAATACTAGCATTCAATTCATGTTGCGCATTCAAATCAATGACATTAGTTCCAATACTGATCAATGAAGCTTGATCAACCAATTTACCTCCATTTTTAGAAGCTCGAGTAACTGGCATTGTTGTGATCATAGTCGAGCTTCTTTGAGTCATCAATGGGATGTGTGGATTGTCATAATCACTCCCATCTGATACATCCTCACTGCCTGATGATGAATCCAAATCAGAAATCCAGTCTTGAAAACTAGCCTTTCCCGCCATTGTAGAAGATGAAGTATGATACTCATTGTGGTTTTTGTTGATGGGTTTCTTGCCTTTTTGTGGGTTTTTTGCTGATTTTGAGCTTGGGTTGCCATTTCCACCTGCTGATTTCACCCCCTTCCCTTGCCTACTCCTTGTGTTTGCCATCGCCAACGGGAGCTCAAAGAGAGAGAAAAAGAGAGGTTGAAACCTTTTTTTCCATCAACGTGGACTGAATGCCGTTACGGAGCATATGTGACTCAAAACAACCTCATACGACGGCCGTTTGTCCCCATATTTGGTATTTCATATTTTTTTTGGTCATTGGAACCTACCACAAAAATTTCCTTTCAATGTAATTTTTTTTTGAAACCTTTTTTCCATCAACGTGGAGAGAGTGCTGTTATAGAGCATATTTGACTCAAAACAACCTCATACAACGGCCATTTGTCCCCCATTTTTGGTATTTCATATTTTTTTGGTCATTGAAACCTACCATCAAAATTTCGTCTCAATCTGAAATATTTTTTTTGAAACCTTTTTTTCCATCAATGTGGACCGAGTACCGTTACGGAGCATATGTGACTCAAAACCACCTCATACGACGGCCGTTTTGCCCCATATTTGGTATTTAAAAATTTTTTGGTCATTGAACCCACAACAAAAATTTCGTCTTAATCTGGAAACTTTTTTATTTAACCTTTTTTTCCATCAACGTGGAGTGAGTGCCGTTACGGAGCATATGTGACTCAAAACCACGTCATACGACGACCCTTTGGCACAATATTTGGAATTTCATATTTTTTTGGTCATTGAAAGCTACCACAAAAATTTCATCTCAATCTGAAAACTTTTTTTTGAAACCTTTTTTTTCCATCAACGGGGACTAAGTGCCGTTACGGAGCCTATGTGAATCAAAACCCCCTCATACGACCGCCGTTTTGCCCCATATTTGGTATTCAATATTTTTTTGTCATTGAAACCTACCACCAAAATTTCATCTCAATCTGGAAACTTTCTTTTGAAACCTTTTTTTCCATCAACGTAGACTAAGTGCCGTTAAGGAGGATATGTGATTCAAAACCACCTCATACGACGGCCGTTTGACACCATATTTGGTATTTCATTATTTTTTTGGTCATTGTAACCTACCACAAAAATTTCGTCTCAATTTGAAAACTTTTTTTTGAAAACCTTTTTTTTCCATCAACGTGGACTGAGTGCCGTTACAGAGCCTATATGACTCAAAACCACGTCATACGACGGCCGTTTGGCCCCATATTTGGTATTTCATATTGTTTTAGTCATAGAAACCCACCACGAAAATTTCGTCTTAATCTGGTAACTTATTTTGAAACCTTTTTTCCATTAACGTGGACTGAGTGCCGTTACGGAGCATATGTGACTCAAAACAACCTCATACGACGGCCGTTTGTCCCCATATTTGGTATTTCATATTTTTTTTGGTCATTGGAACCTACCACAAAAATTTCCTTTCAATGTAAATTTTTTTTTTTGAAACCTTTTTTCCATCAACGTGGAGTGAATGCTGTTACGGAGCATATTTGACTCAAAACAACCTCATACAACAGCCGTTTGTCCCCATTTTTGGTATTTCATATTTTTTGGTCATTGAAACCTACCATCAAAATTTCGTCTCAATCTGAAATATTTTTTTTGAAACCTTTTTTTCCATCAATGTGGACCGAGTGCCGTTACGGAGCTTATGTGACTCAAAACCACTTCATACGACGGCTGTTTTGCCCCATAATTGGTATTTAAAATGTTTTTGGTCATTGAAACCCACCACAAAAATTTCGTCTTAATATTGAAACTTTTTTATTTAACCTTTTTTTCCATCAACGTGGAGTGAGTGCTGTTACGGAGCATATGTGACTCAAAACCACCTCATCCGATCGCCGTTTTGCCCAATATTTGGTATTCTATATTTTTTTGGACATGGAAACCTACCACCAAAATTTCATCTCAATCTGAAAACTTTTTTTGAAACCTTTTTTTCCATCAACGTGGACTAAGTGCCGTTACGGAGCACATTTGACTCAAAACCACATCATACGACGGCCTTTTGGCCCCATATTTGGTATTTCATATTATTTTGGTCATTGAAACCTACCATTAAAATTTCGTTTCAATCTGAAAACTTTATTTTTGAAACTTTATTTCCATCAATGTGGACCGAGTGCCGTTACAGAGCATATGTGACTCAAAACCACCTCATACGACAGCCGTCTGCCCATATTTGGTATTTCATATTTTTTTGGTCATTGAAACCCACCAAAAAATTTCGTCTTAATCTGGTAACTTTTTTTTTAAACCTTTTTTTCCATCAATGTGCAGTGACTGCTGTTACGGAGCATATGTGACTGAAAACCACCTCATCCGACCGCCGTTTTGCCCCATATTTGGTATTCTATATTTTTTTGGACATTGAAACCTACCACCAAAATTTCGTCCCAATTTGGAAACTTTCTATTGAAACCTTTTTTTCCATCAACGTAGACTAAGTGCCGTTAAGGGGGATATGTGATTCTAAACCACCTCATACGACGGCCGTTTGACCCCATCTTTTGTATTTCAAATTTTTTTGGTCATTGTAACCTACCACAATAATTTCATCTCAATTTAAAAACTTTTTTTTTGAAACCTTTTTTTTCATCAACGTGGACTGAGTTCCGTTTCAGAGCATATATGACTCAAAACCACGTCATACGACGGCCGTTTGGCCCAATATTTGGAATTTCATATTTTTTTGGTCATAGAAACCCACCACCAAAATTTTGTCTGAATCTGGTAACTTTTTTTGAAACCTTTTTTTCCATCAACGTGGACTGAGTGCCGTTAAGGAGCATATGTGACTCAAAACCACCTCATACGACAGCCGTTTTGCCCCATATTTGGTTTTCTATATTTTTTTGGTCATTGAAACCTACCACCAAAATTTTGTCTAAATCTAAAAACTTTTTTTTGAAATCTTCTTTTCCATCAACGTGGAGTGAGTGCCGTTACGGAGCATATGTGACTCAAAACCACGTCATACGACGGCCCTTTGGCACCATATTTGGTATTTCTTATTTTTTTGGTCATTGAAACCCACCACAAAAATTTCATCTCAATCTGAAATACTTTTTTTTGAAACCTTTTATTTCATCAACGTGGACTAAGTGCCGTTACGGAGCCTATGTGACTCAAAACCCCCTCTTACGACCGCCGTTTTGCGCCATATTTGGTATTCTATATTTTTTTTCTCATTGAAACCTACCACCAAAATTTCATCCCAATCTAGAAACTTCCTTTTGAAATTTTTTTTCCATCAACGTAGACTAAGTGCCGTTAAGGAGGATATGTGATTCAAAACCACCTCATACGACGGCCATTTGACCTCATATTTGGTATTTCGTATTTTTTTTGGTCATTGTAACCTACCACAATAATTTCGTCTCAATTTGAAAACCTTTTTTTCCATCAACGTGGACTGAGTGCCGTTACAGAGCATATATGACTAATAACCACGTCATACGACCGCAGTTTGCCCCATGTTTGGTATTTCATATTTTTTTGGTCATAGTAACCCACCACAAATATTTCGTCTTAATCTGGTAACTTTTTATGAAACCGTTTTTCCATCAACGTGGACTGAGTGCCGTTGCGGAGGATATGTGACTCAAAACAACCTCATACGAAGGCCGCTTGACCCCTTATTTGGTATTTCATATTTTTTTGGTCATTGGAACCTACCACAAAATTTTCTTTCATCGTAATTTTTTTTTGAAACCTTTTTTACATCAACGTGGAGTGAGTGCTGTTACGGTGCATATTTAACTCCAAATAACCTCATACAACGTCCGTTTGTCCCAATTTTTGGTATTTCATATTTTTTTGGTCATTGAAACCGACCATCAAAATTTTCGTCTCAATCTGAAAACTTTTTTTTGAAACCTTTTTTTCCATCAATGTGGACCGAGTGCCGTTACAGAGCATATGTGACTCAAAACCACCTCATACGACAGCCGTCTGGCCCAATATTTGGTATTTCATATTTTTTTGGTCATTGAAACCCACCACAAAAATTTCGTCTTAATCTGGTAACTTTTTTTTTAAACCTTTTTTTCCATCAACGTGCAGTGAGTGCTGTTACGGAGCATATGTGACTGAAAACCACCTCATCCGACCGCCGTTTTGCCCCATATTTGGTATTCTATATTTTTTTGGACATTGAAACCTACCACCAAAATTTCGTCTCAATCTGAAAACTTATTTTAAAACCTTTTTTTCCATCAATGTGGACTAAGTGTCGTTACGGAGCATATTTGACTCAAAACCACATCATACGACGGCATTTTGGCCCCATATTTGGTATTTCATATTATTTTGGTCATTGAAACCTACCATAAAAATTTCGTTTCAATCTGAAAACTTTATTTTTGAAACTTTTTTTCCATCAATGTGGACCGAGTGCCGTTACAGAGCATATGTGACTCAAAACCATTTCATACGACAGCCGTCTGGCCCAATATTTGGTATTTCATATTTTTTTGGTCATTGAAACCCACCACAAAAATTTCGTCTTAATCTGGTAACTTTTTTTTTAAACCTTTTTTTCCATCAACGTGCAGTGACTACTCTTACGGAGCATATGTGACTGAAAACCACCTCATCCGACTGCCGTTTTGCCCCATATTTGGTATTCTATATTTTTTTGGACATTGAAACCTACCACCAAAATTTCGTCCCAAAATGGAAACTTTCTTTTGAAACCTTTTTTTCATCAACGTAGACTAAGTGCCATTAAGGGGGATATGTGATTCAAAACCACCTCATACGACGGCCGTTTGACCCCATCTTTGGTATTTCATATTTTTTTGGTCATTGTAACCTACCACAATAATTTCATCTCAATTTGAAAATTTTTTTTTGAAACCTTTTTTTTTATCAACGTGGACTGAGTGCGTTTCAGAGCATATAGGACTCAAAACCAAGTCATACGACGGCCGTTTGGCCCAATATTTGGAATTTCATATTTTTTTGGTCATAGAAACCCGCCACCAAAATTTGTCTTAATCTGGTAACTTTTTTTGAAACCTTTTTTTCCATCAACATGGACTGAGTGCCGTTACGGAGCATATGTGATTCAAAACAACCTCATACGACGGCCGTTTGTCCCCATATTTGGTATTTCATATTTTTTTTGGTCATTGGAACCTACCACAATAATTTCCTTTCAATTTTATTTTTTTTTTGAAACCTTTTTTCCATTAACGTGGAGTGAGTGCTGTTACGGAGCATATTTGACTCAAAACAACCTCATACAACGGCCGTTTGTCCCCATTTTTGGTATTTCATATTTTTTTGGTCATTGAAACCTACCATCAAAATTTTGTGTCAATCTGAAAACTTTTTTTGAAACCTTTTTTTCTATCAACGTGGACTAAGTGCCGTTACGGAGCATATTTGACTCAAAACCACGTCATACGACGGCCTTTTGGCCCCATATTTGGTATTTCATATTATTTTGGTCATTGAAACCTACCATCAAAATTTCTTTTCAATCTGAAAACCTTTTTTTGAAACCTTTTTTTTTTTTAGATAAGTGAAAAATATATTAAGTACCAAACACCATTACAATCTACTACAAAGTGATGGCAACCCTTCTAGGAAGGCTCCCAAAACACCTAAGATTAACTATTATAATTGGAGCTCATCTAGCCAACATTTGATCTTAGAGAAGGCCTTACAGTTATAAACTAGTTTCATCCTAGTTCTAATTACAAATTTGATAGAAGCAGAACAACTATCAACACTGGGAACATAACTACACCAATAGGCTTGATTTCTAGCAAGCCAAATATGGTGCACAACAGCAGCCACAACAGAAAAAACTACTTTCCTTTTAGCTTGAGACATGTTACCCCTTTTACTGATGCAGTTAAGGCAGTCATCCATGCTAGTCCACCTCTTCTTAATCTTGATCCATACCAGGCATTCCTCCCATATCTGCTTGCTGAACAAACAGTGAAACAATAACTTATCAAGGCTCTCAGTGTGAGATCCACAGATGGTACAGGTGTCCTCATTACAGACACCAATTTTCTTGAGCTTTTCTCTTGTCATAATCCTTTGATGTGCTGCTAACCATATCATAAAACTATGTTTAGGTGTGTTTAACCTATTCCATACAATCCTGTCCCATACCACTTTGGTACCCCTCTTCTGTGCTTGTTTATAACACTTACCAATGGAGAAGACTTGGCCAGGTTGAGGAAGCCAGGGTGCTTGTTTATTTTCATCTTACTTGGCAAAAGTATCTCCATATCCAGCTAGTAGTGGTTTTAGGGTGGTGATGCCACCAGTCATCTCCCTGAATGTAAACAGAATTAACCCACCTCACCCAAAGGGTGTCTTTCTTCTCAGCAATGGCCCACATTTGCTTACTAACTGCTAGGAGGTTCCAAAGCTTAATATCTCTAACACCCAAGCCTCCATGGCTCTTCCTGCTGCAGACTTTTTTTCCATCAATGTGGACAAAGTGCCGTTACAGAGCATATGTGACTCAAAACCACCTCATACGACGACCGTTTGGCCCCATATTTGGTATTTCATATTTTTTTGGTCATTGAAACCTACTACAAAATTTTCATCCCAATCTAGAAACTTTTTTTTGAAACCTTTTTTTCCATCAACGTGTGGACTGAGTGCTGTTACGGAGCATAGGTGACTCAAAACCACCTCATCCGATCGCCGTTTTGCCCAATATTTGGTATTCTATATTTTTTTGGACATGGAAACCTACCACCAAAATTTCGTCTGAATCTGAAAACTTTTTTTGAAACCATTTTTTCCATCAACGTGGACTAAGTGTCGTTACGTAGCATTTTTGACTCAAAACCATGTCATACGAAGGCCTTTTGGCCCCATATTTGGTATTTCATATTATTTTGGTCATTGAAACCTACCATCAAAATTTCGTTTCAATCTGAAAACCTTTTTTTCCATCAATGTGGACCAAGTGCCGTTACGGAGCATATGTGACTCAAAACCACCTCATACGACGACCATTTGGCCCCATATTTGGTATTTCATATTTTTTTGGTCATTGAAACCTACTACAAAATTTTCATCCCAATTTGGAAACTTTTTTTTGAAACCTTTTTTTCCATCAACGTGGACTGAGTGCCGTTAAGGAGCATATGTGACTCAAAACCACCTCATACGACAGCCGTTTTGCCCCATATTTGGTTTTCTATATTTTTTTGGTCATTGAAACCTACCACCAAAATTTCGTCTAAATCTGAAAACTTTTTTTTGAAACCTTTTTTTCCATCAACGTGGAGTGAGTGCCGTTACGGAGCATATGTGACTCAAAACCACGTCATACGACGACCCTTTGGCACCATATTTGGAATTTCATATTTTTTTGGTCATTGAAAGCTACCACAAAAATTTCATCTCAATCTGAAAACTTTTTTTTAAAACCTTTTTTTTCCATCAACGGGGACTAAGTGTTGTTACGGAGCCTATGTGAATCAAAACCCCCTCATACGACCGCCGTTTTGCCCCATATTTGGTATTCAATATTTTTTTGTCATTGAAACCTACCACCAAAATTTCTTCCCAATCTGGAAACTTTCTTTTGAAACCTCTTTTTCCATCAACGTAGACTAAGTGCCGTTAAGGAGGATATGTTTTTCAAAACCACCTCATACGACGGCCGTTTGACACCATATTTGGTATTTCATTATTTTTTTGGTCATTGTAACCTACCACAAAATTTTCGTCTCAATTTGAAAACTTTTTTTTGAAAACCTTTTTTTTCCATCAACGTGGACTGAGTGCCGTTACAGAGCCTATATGACGCAAAACCACGTCATACGACGGCCGTTTGGGCCCATATTTGGTATTTCATATTGTTTTAGTCATAGAAACCCACCACGAAAATTTCGTCTTAATCTGGTAACTTATTTTGAAACCTTTTTTCCATCAACGTGGACTGAGTGCCGTTACGGAGCATATGTGACTCAAAACAACCTCATACGACGGCCGTTTGTCCCCATATTTGGTATTTCATATTTTTTTTGGTCATTGGAACCTACCACAAAAATTTCCTTTCAATGTAAATTTTTTTTTTGAAACCTTTTTTCCATCAACGTGGAGTGAATGCTGTTACGGAGCATATTTGACTCAAAACAACCTCATACAACGGCAGTTTGTCCCCATTTTTGGTATTTCATATTTTTTTGGTCATTGAAACCTACCATCAAAATTTCGTCTCAATCTGAAATATTTTTTTTGAAACCTTTTTTTCCATCAATGTGGACCGAGTGCCGTTACAGAGCATATGTGACTCAAAACCACCTCATACGACGGCCGTTTTGCCTCATATTTGGTATTTAAAATGTTTTTGGTCATTGAAACCCACCACAAAAATTTCGTCTTAATCTTGAAACTTTTTTATTTAACCTTTTTTTCCATCAACGTGGAGTGAGTGCCGTTACGGAGCATATGTGACTCAAAACCACCTCATCCGATCGCCGTTTTGCCCAATATTTGGTATTCTATATTTTTTTGGACATGGAAACTTACCACCAAAATTTCGTCTCAATCTGAAAACTTTTTTTGAAACCTTTTTTTCCATCAACGTGGACTAAGTGCCGTTACGGAGCACATTTGACTCAAAACCACATCATACGACGGCCTTTTGGCCCCATATTTGGTATTTCATGTTATTTTGGTCATTGAAACCTACCATTAAAATTTCGTTTCAATCTAAAAACTTTATTTTTGAAACTTTTTTTCATCAATGTGGACCGAGTGCCGTTACAGAGCATATGTGACTCAAAAACCACCTCATACGACAGCCGTCTGGCCCATATTTGGTATTTCATATTTTTTTGGTCATTGAAACCCGCCACAACAATTTCGTCTTAATCTGGTAACTTTTTTTAAAACCTTTTTTTCCATCAACGTGCAGTGACTGCTGTTACGGAGCATATGTGACTGAAAACCACCTCATCCGACCATATTTGGTATTCTATATTTTTTTGGTCATTGAAACTTACCCCCAAAATTTCTTCTCAATCTGGTAACTTATTTTTGAAACCTTTTTTTCCATCAACGGGGACTAAGTGCACTTATGGAGCCTATGTGACTCAAAACCCCTCATACAACCGCTGTTTTGCCCCATATTTGGTTTTCTATATTTTTTTTGTTATTGAAACCTACCACTAAAATTTTGACTAAATCTGAAAACTTTTTTTGGATCCTTTTTTTCCATCAACGTGGACTAAGTGCCGTTGTGGAGCATATTTGACTCAAAACCACGTCATACGACAGTCTTTTAACCCAAATTTGGTATTTCATATTATTTTGGTCATTGAAACCTACCATCAAAATTTGGTTTCAATCTGGAAACTTTTTTTTGAAACCTTGTTTTCCATCAATGTGGAGCGAGTGCCGTTACAGAGCATATGTGACTCAAAACCACCCAATACGACGACCGTTTGGCCCCATATTTGGTATTTCATATTTTTTTGGTCATTGAAACCTACTACAAAAATTTCATCCCAATCTGGAAATTTTTTTTTGAAACCTTTTTTTCCATCAACGTGGACTGAGTGCCGTTAAAGAGCATATGTGATTCAAAACCACCTCATACGACGGCCGTTTGAACCCATATTTGTTATTTCATATTTTTTTTGGTCATTATAACCTACCACAAAAATTTGATTTCAATGTTATTTTTTTTTGAAACCTTTTTTCCATCAACGTGGAGTGAGTGCTGTTACGGAGCATATTTGACTCATAACAACCTCATACAACGGCCGTTTATCCCCATTTTTGGTATTTCATATTTTTTTGGTCATTGAAACCTACCATCAAAATTTTGTCTCAATCTGAAATTTTTTTTTGAAACCTTTTTTTCCATCAATATGGACCGAGTGTCGTAACGGAGCATATGTGATTCAAAACCACCTCATACGACGGCCGTTTGGCCCCATATTTGGTATTTAAAATTATTTTGGTCATTAAAACCCACAACAAAAATTTCGTCTTAATCTGGTAACTTTTTTTGTAACCTTTTTTTCCATAAACGTGGAGTGAGTGCCGTTACGGAGCATATGTGACTCAAAATCACCTCATCCGACCGCCATTTTGCCCAATATTTGGTATTCTATATTTTTTTGGACATGGAAACCTACCACCAAAATTTCGTCTCAATCTGAAAACTTTTTTTGAAACCTTTTTTTCCATCAACGTGGACTAAGTGCCGTTATGGAGCATTTTTGACTCAAAACCACGTCATACGACGGCCTTTTGACCCCATATTTGGTATTTCATATTATTTTGGTCATTGAAACCTACCATCAAAATTTCGTTTCAATCTGAAAACTTTTTTTTGAAATATTTTTTTCCATCAATGTGGACCGAGTGCCGTTACAGAGCATATGTGACTCAAAACCACCTAATACGACGACAGTTTGGCCCCATATTTGGTATTTCATATTGTTTTGGTCATTGAAACCTACTACAAAATTTCATCCCAATCTGGAAACTTTTTTTTGAAACCTTTTTATCCATCAACGTGGACTAAGTGCCATTAAGGAGCATAGGTGATTCAAAACCACCTCATACGACGGCCGTTTGACCCCATATTTGGTATTTCATATTTTTTTTGGTCATTGTAACCTACCACAAAAATTTCGTCTCAATTTGAAAACCTTTTTTTGAAACCTTTTTTTCCATCAACGTGGACTGAGTGCCGGTACAGAGCATATATGACTCAAAACCACGTCATACGACGGCCGTTTGGCCCCATATTTGGTATTTCATATTTTTTTGGTCATAGAAACCCACCACAAAAATTTCGTCTTAATCTGGTAACTTTTTTTGAAACCTTTTTTTCCATCAACGTGGACTGAGTGTCGTTACGGAGGATATGTGACTCAAAACAACCTCATACGACGGCCGTTTGTCCCCATATTTGTTATTTCATATTTTCTTGGTCATTGGAACCTACCATAAATATTTCCTTTCAATATAAATTTTTTTTTTCAAACCTTTTTTCCATCAACGTGGAGTGAGTGCTGTTACGGAGCATATTTGACTCAAAACAACATCATACAACGGCCGTTTGTCCCCATTTTTGGTATTTCATATTATTTTGGTCATTGAAACCTACCATCAAAATTTCGTCTCAATCTGAAAACTTTTTTTGAAACCTTTTTTTCCATCAATGTGGACCGAGTGCCGTTACGGAGCATATGTGACTAAAAACCACCTCATACGACGGCCGTTTGGCCCCATATTTGGTATTTCATATTTTTTTGGTCATTGAAACACACCACAAAAATTCGTCTTAATCTGGTAACTTTTTTTTGAAACCTTTTTTTCCATCAACGTGGAGTGTGCGCCGTTACGGAGCATATGTGACTCAAAACCACCTCATCAGACCGCCGTTTTGCCCAATATTTGGTATTCTATATTTTTTTGGACATGGAAACCTACCACCAAAATCTTGTCTCAATCTGAAAACTTTTTTTGAAACCTTTTTTTCATCAATGTGGACTAAGTGCCAGTACGGAACATTTTTGACTCAAAACCACGTCATACGACGGCCTTTTGGCCCCATATTTGGTATTTCATATTATTTTTGTCATTAAAACCTACCATCAAAACTTCGTTTCAAGCTGAAAACTTTTTTTTGATACCTTTTTTTTCCTTCGATGTGGACCGAGTGCCGTTACAGAGCATATGTGACTCAAAACCGCCTCATACGACGGCCATTTGGCCCCATATTTGGTATTTCATATTTTTTTAGTCATTGAAACCTACCACAAAAATTTCGTCTAAATCTGGAAACTTTTTTTTAACCTTTTTTTCCATCAACGTGGAGTGAGTGCCCGTTACGGAGCATATGATACTCAAAACCATCTCATCCGACCGCCGTTTTGCCCCATATTTGGTATTCTATATTTATTTGGACATGGAAACCTACCACCAAAATTTCGTCCGAATCTGGAAACTTTCTTTTGAAACCTTTTTTTCCATCAACGTAGACTAAGTGCCGTTAAAGGGGATATGTGATTCAAAACCACCTCATACGACGGCCGTTTGACCCCATATTTGGTATTTCATATTTTTTTGGTCATTGTAACCTACCACAAAAATATCATCTCAATTTGGAAACTTCCTTTTGAAACTTTTTTTTCCCATCAACGTAGACTAAGTGCCGTTAAAGGGGATAATTGATTCAAAACCACCTCATACGACGGCCGTTTAACCCCATATTTGGTATTTCATATTTTTTTGGTCATTGTAACCTACCACAAAATATTCATCTAAATTTGAAATTTATTTTTGAAACCTTTTTTTTCATCGACGTGGACTCAGTTCCGTTACAGAGCATATATGACTCAAAACCATGTCATACGACGGCCGTTTGGCCCCATATTTGGAATTTCATATTTTTTTGGTCATAGAAACCCACCACAAAAATTTCGACTTAATCTGGTAACTTTTTTTTGAAACCTTTTTTTCCATCAACGTGGAGTGAGTGCCGTTACGGAGCATATGTGACTCAAAACCACCTCATACGAAGGTCGTTTGGCCCCATATTTAGTATTTTATTTTATTTTTGTCATTGAAACCTACCACCAAAATTTCGTCCCAATCTGGAAACTTTCTTTTGAAACCTTTTTTTCCATCAACGTAGACTAAGTGCCGTTAAGGAGGATATGTGATTCAAAACCACCTCATACGACGGCCGTGTGACCCCATATTTGGTATTTGATATTTTTTTGGTCATTGTAACCTACCACAAAAATTTCGTCTCAATTTGAAACCATTTTTTTGATCAACGTGGACTGAGTGCTGTTACAGAGCATATATGACTCCAAACCACGTCATACGACGGCCGTTTGGCCCCATATTTGGTATTTCATATTTTTTAGGTGATTGAAACCCTCCACAAAAATTACGTCTTAATCTGGTAACTTGTTTTTTAACCTTTTTTTCCATCAACGTGGAGTGAGTGCTGTTACGGAGCATATGTGACTCAAAACTACCTCATCCAACCGCCGTTTTGCCTAATATTTGGTATTCTATATTTTTTTTGACATGGAAACCTAAAACCAAAATTTCGTCTCAATCTGAAAACTTTTTTTCAAACCTTTTATTCCATCAACTTGGACTAAGGGGCGTTACAGAGTATTTTTGACTCAAAACCACGTCATACGACGGCCTTTTGGCCCCATATTTGGTATTTCTTATTATTTTTGTCATTGAAACCTACCATCAAAATTTCGTTTTAATCTGAAAACTTTTTTTTGAAACCTTTTTTTTCCATCAATGTGGACCGAGTGCCGTTACAGAACATATGTGACTCAAAACCACCTCATACAACGGCCGTTTGGCCCCATATTTGGTATTTCATATATTTTTTGGTCATTGAAACCTACCACAAAAATTTCGTCTAAATCTGGAAACTTTTTTTTTAACCTTTTTTTCCATCAACGTGGACAGAGTGCCCGTTACGGAGCGTATGTGACTTAAAACCACCTCATCCGACCGCCGTTTTGCCCCATATTTGGTATTCTATATTTTACGACATGGAAACCTACCACCAAAATTTCGTCTCAATCTGAAAAAAAATTTTGAAACCTTTTTTTCCATCAACGTGGACTAAGTGCTGTTACAGAGCATTTTAGACTCAAAACCACGTCATACGACAGCCTTTTGTCCCCATATTTGGTATTTTATATTTTTTTTTGTCATTGAAAGCTACCACCAAAATTTCGTCCAAATCTGAAAACTTTCTTTTGAAATCATTTTTCCATCAACGTAAACTAAGTGCCGTAAAGAAGGATATGTGATTCAAAACCACCTCATACGACGGCCGTGTGACCCCATATTTGGTATTTCATATTTTTTTGGTCATTGTAACCTACCACAAAAATTTCATCTCAATTTGAAAACTTTTTTTTGAAACCTATTTTTTCATCAACGTGGACCGAGTGCCGTTACAGAGAATATATGACTCAAAACCACGTCATACGACGGCCATTTGGCCCCATATTTGGTATTTCATATTTTTTTGGTGATTGAAACCCACCACAAAAATTTCGTCTTAATCAGGTAACTTCTTTTTGAAACCTTTTTTTCCATCAATGTGGACCGAGTGCCGTTACGGAGCATATGTGACTCAAAACCACCTCATACGACGGCCGTTTGGCCCCATGTTTGATTTTTAAAATTATTTTTGTCATTGAAAACCATCACAAAAATTTCGTCTCAATCTGGTGATTTTTTTTTAACCTTTTTTTCCATCAACGTAGAGTGAGTGCCGTTACGGAGCATATGTGACTCAAAACCACCTTATCCGACCGCCGTTTTGCCCAATATTTGGTATTTTATATTTTATTGGACATGGAAACCTACCACCAAAATTTCGTCTCAATCTGAAAACTTTATTTGAAACCTTTTTTTCCATCAACGTGGACTATGTGCCGTTACAGAGCATTTTTGACTCAAAACCACGTCATACGACAGCCTTTTGGCCCCATATTTGGTATTACATATTATTTTGGTCATTGAAACCTACCATCAAAATTTCGTTTCAATCTGAAAACTTTTTTTTGAAACCTTTTTTCCATCAATGTGGACCGAGTTCCATTACATAGCATATGTGACTCAAAACCATCTCATACGACGGCCGTTTGACCCCATATTTGGTATTTCATATTTTTTTGGTCATTGAAACCTACCACAAAAAATTCGTCTAAATCTGGAAACTTTTTTTTAACGTTTTTTCCCTTCAACGTGGACTAAGTGCCGTTACGGAACATATGTGACTCAAAACCACCTCATCCGACCGCCGTTTTGCCCCATATTTGGTATTCTATATTTTTTTGGACATGGAAACCTACCACCAAAATTTCGTCTCAATCTGAAAACTATTTTTGAAACCTTTTTTTTCCATCAACGTGGACTAAGTGCCGTTATGGAGCATATTTGACTCAAAACCACG
Source organism: Patellifolia procumbens (assembly GCA_947645195.1). Lineage (NCBI taxonomy): Eukaryota > Viridiplantae > Streptophyta > Magnoliopsida > Caryophyllales > Amaranthaceae > Patellifolia > Patellifolia procumbens. Next base: position 515,771 of record CANSGD010001099.1, read on the forward strand.
TCATACGACGGCCGTTTGGCCCCATATTTGGTTTTTCATATTATTTTGGTCATTGAAACCTACTAGAAATATTTCATCCCAATCTGGAAACTTTTTTTTGAAACCTTTTTTTCCATCAACGTGGACTGAGTGCCGTTAAGGAGGATATGTGATTCAAAACCACCTCATACGACGGCCGTTTGACCCCATATTTGGTATTTCATATTTTTTTTGGTCATTGTAACCTACCACAAAAATTTCATCTCAATTTGAAAACCTTTTTTTGAAACCTTTTTTTTCTATCAACGTGGACTGAGTGCCATTACAGAGCATATATGACTCAAAACCACGTCATACGACGGCCGTTTGACCCCATATTTTGTATTTCATATTTTTTTGGTCATGAAAACCCACCACAAAAATTTCGTCTTAATCTGGTAACTTTTTTTGAAACCTTTATTTCCATAAACGTGGATTGAGTGTTGTTACGGAGGATATGTGACTGAAAACCACCTCATCCGACCGCCGTTTTGCCCCATATTTGGTATTCTATATTATTTTGGACATTGAAACCTACCACTAAAATTTTGTCCGAATCTGGAAACTTTCTTTTGAAACCTTTTTTTCCATCAACGTAGACTAAGTGCCGTTAAAGGGGATATGTGATTCAAAACCACCTCATACGACGGCCGTTTGACCCCATATTTTGTATTTCATATTTTTTTGGTCATTGTAACCTACCACAAAAATATCATCTCAATTTGGATACTTCCTTTTGAAACTTTTTTTTCCCATCAACGTAGACTAAGTGCCGTTAAAGGGGATAATTGATTCAAAACCACCTCATACGACGGCCGTTTAACCCCATATTTGGTATTTCATAATTTTTTGGTCATTGTAACCTACCACAAAATTTTCATCTAAATTTGAAAATTTTTTTTGAAACCTTTTTTTTCATCAACGTGGACTGAGTTCCGTTACAGAGCATATATGACTCAAAACCACGTCATACCACGGCCGTTTGGCCCCATATTTGGAATTTCATATTTTTTTGGTCATAGAAACCCACCACAAAAATTTCGTCTTAATCTGGTAACTTTTTTTTGAAACCTTTTTTTCCATCAACGTGGAGTGAGTGCCATTACGGAGCATATGTGACTCAAAACAACCTCATACGACAAGCGTTTTGCCCCATATTTGGTATTCTATATTTTAGGTCATCGAAACCTACCACCAAAATTTCGTCTGAATCTGAAAAGTTATTTTTGAAACCTATTTCTCCATCAACGTGGAGTTAATGCCGTTACGGAGCATTTGTGACTCAAAACCACCTCATACGACGGCCGTTTGGGCCCATATTTGGTATTTTATATTTTTTTTGTCATTGAAACCTACCACCAAAATTTCGTCCCAATCTGAAAACTTTCTTTTGAAACCATTTTTCCATCAACGTAGACTAAGTGCCGTTAAGGAGGATATGTGATTCAAAAACACCTCATACGACCGCCGTGTGACCCCATATTTTGTATTTCATATTTTTTTGGTCATTGTAACCTACCAAAAAAATTTCGTCTCAATTTGAAAACTTTTTTTTGAAATCTTTTTTTGGGTAAATTAAAATTGTCATAGCATCAAAAACTTTTTACAACCTATCATCCTTTGGAAGGGACAACTCCCCAACTCAAGGTGTCTGTATACAAGTATTGCTAATTACTAATGCAATGCAACCAAATCCTATCTCTTTCTTTCAATTTACAAGTATAAAGAATTTTAGATCTTTTAAGAACAAAATATTGTATCCTCTGCACTGTGGACTGAATGGATGGTAATTGAGCTGACCAGAGAGCTTGGTTCCTAGCCCTCCACACCATATATAGCAAACTAGCTGCAGTGGCCTTAACCACTTGCATTTGCACAGAAGACATATTCCTGCCTCTTCTAATCCAAGCTACCAGATGTTCCATACAAGAACATGGAATATTAACCCCCAACCAAAGGTTGATCTCCTGCCACACCTTCTTTGAATAGAGACAGTCAAAGAAAGTATGTTGATGTGTCTCCTGCTCCAGCTCACAAATGCAACATGAAATAGATTCACAAGCCATGAATTTAGCTAATCTAACTCTGACTGGAAGTCTTTTGTTCATCGCAACCCACCACACAAAACTGTGTTTAGGCATGTTAAGAGTGTTCCAGATTGCTCCATGCCAGTGGATCTTTTTCCCCAAACACACAACTCCTTGATAGATTTTAGCTATAGAGTAGCTCCTAATAGGCCACCATTGCTGCTGCATCCACACTTTCAGATCATTTTTCACTCTACTAATCTGTTTCCATATCCAACTCCCTGTGGTGGAAGGAGTGTACCCCCACCAGTCCTGCTTCTTCAAGTATACACTATGCACCCATTTGACCCACAGTGTATCCTTTTTTTCTGCAATTTGCCAAGCAAGTTTACTAACAGCAATGAGGTTCCAAAGAGCCAGATTTCTCACCCCCAAACCACCCAACTTCTTAGGTTTACAAACTGTCTCCCATTTGATATACCCAGCTTTGGTTCCATCTGTTGTGCCTTCCCATAAGAATCTTCTGCATAGCTGATTATTTCTCTTTATGACAGCTTTTGGAAAGATGATGATTTGCATCCAATATGTACATATGCTCATGAGGACAGAGTTAACCAGTTGCAATCTTCCAGCAAAAGAAAGGTGTCTAAATTGCCAAACTGTGATTCTGTGCATAACTCTTTGAATGAGCTGATCATAGTCCTTGAGAGCAAGCCTCCTGTTGCAAATAGGGACCCCTAGGTATCTGAAAGGCAGCACCCCCAGCTTGAAACCTGATTTGTGCAGTAGTTTCTCTACATCATCAGCAGCCATGTTCACCTGGAATAATTCAGATTTACCCTTGTTTGCCATCAATCCTGAAACTTGTTCAAAGTGCTTAAGCCCTTGAAGGAGTAACCTAGCACTTTGAATCTCTCCTTTACAAAAAAACCAGCAAGTCATCAGCAAAGCATAAGTTGTTGAGCTTCAAATCAGAGCACCTAGGGTGAAAGTGAAAATCCCTTCTCCCACCTAGGCATTTCAGTGTTCTTGTGAGGTACTCCATGCAAAGAGTGAATAAGAGTGGAGATATAGGATCTCCCTGCCTTAAGCCTCTTTTAGAATTGAAGAAACCTTGACTTGTCCCATTAATAAGGATTGTGAAGCTCGCTGTTGATACACATGCCATAATCACTTTAATGAAATGGTTGGGGAATCCCAAATCCTCCATTAGATCTGTCAAGAAACTCCATTCTACAGTGTCATAGGCCTTTTGTAGATCAACCTTCATCATGCAACTAGGAGCTGCATACTTCCTAGCATAATGTCTCACTAGATCCTGACACACCAAAATGTTATTAAGGATGCTCTTTCCACCAATAAATGCACCCTGATTTTGAGATACAATGTGTGGGAGAACCTGTTTCAGTCTTGAGCACAGCAGCTTGGAGATACATTTATACACTACAGAACAGCAAGCAATAGGTCTATATTCATGGACCTTAGTAGGGCAGCTCACTTTAGGAACTAGTGAAATAGAAGTGGTGTTAATCACTTTTAACATTTCACCAGTTGTAAAGAACTCTTGGACAGCAGCTACCACATCAGCCCCCAAAATATTCCAGCTAGTTTTGAAGAAGAAGCTGCCAAAGCCATCAATTCCAGGAGCCTTAGAGTCAGGGATGGACCATAAAGCCTCTTTAATCTCAGTGTGAGAGAACCTAAGTTCCAAAGAAGACTTCTGCTCCTCAGTAAGGCAGGCTCCCTGTTGTATAATGTTGCTCTTGATCTTGGACACTTGTTGACTATCACCCATGAAGCTAGAAAAGTAAGTGATAAACTGATCACATACAACTTGGGGGTCCAGGATCCATTCACCCTCAGTGTTTTGAACAGTGTTAATCCTGTTCTTGTTGATCTTAGCTTTCAGAGCTTGATGGAATGTTTTAGTGTTGTCATCACCCCAACTAATCCAATCCTCCTTAGCTTTCAGCTTCAAAAAACCAAGGTAGTCACCCTTGATTTGCTTGAGTTTCTGTGCAGCAGCATATTCCCTTTTGATAGACTCATCATCATTAGGGTTGAGGTGCATATGTTCCTGTGCTGCATCAAAATTCTTCAAAGCCAATTTCATGCTACTAGCTATATCACCAACCTGCTCATGATTGAAAGTTTTCAGAACAGGCTTGAGAAGTTTAAGCTTTTGAGCAACTCTGAACATAGCATAGTCTTGGACTGGTATAGCCCAATGGTCTGCAATCAACTGATGATACCCCTCTTGTGCACACCACATGTTAAAGAACCTAAAAGGTTTAAACCCCTGCACATCTCTATAGCATCTCATCAGAGCTGGACTGTGGTCAAAATCACCCTCAGGCAAGAAAGTAACCTCAGAGTTTGTATGAAGGGCAAGCCAACTAGGATTAGCCATGACCCTATCAATCTTGGTCATGACTCTATTGCAACCATCTTGCTTGTTATTCCATGTAAACCACCTCCCACTAAACTTAACATCCTCCATGCGACAGCTAGCCACACGCTGCTGAAAATCCTTCATTTCCCTCTGTGTATGAAGCTCTCCTGTCTTCTCATCTGCTGAAACCTTTTTTTCCATCAACATGGACCGAATGCCTTTACGGAGCATATGTGACTCAAAACCACGTCATACGACGGCCGTTTGGCCCCATATTCGTTATTTCATATAATTTTGGTCATTGAAACCTACCATCAAAATTTCGTATCAATATGAAAACTTTTTGTTGAAACCTTTTTTTCCATCAAAGTGGACCGAGTGCCGTTACGGAGCATATGTGACTCAAAACCATGTCATTAGACGGCTGTTTGGCCCCATATTTTGTATTTCATATTTTTTTGGTCATTGAAACACACCACAAAAATTTCGTCTCAATCTGGTCACTGTTTTTTGAAACCTTTTTTTCCATCACATTGGACTGAGTGCCGTTACGGAGCATATGTGACTCAAAACCACCTCATACGACGACCGTTTGGCCCCATATTTGGTATTTCTTAATTTCGGTCATTGATACCTACCACAAAAATTTCATCCCAATTTGGAAACTTTTTTTAGACAACTTTTTTTCCATCAACGTGCACTGAGTGCAGTTAAGGAGTATATGTGACTCATAACCACCTCATACGACAGCCGTTTTGCCCCATATTTGGTTTTCTATATTTTTTTGGTCATTGAAACCTACCACCAAAATTTCATCTTAATCTGGTATCTTATTTTAGAAACCTTTTTTCCATCAACGTGGACTGAGTGCCGTTACGGAGCATATGTGACTCAAAACCACCTCATACGACCGCCGTTTTGCCCCATATTTAGTATTCTATAGTTTTTTGGACATTGAAACCTACCACCAAAATTTCGGCTCAATCTGAACACTTTTTTGAAACCTTTTTTTCCATCAACGTGGACTAAGTGCCGTTACGGAGAATATTTGACTCAAAACCACGTCATACGACTGCCGTTTGGCCCCATATTTGGTATTTCATATTATTTTGGTCATTGAAACCTACCATCAAATTTTCTTCTCAATCTGAAAACTTTTTTTTGAAACCTTTTTTTCCATCAATGTGGACTGAGTGCCGTTACGGAGAATATGTGACTCAAAACCACCTCATACGACGGCCGTTTGGCCCCATATTTGGAATTTCATATTTTTTTGGTCATTGAAACCTACCATCAAAATTTCGTATCTATCTGAAAACTTTTTTTTGAAACCTTTTTTTCCATTAAAGTGGATCGAGTGTCGTGACGGAGCATATGTGACTCAAAACCACGTCATACGACGGCCGTTTGGCCCCATATTTGGTATTTCATATATTTTTGGTCTTTGAAACCTACCGCAAAAAATTCATCTCAATCTGGATGTTTTTTGAAATCTTTTTTTCCATCAATGTGGACCAAGTGCCGTTACGGAGCATATGTGACTCAAAACCACCACATACGACGGCTGTTTGTCCCCATATTTGGTATTTCATATTTTTCGTGGTCATCAAACCCACAACAAAAATTTTGTCTCAATCGGGTAACTTTTTTTTTGAAACCTTTCTTGCCATCAACGTGGACTGAGTGCCGTTACGGAGCATATGTGACTCAAAACCACCTCATACGACGACCGTTTGGCCCCATATTTGGTATTTCATTTTTTTTTGTCATTGAAACCTACCACAAAAATTTCATCCCAATCTGGAAACTTTTTTTTGGAAACCTTTTTTTCCATCAACGTGGACTTAGTGCCGTTAAGGAGCATATGTGACTCAAAACCACCTCATACGACAGCCGTTTTGCCCCATATTTGGTTTTTTCTATATTTTTTTGGTCATTGAAACCTACCACCAAAATTTCGTCTCAATCTGGTAACTTTTTTTTGAAACTTTTTTTTCATCAACGGGGACTAAGTGCCGTTACGGAACCTATGTGACTCAAAACACCTCATACCACCTCTGTTTTTTCCCATACTTGGTATTCTATATTTTTTTGGTCATTGAAACCTACCACCAAAATTTCGTCTCAATCTGGTAGCTTATTTTTAAAACCTTTTTTCCATCAACGTGGTGTGAGTGCCGTTACGGAGCATATGTGACTCAAAACTGCCTCATACGACAGCGGTTTGGCCCCATATTTGGTATTTTATAGTTTTTTTTGTCATTGAAACCTACCACCAAAATTTCGTCCCAATCTGGAAACTTTCTTTTGAAACCTTTTTTCCATCAACGTAGACTAAGTGCCGTTAAGGAGGATATATGATTCAAAACCACCTCATACGACGGCTGTTTGGCCCCATATTAGGTATTTCATATTTTTTTTGGTCATTGAAACTCACCACAAAAATTTCGTCTTAATCTAGTAACGTTTTTTTGAAACCTTTTTTTCCATCAACGTGGAGTGAGTGCCGTTACGGAGCGTATGTGACTCAAGAACACCTCATACGACCGCCGTTTTGTCCCATATTTGGTATTCTATATTTTTTTGGACATTGAAACCCACCACCAAAATTTCTTTTCAATCTGAAAACTTTTTTGAAACCTTTTTTTCCATCAACGTGGACTAAGTGCTGTTATAGAGCATATTTGACTCAAAACCACGTCATACGACGGTCATTTGGCCCCATATTTAATATTTCACCTTATTTTGGTCATTGAAACCTACCCTTAAATTTTCGTCTCCATCTGGAAAAAAAATTTTGAAAACTTTTTTTTCCATCAATGTGGACCGAGTGCCGTTACGGAGCATATGTGACTCAAAACCACCTCATACGACGACCGTTTTGCCCCATATTTGGTATTTAATATTTTTTTGGTCATTAAAACCTACCACAAATTTGGCACCATATTTCGAATTTCATATTTTTTTGGTCATTGAAGGCTACCACAAAAATTTCATCTCAATCTGAAAACTTTTTTTTGAAACCTTTTTTTCCATCAACGGGGACTAAGTACCGTTACGGAGCCTATGTGACTCAAAACCCCCTCATACTACCGCCGTTTTGCCCCATATTTGGTATCCTATATTTTTTTGGTCATTGAGACATACCACCAAAATTTCGTCGCAATCTGGTAACTTATTTTTGAAACCTTTTTTCCCATCAACGTGGAGTGAGTGCCTTTACGGAGCATATGTGACTCAAAACTACCTCATACGACGGCCGTTTGGCCCCATATTTGGTATTTTATATTTTTTTTGTCATTGAAACCTATCACCAAAATTTTGTCCCAATCTGGAAACTTTCTTTGGAAACCTTTTTTTCCATCAAAGTAGACTAAGTGCCGTTAAGAAAGATATGTGATTCAAAACCACCTCATACGACCGCCGTTTGACCCCATATTTGGTATTTCATATATTTTTTGTTCATTGTAACCTACCACAAAAATTTTGTCTCCATTTGAAAACTTTTTTTTGAAACCTTTTTTTTCCCTCAACGTGGACTGAGTGTCGTTACAGAGCATTTATGACTCAAAACCACGTCATAAGACGGCCGTTTGGCCCCATATTTGGTATTTCATATTTTTTTGGTCATTGAAACCCACCACAAAAATTTCGTCTTAATCTGCTAACTTTTTTTTGAAACATTTTTTTTCCATCAACGTGAAGTGAGTGCCGTTACGGAGCATATGTGACTCAAAACCACCTCATACGACCGCCGTTTTGCCCCATGTTTGGTATTCTAATTTTTTTTGGACATTGAAACCTACCACCAAAATTTCGTCTCAATCTGAAATCTTTTTTTGAAACCTTTTTTTCCATCAACGTGGACTAAGTGCCGTTACGAGCATATTTGACTCAAAAGCACGTCATACGATGGCCGTTTGGCCCTATATTTGGTATTTCATATTCTTTTGGTCATTCAAACCTACCATCCAAATTTCGTCTCAATCTGAACACTTTTTTTTTGAAACCTTTTTTTCCATCAATATGGACCGAGTGCCGTTACGGAGCATATGTGACTCAAAACCACCTCATACGACGGCCGTTTGGCCTCATATTTGGTATTTCATATTTTTTTGGTCATTGAAACCTACCACAAAATTTTCGTCTAAATCTGGAAACTTTTTTTGAAATCTTTTTTTTCCATCAATGTGGAGTGAGTGCTGTTACGGAGCATATGTGACTCAAAACCACGTCATACGACGGCCCTTTGGCACCATATTTGGTATTCATATTTTTTGGTTATTGAAACCTAACACAAAATTTTCGTCTCAATCTGAAAACTTTTTTTTGAAACCTTTTTTTCCATCAACATGGACCGAGTGCCGTTACGGAGCCTATGTGACTCAAAACCACCTCATACGACCGCCGTTTTGCCCCATATTTGGTATTCTATATTTTTTAGGACATTGAAACCTACCATTAAAATTTCGTCTCAATCTGAAAACTTTTTTTGAAACCTTTTTTTCCATCAACGTAGACTATGTGCCGTTACGGAGCATATTTGACTCAAAACCACGTCATACGATGGCCGTTTGGCCCTATATTTTGTATTTCATATTATTTTGGTCATTGAAACCTACCATCAAAATTTCGTCTCAATTTGAAAACTTTTTTTTGAAACTTATTTTTCCATCAATGTGGACCGAGTGCCGTTACGGAGCATATGTGACTCAAAACCACCTCATACGACGGCCGTTTGACCCCATATTTGGTATTTCATATTTTTTTGGTCATTAAAACCCTCTCCACTCGCGGTCACACCGAGATAAGAAATGAAAATGAATGTTTCTTGTAAGAAACTTAAATGTTTTGGAATTAAGCCGAGTTTTCAAATAAATATTATATCGCTATTACCTTTCCTTATGAACTACGGTTTCAATAAGAGTTGTATATTGTTGTAAGGATTGTTGAGTAAGTTATTTAAAGTATATATAGAGAGTTTATGTGAATTGTTGTGAATATATGTGATGAGTGTTTTAAACAAAAGCCACCAAAGCATGTTTTATTTGTTTTACGGGTTTAGTACTCAGCGCGTTGCTGATGTGAGTCAAATGTTTTGTTTTGTCATTTCTGTGGCCTGTCACTTGGGTGGGTGGCAGTGCCGTATTAGTTTCAGGTGGATGCAATAAAGTTGTGGAAGCTTGAAGCATGAATTCTTATCACAACTATCCTTATGTGTACTGAGGCGAGGACGATCGACTTTGTAATAATATAGTGTTTAGTTAAGTGTAAATAGTTTAAAGTAGTAATTGAAAGTAGAAGCTGGGAATAGATGCTGGAAATATATTAAAATGTTATACAGGTTTATAATTTGGACGTGAGTCCTAAGTTAAATTTTAGGCGGTCCGTATTTCAAATGGAGCTCTGCCGAATTTTCTGTAGACTTTTATTATTTAATTAATACTATTTAGATCATTTAGATAACTTCATCTAGTGTTAATGGTTTATAGTTAAAAGTTTTAAAAAGTTCAGGTTTTCAGGATTCCATACTCCTCTTTTTAGGACGAGGAGTGTGATGGTAATAGTCCGGATTAAGGTTTCCGCTGTGTTTAGCTCTAATTAAGTTGGTCGGTGAATCCGGGCTGTTACAAATGGTATCAGAGCTAGATTGTTTTGAGGTACGCACGGATCTTTATATCCGAGCGTAAGAGTTAAGTAAATGTAAAATGAGTCTAGGCTTAAAATGAACCAAGCCATTGAGAGTAGTTACGCCTTTTAAGTATAATGTGTTGCTCATTTGAGAATTATGTGGTATTACATGTCTCTTATGTGCTAATATGTGATACCATGTGCTTACTTGAACCCATAATATCCTTAGGAAGTAGTAATCAGAGTGCGCAGTGGAAGCGTGGATTGGAGTTTTGAGGACAAAACTCATTTTTAGGGGGGAAGAGTGTAATAGTCTTGATTGGGACTACAGTTATGATTGATATTAGGTTACCACGATTAATATTATATGTTATTTATATTATTATTATAATTATTTATTATCGTTCGCTGGATTTAAAAGGAAGGGATTTCTTTTGTAAAGTTTGGTTTAACTTGAAAATAGCTATTATGGTTTTCAAACGAGATCTCTTGAAACGGAATGACTTAAGTTCAATGCCAACAAGGTTACCATTTTGATATTTTAGCTCCTCGATGAACCTAGGCATCGGGTAGCCGAGACACAAAAATGTTAATGAATGGAGGCTGAACTTTTAATCATGAATGGAGGCTGAACTTTTAATCATGAAGTCCTGAGATCTTGGCTTTCCTAATGTTAAATCAAATAGTATTATAATATTTCGTTATTGATTTTAATAAGTCTTCCTGTATTCAAATCTTATTGTTTTAAGTTTCGAGGATGAAACTTTTTATAAGGGTGGTAGAGTGTAATAGCTCTGTTTTAGGAGCACCTTTATTAATTATAATATTAGCTTAATTAATTTCTGAAACCCTTGTGTTTTAAATGAAAACTTATATTTGTTATTATTATTATTATTAAGAAGTTGTGCTATATTTATTGACGTAATTATATTAAATTATTTTAATGGAATTATTTTTAATAATTTAGTGCTTTATATTAATATAAGAAATGGGCTTGAATTATTAGTTTTAGTGATATTTATATTTCAAATAGACAAATTAATTATATTGATATATGTGCAAAAATAAATATATTAGAGGGTGGTGATTTATTTGATAGGTTAGATTTTAAAAAAAAAGAGAGATGGAAAGTGAAGGTTGGGCGTGGCAATTGAAGAGGAGGGAAGGGGGGTGTGTGTCATCAAGTGAGAGTAAGTGAGGGTGACTCATCAATTGAAAAAAAAAGGAAATAGAGGGGGAAGGGGGTCTGTTTCCACGGCAAAGAGGAAACAGAACCAGGAAGGAAAAAGAGAACAGAGGGAGAAGGAAGAGGCGAGAGGAAGAGAGAGAGCTCGTTGGAGGAGGAGAGAAGGAGGCGCTGCTCCGGTGGGAACGACGGCAGGGCGAAGGAAGGAAGAAAGAGGGAGAAGAAGCGTACCAGAGCCGCAAGACCTCAGGCCAATTCCGGCCGATTTTCCGGCGAATAGAGGGGGAATTGGGTAGAGCAACTTCCAAAACACCAAATCCTTTTACCTATTTCAGAGAACTTGCTCAAAATTAGGGGCTTTTCTCAAGATGGGTGAAGGAATGCGCCGAAGGAGGGCCGTGTGAGTGACCGACGACCACCACCACTGTCCAACCACCACACAACCGCCACCTACGCTCACTTTGAAACCTTAACTGAGGTACTAAACCATTACTTATGATTATAGAACATCAATTCAGTTTTAAACCAATTGTTAGATTAGTTGATGTTTAATCTTATTTTGTTCAGCCATAAGTTAGAAATGGATTTCGATTGTTTAATTACTGATTTAAGATTATAGTAGTGATTTGATATAAACTGAGAAACTAGGATGTTGCTATTGTTGGTTGAAGTCTGTTACTTTTGCTGTTGTTCCTGCCTCGTTGTTCTATTGTTGTGATAGCGTTCTTTAGTTAGAGTTTCCAATCAGATTTTATATATCTTTGATACCATCTTGAGGTTAGATTCCGAATTAGTATTGATTTCTGAAATATGCGACTAAGATTGAATATGAACTTTGTTATTTGTTGAATAGCTAAGACTCGATTGAACTTCATTAGCATTGAGTGATTGCTCGAGGTATGTTTAAAACCTTGGAGTGTGAAATGGGATAGTTTATGCCGAGTACTTGTTTTGGGTTGATTACAGATGAGGATTAAATAATCATCGAGTGTGAAGGTTTTAAGGTTGTTAGTTTATCTTGCAAGGTGTATGACGTTAATAGGAATTATTCTTGGATTTTCCTTTAAAAGTAAGTTCTTGTAATAATCTAAATGTGTATCAGATTGCTTAGTGTTAGTAGATAATTCATTGTCGTATATCTAATCTAAAGGTTGATTAATAACAAAAAGGGCTGGATTGAAATAGGAGGCAGTATACTTACAGAGTTCAATAATTTCATAATCTTTATGAATCAGTTAGTGAAATAGCCTAAGTTAACTTATGAATTGAGTTTAGTAATTCTAATTATAAGAAATTGAGTAAGGGATCATATCACTATTAATTTGAAAAGTAACTTGAATCGGCTTATAGAATTGAGTTAAGTAGTCTTGGCCTAAAAGATTCAAGTTTGGTAGTTCTGTGTAATTTAAGAAAGTTAAGTCCAAGTCTAAAGATTTCCATTAGTTAGGAGCAAGTTATAAATACGAATTGGATAAAAGCTCTGAGAGTTCTCGTGAAATTAAATGTATAAGTGTCATTAATTGTGGTTTTCGTCTAAGAACGAGGATGACCTAGGTGTTAATTAAATAGTAACCAAGAGTACTGAATAGTCTCATTTAGAGTTTAATATTAATTTATATATGTCATTACTATTGAGATCAGTTTAGAATAACCTTAAGAGTTAAGTGGGTGGATTAACATCAAACTTGGCTAAGAATAATCACTTCATGAACCACTTAGAATTGAATCTTAGAATTGAATTAATAATTTATATTAACGTAAGGGTTCCCAACTTAGAGTCTTAAATTGAAATGTTAATTTATAGAATTGTCTATATATCGCGAACATAGGGACGTTAATCCTAGCTGTTGTTGGTTGTTAATAATAACAATATATACAGGTCACAAAGTTAATGAAGGTTATATGGATTAAGACTTTAAGAGTTAATATACTAAACTGAATCATCCCCGATCTTATCAAGTCTATGTTTTTTTTAAGATTCAAAACCTTCTTAGCGATTAGTTAAGCTACGTAAATATCCTAGTTGTGAGGGGAGAATTAGTTGTTATGTTCAGTTGTCGTTGATTTGGGAGATTCACAAAAGAATCTAATAAAAGAAAGACATTTAGGGCTAGCTTGTGCGAGTGACTCTAATATAGAATGAGTATCGATCTGTTCCATTACTGAGTTATACACTAGTAGGGAGTTTATAATGAGAGGAGTTGAGGTTATTAAGGTAAATTATGGAGGTTGAGTTTACGACTAATTAGTAAATGACTACATTGAGGTCGGTGAAGTAATTTGATTCGAGATGTTATTGGAAAAGGAATTAGCCATGGAGGTCTTGTGGGGTATCAGTCATGCTGATAATATCTTTTATAATTATATGAAATGATTTTCAAATCGATTACTTTATATATCACTTAATTTACGAATATTAAAGTGTGATATTTATGAGAATGTGTTACAAGGTGAAATGTGATATGTGATATGTGAAATAAGGTGAATGAGTCTCCACATACTATATTGAATATATATAATATAAATAAGAATGGTGAAATGAGCTTGTGAACATGCACCCGGGTTAGGGCGGGTAGTCCCTAGCTGTTACCCAATCAGGAGGGGCTAAATCCTGACGTTGAAGGACATGTCCAGTTTAAGTCTTGCAAGCAGAACATAAAAGGTGGGGTGACGACCCTCAACAGTTTGGAGACAGCCGGTACGTAGTACCCCTCTCCACTTGCGTTCACACCGAGATAAGAAATGAAAATGAATGTTTCTTGTAAGAAACTTAAATGTTTTGGAAATAAGCCGAGTTTTCAAATAAATATTATATCGCTATTACCTTTCCTTATGAACTACGGTTTCAATAAGAGTTGTATATTGTTGTAAGGATTGTTGAGTAAGTTATTTAAAGTATATATAGAGAGTTTATGTGAATTGTTGTGAATATATGTGATGAGTGTTTTAAACAAAAGCCACCAAAGCATGTTTTATTTGTTTTACGGGTTTAGTACTCAGCGCGTTGCTGATGTGAGTCAAATGTTTTGTTTTGTCATTTCTGTGGCCTGTCACTTGGGTGGGTGGCAGTGCCGTATTAGTTTCAGGTGGATGCAATAAAGTTGTGGAAGCTTGAAGCATGAATTCTTATCACAACTATCCTTATGTGTACTGAGGCGAGGACGATCGACTTCGTAATAATATAGTGTTTAGTTAAGTGTAAATAGTTTAAAGTAGTAATTGAAAGTAGAAGCTGGGAATAGATGCTGGAAATATATTAAAATGTTATACAGGTTTATAATTTGGACGCGAGTCCTAAGTTAAACTTTAGGCGGTCCGTATTTCAAATGGATCTCTACCGAATTTTCTGTAGACTTTTATTATTTAATTAATACTATTTAGAACATTTAGATAACTTCATCTAGTGTTAATGGTTTATAGTTAAAAGTTTTAAAAAGTTCAGGTTTTCAGGATTCCATACTCTTCGTTTTAGGACGAGGAGTGTGATGGTAATAGTCCGGATTAAGGTTTTCGCTGTGTTTAGCTCTAATTAAGTTTGTCGGTGAATCCGGGCTGTTACAGAAATCTACCACAAAATTTTCGTCTCAATCTGAAATCTTTTTTTTGAAACCTTTTTTTCCATCAACATGGACCGAGTGCCGTTACGGAGCCTATGTGACTCAAAACCACCTCATACGACCGCCGTTTTTCCCATATTTGGTATTCTATATTTTTTGGACATTGAAACCTACCACCAAAATTTTGTCTCAATCTGAAAACTTGTTTTGAAACCTTTTTTCCATCAATGTGGACCGAGTGTCGTTACGGAGCATATGTGACTCAAAACCACCTCATACGACGGTCGTTTGGCCCCATATTTGATATTTCATATTTTTTTGGTCATTGAAACCTACCACAAAAATTTCGTCTGAATCTGGAAACTTTTTTTGAAATCTTTTTTTTCCATCTACGTGGAGCGAGTGCTGTTACGGAGCATATGTGACTCAAAACCACGTCATACGACGGCCCTTTGGCACCATATTTGGTATTCATATTTTTTTGGTCATTGAAATCTACCACAAAATTTTCGTCTCAATCTGAAAACTTTTTTTTGAAAACTTTCTTTCCATCAACATAGACCGAGTGCCGTTACGGAGCCTATGTGACTCAAAACCACTTCATACGACCGCCGTTTTGCCTCATATTTGGTACTCTATATTTTCTTAAACATTGAAACCTACCACCAAAATTTTGTCTCAATCTGAAAACTTTTTTGAAACCTTTTTTTCCATCAACGTGGACTAAGTGCCTTACGGAGCATATGTGACTCAAAACCACGTCATACAACGGCCGTTTGGCCCCATATTTGGTATTTCATATTTTTGTGGTCAGTGAAACCTACCATCAAAATTTCGTATCAATCTGAAAACTTATTTTTGAAATCTTTTTTTCCATCAAAGTGGATAGAGTGCCGTTACGGAGCATATGTGACTCAAAACCTCCTCATACGACGGCCGTTTCGCCCCATATTTGTTATTTCATATTTTTTTGGTCATTGAAACCTACCATCAAAATTTCGTATCAATCTGAAAACTTTTTTTTGAACCTTTTTTTCCATCAAAGTGGACCGAGTGCCGTTACAGAGCATATGTGACTCAAAACCACCTCATATGACGGCCGTTTGGGCCCACATTTGGTATTTCATATTTTTTGGTCATTGAAACCTACAACCAAAAATTTGTTTCAATCTGGAAGTTTTTTTTGAAATCTTTATTTCCATCAATGTGGACCGAGTGCCGTTACGGAGCATATGTGACTCAAAACCACCTCATACGACGGCTCTTTGGCCCCATATTTGGTATTTCATATTTTTCTTGGTCATTTAAACCCACCACAACAATTTCATTTCAATCTGGTAACTGTTTTTTGAAACTTTTTTTTCCATCATCGTGGACTGAGTGCCGTTACGAAGCATATGTGACTCAACAACACCTCATATGACGACCGTCTGGCCCCATATTTGGTATTTCATATTTTTTTGGTCATTGAAACCTACCACAAAAATTTCGTCTGAATCTGGAAACTTTTCTTGAAATCGTTATTTTCCATCAACGTGGAGTGAGTGCTGTTACGGAGCATATGTGACTCAAAACCACATCATACGAAGGCCCTTTGGCACCATATTTGGTATTGAAATTTTTTTGGTTATTGAAACCTACCACAAAATTTTCGTCTCAATCTGAAAACTTTTTTGTGAAACCTTTTTTTCCATCAACATGGACCGAGTGCCGTTACGGAGACTATGTGACTCAAAACCACTTCATACGACCGCCGTTTTGCCCCATATTTGGTACTCTATATTTTCTTAAACATTGAAACTTACCACCAAAGTTTTGTCTCAATCTGAAAACTTTTTTGAAACCTTTTTTTCCATCAACGTGGACTAAGTGCCTTACGGAGCATATGTGACTCAAAACCACGTCATACAACGGCCGTTTGGCCCCATATTTGGTATTTCATATTTTTGTGGTCAATGAAACCTACCATCAAAATTTCGTATCAATCTGAAAACTTATTTTTGAAATCTTTTTTTCCATCAAAGTGGATAGAGTGCCGTTACGGAGCATATGTGACTCAAAACCACCTCATACGAAGTCCGTTTGGCACCATATTGGGTATTTCATATTTTTTTGGTCATTGAAACCTACCACAAAAATTTCGTCTGAATCTGGAAACTTTTTTTGAAATCTTTTTTTTCCATCAACGTGGAGTGAGTGCTGTTACGGAGCATATGTGACTCAAAACCACGTCATATGACGGCCCTTTGGCACCATATTTGGTATTCATATTTTATTGGTTATTGAAACCTACCACAAAATTTTCGTTTCAATCTGAAAACTTTTTTTTGAAACCTTTTTTCCATCAACATGGACCGAGTGCCGTTACGGAGCCTATGTGACTCAAAACCACCTCATACGACCGCCGTTTTGCCCCATATTTGGTATTCTATATTTTTTTGGACATTGAAACCTACCATTAAAATTTCGTCTCAATCTGGAAAAAAATTTGAAATCATTTTTCCCATCAACGTAGACTAAGTGCCGTTACAGAGCATATTTGACTCAAAACCACGTCATACGATTGCCATTTGGCCCTATATTTGGTATTTCATATTATTTTGGTCATTGAAACCTACCATCAAAATTTCGTCTCAATTTGAAAAAAAAAAATTGAAATTTATTTTTCCATCAATGTGGACCGAGTGCCGTTACGGAGCATATGTGACTCAAAACCACCTCATAAGACGGCCGTTTGACCCCATATTTGGTATTTCATATTTTTTTGGTCATTAAAACCTACCAAAAAAATTTCGTCTGAATCTGGAAACTTTTTTTGAAATCTTTTTTTTCCATCAACCTGGACTAACTGCCGTTACGGAGCATATTTGACTCAAAACCATGTCATACGACGGCCCTTTGGCACCATATTTGGTATTCATATTTTTTTGGTCATTGAAACCTACCACAAATTTTCGTCTCAATCTGAAAATTTTTTGAAACCTTTTTTTCCATCAACCTGGACTAACTGCCGTTACGGAGCATATTTGACTCAAAACCATGTCATACGACGGTCGTTTGGCCCCATATTTGGTATTCATATTATTTTGGTCATTGAAACCTACCTTCAAAATTTCGTCTCAATCTGAAAAAAAATTTTGAAAACTTTTTTTCCATCAATGTGGACCGAGTGCCGTTACGGAGCATATGTGACTCAAAACTACCTCATACGACGGCGTTTTGCCCCATATTTGGTATTTCATATTTTTTTGGTCATTGAAACCTACCACAAATTTGGCACCATATTTCGAATTTCATATTTTTTTGGTCATTGAAAGCTACCACAAAATTTTCATCTCAATCTGAAAACTTTTTTTTGAAACCTTTTTTTCCATCAACGGGGACTAAATGCCGTTACGGAGCCTATGTGACTCAAAACCCCCTCATACTACCGCCGTTTTGCCCCATATTTGGTATTCTATATTTTTTTGGTCATTGAGACATACCACCAAAATTTCGTCTCCATCTGGTAACTTATTTTTGAAACCTTTTTTCCCATCAACGTGGAGTTAGTGCCGTTACGGAGCATATGTGACTCAAAACTACCTCATACGTCGGCCGTTTGGCCCCATATTTGGTACTCCCTCCGTTCCCAAATGTTGTTCCCATTTCCCGATTTGGTGTTCCTTTAAGTTGTTCCCATTTAAAATCTTTCTATATTTAAACCACTTAAAGTTGTAACTTCTTTGCATTGATGACTTTTTTCACTTTTACTATGCTTTGGTAAGATAAATTTCAATAATAATTCTATCAATATGTATTCATTAAATGTCATTTCATCAAATTTTCTTTTTTCTTAATCCTCTCCCCGATTGCAAATGAGAACAACATTAAGGAACGGAGAGAGTAAAATTTTTTTTTTTTAACATTGAAACCTACCACCAAAATTTCGTCCCAATCTGGAAACTTTCTTTTGAAACCTTTTTTTCCATCCACGTAGACTAAGTGCCGTTAAGGAGGATATGTGATTCAAAACCACCTCATACGACGGCCGTTTGACCCCATATTTGGTATTTCATATTTTTTTTGTTCATTGTAACCTACCACAAAAATTTCGTCTCAATTTGAAAACTTATTTTTGAAACCTTTTTTTTCCCTCTACGTGGACTGAGTGTCGTTACAGAGCATATATGACTCAAAACCACGTCATAAGACGGCCGTTTGGCCCCATATTTCATATTTTTTTGGTCATTGAAACCCACCACAAAAATTTCGTCATAATCTGGTAAATTTTTTTCCATCAACGTGGAGTGACAGCCGTTACGGAGCATATGTGACTCAAAACCACCTCATACGACCGCCGTTTTGCCCCATATTTGGTATTCTATATTTTTTTGGACATTGAAACCTACCACCAAAATTTTGTCTCAATCTGAAAACTATTTTTTGAAACCTTTTTTTCCATCAATGTGGACCGAGTGTTGTTACGGAGCATATGTGACTCAAAACCACCTCATACGACGGCCGTTTGGCCCCATATTTGGTATTTCATATTTTTTTGGTCATTGAAACCTACCACAAAAATTTCGTCTAAATCTGGAAACTTGTTTTGAAATCTTTTTCTTCCATCAACGTGGAGTGAGTGCTGTTACGGAGCATATGTGACTCAAAACCACGTCATACGACGGCCCTTTGGCACCATATTTGGTATTCATATTTTTTTGGTCATTGAAACCAACCACAAAATTTTCGTCTCAATCTGAAAACTTTTTTTTGAAACCTTTCTTTCCATCAACATAGACCGAGTGCCGTTACGGAGCCTATGTGACTCAAAACCACTTCATACGACCGCCGTTTTGTCCCATATTTGGTATTCTATATTTTCTTAAACATTGAAACCTACTACCAATATTTTGTCTCAATCTGAAAACTTTTTTGAAACCTTTTTTTCCATCAACGTGGACTAAGTGCCTTACGGAGCATATGTGACTCAAAACCACGTCATACAACGGCCGTTTGGGCCCATATTTGGTATTTCATATTTTTTTGATCAGTGAAACCTACCATCAAAAATTCGTATCAATATGAAAACTTATTTTTGAAATCTTTTTTTCCATCAAAGTGGACAGAGTGCCGTTACGGAGCATATGTGACTCAAAACCTCCTCATACGACGGCCGTTTGGCCCCATATTTGGTATTTCATATTTTTTGGTCATTGAAACCTACCATAAAATTTTCGTATGAATCTAAAAACTTTTTTTTGAAACCTTTTTTTCCATCAAAGTGGACCGAGTGCCGTTACGGAGCATGTGACTCAAAACCACCTCATATGACGGCTGTTTGGGCCCATATTTGGTATTTCATATTATTTGGTCATTGAAACCTACAACCAAAAATTTCGTCTCAATCTGGAAGTTTTTTTTGAAATCTTTTTTCCATCAATGTGGACCGAGTGCCGTTACGGAGCATATGTGACTCAAAACCACCTCATACGACGGCTGTTTGGCCCCATATTTGGCATTTCATATTTTTCTTGGTCATTTAAACCCACCACAAAAATTTCATCTCAATCTGGTAACTGTTTTTTGAAACCTTTTTTTCCATCATCGTGGACTGAGTGCCGTTACGAAGCATATGTGACTCAAAAACACCTCATATGACGACCGTTTGGCCCCATATTTGGTATTTTATTTATTTTTGGTCAATGAAAACTACCACAAAAATTTCATCCCAATATGGAAACTTTTTTTTGAAACCTTTTTTTCCATCAACGTGGACTTAGTGCCGTTAAGGAGCATATGTGACTCAAAACCACCTCATACGACAGCCGTTTTGCCCCGTATTTGGTTTTCAATATTTTTTTGGTCATTGAAACTTACAACCAAAATTTCGTCTCAATCTGGTAACTTTTTTTTGAAACCTTTTTTTCCATCAACGGGGACTATGTGCAGTTACGGAGCCTATGTGACTAAAAACCCCTCATACAACCGCTGTTTTGCCCCATATTTGGTATTCTATATTTTTTTGGTCATTGAAACCTACCACGAAAATTTCGTCTCAATCTGGTAGCTTATTTTTGAAACCTTTTTTTCCATCAACGTGGAGTGAGTGCCGTTATAGAGCATATGTGATTGAAAACCACCTCATACGACGGTGGTTTTGCCCCATATTTGGAATATTATATTTTTTTTTGTCATTGAAACCTACCACCAAAATTTCGTCCCAATCTGGAAACTTTCTTTTGAAACCTTTTTTCCATCAACATAGACTAAGTGCCGTTAAGGAGGATATGTGATCCAAAACCACCTCATACGCCGGCCGTTTGGCCCCATATTAAGTATTTCATATTTTTTTTTATCATTGAAACCCACCACAAAAATTTCGTTTTAATCTGGTAACGTTTTTTTTAAATTTTTTTTTCAATCAACGTGGAGTGAGTGCCGTTACGGAGCGTACGTGACTCAAAAACACCTCATACGACCGCCGTTTTGCCCCATATTTGGTATTCTATATTTTTTTGGACATTGAAACCTACCACCAAAATTTCGTCTCAATCTGAAAATTTTTTGAAACCTTTTTTTCCATCAACGTGGACTAAGTGCCGTTACGGAGCATATTTCACTCAAAACCACGTCATACGACCGTCGTTTGGCCTCATATTTGGTATTTCACATTATTTTGGTCATTGAAACCTACCCTCAAAATTTTGTCGTAATCTGAATTTTTTTTTTGAAACCTTTTTTTCCATCAATGTGGACCGAGTGCCGTTACGGAGCATATATGACTCAAAACCATCTCATACGACGACCGTTTGGCCCCATAGTTTGTATTTCATATTTTTTTGGTCATTGAAACTTACCACCAAAATTTCGTCTGAATCTGGAAACTTTTTTTGAAATCTTTTTTTTCCATCAACGTGGAGTGATGTTGTTACGGAGCATATGTGACTCAAAACCACGTCATACGACGGCCCTTTGGCACCATATTTGGTATTCAAATTTTTTTGGTCATTGAAACCTACCACAAAATTTTCGTCTCAATCTGAAAACTTTTTTTTGAAACCTTTTTTTCCATCAACTTGGACCGAGTGCCGTTACGGAGCCTATGTGACTCAAAACCACCTCATACGACCGCGTTTTTTCCCCATATTTGGTATTCTATATTTTTATTGACATTGCAACCTACCATTAAAACTTCGTCTCAATCTGAAAACTTTTTTTTGAAACCTTTTTTTCCATCAAAATAAACTAAGTGCCGTTACGGAACATATTTGACTCAAAACCACGTCATACGATGGCCGTTTGGCAATATATTTGGTATTTCATATTATTTTGGTCATTGAAACCTACCATCAAAATTTCGTCTCAATCTGAAAACTTTTTTTTGAAACCTTTTTTTCCATCAATGTGGACCGAGTGTCGTTACGGAGCATATGTGACTCAAAACCACCTCATACGACGGCCGTTTGGCCCCATATTTGGTATTTCATATATTTTTGGTCATTGAAACCTACCACAAAAACTTCGTCTAAATCTGCAAATTTGTTTTGAAATCTTTTTCTTCCATCAACGTGGAGTGAGTGCTGTTACGGAGCATATGTGACGCAAAACCACGTCATACGACGGCCCTTTGGCACCATATCTGGTATTCATATTTTTTTGGTCATTGAAACCTACCACAAAATTTTCGTCCCAATCTGAAAACTTTTTTTTGAAACCTTTCTTTCCATCAACATAGACCGAGCGCCGTTACGGAGCCTATGTGACTCAAAACCACTTCATCGACCGCCATTTTGCCCCATATTTGGTATTCTATATTTTCTTAAACATTGAAACCTACCACCAAAATTTTGTCTCAATCTGAAAACTTTTTTGAAACCTTTATTTCCATCAACGTGGACTAAGTGCCTTACGGAGCATATGTGACTCAAAACCACGTCATACAACGGCCGTTTGGCCCCATATTTGGTATTTCATATTTTTTTGGTCAGTGAAACCTACCATCAAAATTTCGTATCAATCTAAAAACTTATTTTTGAAATCTTTTTTTCCATCAAAGTGGACAGAGTGCCGTTACGGAGCATATGTGACTCAAAATCTCCTCATACGACGGCCGTTTGGCCCCATATTTGGTATTTCATATTTTTTTGGTCATTGAAACCTACCATCAAAATTTCGTATCAATCTGAAAACATTTTTTTGAAAGTGGACCGAGTGCCGTTACGGAGCATATGTGAAAACCACCTCATATGACGGCCGTTTGGGCCCATATTTGGTATTTCATATTATTTTGGTCATTGAAACCTACAACAAAAAATTTCGTCTCAATCTGGAAGTTTTTTTTGAAATCTTTTTTTCCATCAATGTGGATCGAGTGCCGTTAAGAGCATATGTGACTCAAAACCACCTCATACGACGGCTGTTTGGCCCCATATTTGGTATTTCATATTTTTCTTGGTCATTTAAACCCACCACAAAAAATTTCATCTCAATCTGGTAACTGTTTTTTAAAACCTTTTTTCCATCATCGTGGACTGAGTGCCGTTACGAAGCATATGTGACTCAAAAACACCTCATATGACGACCGTTTGGCCCCATATTTGGTATTTTATTTATTTTAGGTCAATGAAAACTACCACAAAAATTTCATCCCAATATGGAAACTTTTTTTTGAAACCTTTTTTTCCATCAACGTGGACTTAGAGCCGTTAAGGAGCATATGTGACTCAAAACCACCTCATACGACAGCCGTTTTGCCCCATATTTGGTTTTCAATATTTTTTTGGTCATTGAAACTTACCCCAAAATTTCGTCTCAATATGGTAACTTATTTTTGAAACCTTTTTTTCCATCAACGGGGACTAAGTGCAGTTACGGAGCCTATGTGACTCAAAACCCCTCATACAACCGCTGTTTTGCCCCATATTTGGTATTCTATACTTTTTTTGTCATTGAAACCTACCACCAAAATTTCGTCTCAATCTGGTAGCTTATTTTTGATACTTTTTTTCCATAACCGTGGAGTGAGTGCCGTTATAGAGCATATGTGACTGAAAACCACCTCATACGACGGCGGTTTGGCCCCATATTTGGAATATTATATTTTTTTTTGTCATTGAAACCTACCACCAAAATTTCGTCCCAATCTGGAAACTTTCTTTGGAAACCTTTTTTTCCATCAACGTAGATTAAGTGCCGTTAAGGAGGATATGTGATTCAAAACCACCTCATACGACGGCCGTTTGACCCCATATTTGGTGTTTCATATTTTTTTTGTTCATTGTAACCTTCCACAAAAATTTCGTCTCAATTTGAAATCATCTTTTTGAAACCTTTTTTTCCCTCAACGTGGACTGAGTGTCGTTACAGAGCATATATGACTCAAAACCACGTCATAAGACGGCCGTTTGGCCCCATATTTGGTATTTCATATTTTTTTGGTCATTGAAATCCACCACAAAAATTTCGTCTTAATCTGCTAACTGTTTTTTAAACATTTTTTTCCATCAACGTGGAGTGAGTGCCGTTACGGAGCATATGTGACTCAAAACCACCTCATACGACCGCCGTTTTGCCCCATATTTGTTATTCTATATTTTTTTGGACATTGAAACCTTCCACCAAAAGTTCGTCTCAATCTGAAAACTTTTTTTGAAACCTTTTTTTCCATCAACGTGGACTAAGTGCCGTTACGGAGCATATTTGACTCAAAAGCACGTCATACGATGGCCGTTTGGCCCTATATTTGGTATTTCATATTCTTTTGGTCATTCAAACCTACCATAAAAATTTCGTCTCAATCTGAAAACTTTTTTTGAAACCTTTTTTTCCATCAACGTGGAGTGAGTGATGTTACGGAGCATATGTGACTCAAAACCACGTCATATGACGGCCCTTTGGCACCATATTTGGTATTCATATTTTTTTGGTTATTGAAACCTACCACAAAATTTTCGTTTCAATCTGAAAACTTTTTTTTGAAACCTTTTTTTCCATCAACATGGACCGAGTGCCGTTACGGAGCCTATGTGACTCAAAACCACCTCATACGACCGCCGTTTTGCCCCATATTTGGTATTCTATATTTTTTTGGACATTGAAACCTACCATTAAAATTCCGTCTCAATCTGAAAAAAAAATTGAAACCTTTTTTTCCATCAACGTAGACTAAGTGCCGTTACGGAGCATATTTGACTCAAAACCACGTCATACGATGGCCGTTTGGCCCTATATTTGGTATTTCATATTATTTTTGTCATTGAAACCTACCATCAAAATTTCGTCTGAATTTGAATTTTTTTTTTTGAAACTTAATTTTCCATCAATGTGGATCGAGTGTCGTTACGGAGCATTTGTGACTCAAAACCACCTCATAAGACGGCCGTTTGACCCCATATTTTGTATTTCATATTTTTTTGGTGATTAAAACCTACCACAAAAATTTCGTCTGAATCTGGAAACTTTTTTTGAAATCTGTTTTTTCCATCAACGTGGAGTGAGTGCTGTTATGGAGCATATATGACTCAAAACCACGTAATACGACGGCCCTTTGGCACAATATTTGGTATTCATATTTTTTTGGTCATCGAAACCTACCATAAATTTTCGTCTCAATCTGAAAATTTTTTGAAACCTTTTTTTCCATCAACGTGGACTAAGTGCCGTTACGGAGCATATTTGACTCAAAACCACGTCATACGACGGTCGTTTGGCCCCATATTTGGTATTCACATTATTTTGGTCATTGAAACCTACCTTTAAAATTTCGTCTCAATCTGAAAAAAAAATTGAAAACTTTTTTTCCATGAATGTGGACCGAGTGCCGTTACGGAGCATATGTGATTCAAAACCACCTCATACGACGGCCGTTTTGCCCCATATTTGGTATTTCATATTGTTTTGGTCATTGAAACCTACCACAAATTTGGCACCATATTTCGAATTTCATATTTTTTTGGTCATTGAAAGCTACCAAAAAATTTTATCTCAATCTGAAAACTTTTTTTTGAAACCTTTTTTTCCATCAACGGGGACTAAATGCCGTTACGGAGCCTATGTGACTCAAAACCCCCTCATATTACCGCCGTTTTGCCCCATATTTGGTATTCTATATTTTTTTGGTCATTGAGACATACCACCAAAATTTCGTCTCCATCTGGTAACTTATTTTTGAAACCTTTTTTCCCATCAACGTGGAGTGAGTGCCGTTACGGAGCATATGTGACTCAAAACCACCTCATACGACGGCCGTTTGGCCCCATATTTGGTACTCCCTCTGTTCCCAAATGTTGTTCCCATTTCCCGATTTGGTGTTCCTTTAAGTTGTTCCCATTTAAAATCTTTCTAAATTTAAACCACTTAAAGTCAAATCACTTTACAATTTCATTGGTTGAAATAAAAGGATGATCTTTATTTTTTGCATAATAAATTGTAACTTCTTTGCATTGATGACTTTTTTTCACTTTTACTCTGCTTTGGTAAGATAAATTTCAATAATAATCCTATCAATATGTATTCATTAAATGTCATTTCATCAAAGATTCTTTTTTCTTAATCCTTTCCCCGATTCCAAATGAGAACAATATTAGGGAACGGAGAGAGTATTTTTTTTTTTTGACATTGAAACCTACCACCAAAATTTCGTCCCAATCTGGAAACTTTCTTTTGAAACCTTTTTTTCCATCCACGTAGACTAAGTGCCGTTAAGGAGGATATGTGATTCAAAACCACCTCATACGACGGCCGTTTGACCCCATATTTGGTATTTCATATTTTTTTTGTTCATTGTAACCTACCACAAAAATTTCGTCTCAATTTGAAAACTTTTTTTTGAAACCTTTTTTTCCCTCTACGTGCACTGTGTCGTTACAGAGCATATATGACTCAAAACCACGTCATAAGACGGCCGTTTGGCCCCATATTTCGTATTTCATATTTTTTTGGTCATTGAAACCCACCACAAAAATTTCGTCATAATCTGGTAAATTTTTCTTTTAACATTTTTTTCCATCAACGTGGAGTGAGTGCCGTTACGGAGCATATGTGACTCAAAACTACCTCATACGACCGCCGTTTTGCCCCATATTTGGTATTCTATATTTTTTTGGACGTTGAAACCTACCACCAAAATTTCGTCTTAATCTGAAAACTTTTTTTGAAACCTTTTTTTTCCATCAACGTGGACTAAGTGCCGTTACGGAGCATATTTGACTCAAAACCACGTCATACGATGGCCGTTTGGCCCTATATTTGGTATTTCATATTATTTTGGTCATTGAAACCTACCACAAAAATTTCGTCGCAATCTGAAAAAAAATTTTTGAAACATTTTTTTCCATCAACGTGGAGTGAGTGCCGTTACGGAGCATATATGACTCAAAACCACCTCATACGACGGCCGTTTGGCCCCATAGTTGGTATTTCATATTTTTTTGGTCATTGAAACTTACCACAAAAATTTCGTCTGAATCTGGAAACTTTTTTTGAAATCTTTTTTTTCCATCAACGTGGAGTGATGTTGTTACGGAGCATATGTGACTCAAAACCACGTCATACGACGGCCCTTTGGCACCATATTTGGTATTCAAATTTTTTTGGTCATTGAAACCAACCACAAAATTTTCGTCTCAATCTGAAAACTTTTTTTAAAACCTTTTTTTCCATCAACTTGGACCGAGTGCCGTTACGGAGCCTATGTGACTCAAAACCACCTAATACGACCGCGTTTTTTCCCCATATTTGGTATTCTATATTTTTTTTGACATTGCAACCTACCATTAAAATTTCTCAATCTGAAAACTTTTTTTGAAACCTTTTTTTCCATCAAAATAAACTAAGTGCCGTTACGGAGCATATTTGACTCAAAACCACGTCATACGATGGCCGTTTGGCCCTATATTTGGTATTTCATATTATTTTGGTCATTGAAACCTACCATCAAAATTTCGTCTGAATCTGAAAACTTTTTTTTGAAACCTTTTTTCCATCAATGTGGACTGAGTGTCGTTACGGAGCATATGTGACTCAAAACCACCTCATACGACGGCCGTTTGGCCCCATATTTGGTATTTCATATTTTTTTGGTCATTGAAACCTACCATAAAAATTTCGTCTAAATCTGGAAACTTGTTTTGAAATCTTTTTCTTCCATCAACGTGGAGTGAGTGCTGTTACGGAGAATATGTGACTCAAAACCACGTCATACGACGGCCCTTTGGCACCATATTTGGTATTCATATTTTTTTGGTCATTGAAACCTACCACAAAATTTTCTTCTGAATCTGAAATTTTTTTTTGAAACCTTTTTTTCCATCAACATGGACCTAGTGCCGTTACGAAGCCTATGTGACTCAAAACCACCTCATACGACCGCCGTTTTGCCCCATATTTGGTACTCTACATTTTTTTGGACATTGAAACGTACCACCTAAATTTCGCCTCAATCTGAAAACTTTTTTTGAAACCTTTTTATTTATTTATAGATAAGTGAAAAGATATATTAAGTACAAAACACAACTTACAATCTACTCAAAGGTGATGACAACCCTTCTAGGAAGGCTCCCCAAACACCTAAGAGCAACTATTACAATTGAGCTCATTTAGCCGGAGTTGAAACTTAGTAAATGCCTTAGAATTATAGACTAATTTCATCCTAGTTCTAATTACAAACTTGATAGAAGCAATACAACTATCAACACTAGGAACATAACTACACCAATAAGCCTGATTTCTAGAAAGCCAAATATTATAAATGACAGCAGCAATTACAGCAAAGGCTACTTTCCTTTTAGCTAGAGGCAGACCTCCCCTTTTGCTGATCCAGTTGGGGTAGTCTGACATGCCAGTCCATCTCTTCTTAATCTTGATCCAATCCAGACAACCCTCCCAAACCACTCTGCTGAAGCAACATTGGAAGAGAAGCTGATCAAGGCTCTCAGTATGAGAGCCACAAATAATACAGGTGTCCTCAGAGCAGACCCCATATCTTCTGAGTCTGTCCTTTGTGATAAGCCTTTGGTGGGCTGCTAACCATATCAAGAAGCTATGTTTACGTGTATTGAGCCTATTCCACACAACTCTATCCCAACTGACTTTATCTCCCATCTCCTGTGCTTGTTTGTAACATTTAGCAATGGAGAATACTTGGCCAGTCTGGGGAAGCCAGACTGCTTGTCTGATCTCATCTCTAACTTGACAGAAGTACCTCCATATCCAGCTAGCAGTGGTCTTAGGGTGGTGAAACCTTTTTTTCCATCAACGTGGACTAAGTGCCATTACGGAGCATATTTGACTCAAAACCACGTCATACGATGGCCGTTTGGCCCTATATTTGGTATTTCATATCATTTTGGTCATTGAAACATACCATCAAAATTTTGTCTCAATCTGAAAACTTTTTTTTGAAACCTTTTTTTCCATCAATGTGGACCGAGTGCCGTTACGGAGCATATGTGACTCAAAACCACCTCATACGACGTCCGTTTGGCCCCATATTTGGTATTTCATATTTTTTTGGTCACTGAAACCTACCACAAAAATTTCGACTGAATCTGGAAACTTTTTTTGAAATCTTTTTTTTCCATCAACCTGGAGTGAGTGCTGTTACGGAGCATATGTGACTCAAAACCACGTCATACGACGGCCCTTTGGCACCATATTTGGTATTTATATTTTTTTGGTCATTGAAACCTACCACAAAATTTTCGTCTCAATCTGAAAGCTTTTTTTTGAAACCTTTTTTTCCATCAACATGGACCGAGTGCCGTTATGGAGCCTATGTGACTCAAAAGCACCTCATACGACCGTTGTTTTGCCCCATATTTGGTATTCTAAATTTTTTTGGACATTGAAACCTACCACCAAAATTTCGTCTCAATCTGAAAACTTTTTTTGAAACCTTTTTTTCCATCAACGTGGACTAAGTACCGTTACGGAGCATATTTGACTCAAAACCACGTCATACGCTGGCCGTTTGGCCCTATATTTGGTTTTGCATATTATTTTGGTTATTGAAACCTACCATCAAAATTTCGTCTCAATCTGAAAACTTTTTTTTTAAACCTTTTTTTCCATTAATGTGCACAGAGTGCCGTTACATAGCATATGTGACTCAAAACCACCTTATACGACGGCCGTTTGGCCCCATATTTGGTATTTCATATTTTTTTGGTCATTGAAACCTACCACAAAAATTTCGTCTGAATCTGGAAACTTTTTTTAAAATCTTTTTTTTTTTTTTAGATAAGTGAAAATATATATTAAGTACCAACCACCACTACAATCTACTCCAAAGTGATGGCAACCCTTCTAGGAAGGCTCCCCAAACACCGAAGAGTAACTATTACAATTGGAGCTCATCTAGCCAACATTTGATCTTAGAGAAGGCCTTAGAGTTATAAACTAGTTTCATCCTAGTTCTAATTACAAATTTGATAGAAGCAGAACAACTATCAATACTAGGAACATAACTACACCAATTTGCTTGATTTCTAGCAAGCCAAATATGATACACAACAGCAGCCACAACAGAAAAAACTACTTTCCTTTTAGCTTGAGACATGTTACCCCTTTTACTGATCCAGTTAAGGCAGTCATCCATGCTAGTCCACCTCTTCTTAATCTTGATCCATACCAGGCATTCCTCCCATATCTGCTTGCTGAACAAACAGTGAAACAGTAACTTATCAAGGCTCTCAGTGTGAGATCCACAGATGGTACAGGTGTCCTCATTACAGACACCAAATTTCTTGAGCTTTTCTCTTGTCATAATCCTTTGATGTGCTGCTAACCATAGCATAAAACTATGTTTAGGTGTGTTTAACCTATTCCATACAATCATGTCCCATACTACTTTAGTACCCCTCTTCTGTGCTTGTTTATAACACTTACCAATGGAGAAGACTTGGCCAGGTTGAGGAAGCCAGGGTACTTGTTTAATTTCATCTCTGACTTGGCAAAAGTATCTCCATATCCAGCTAGTAGTGGTTTTAGGGTGGTGATGCCACCAGTCATCTCCCTGAATGTAAACAGAATTAACCCACCTCACCCAAAGGGTGTCTTTCTTCTCAGCAATGGCCCATATTTGCTTACTAACTGCTAGGAGGTTCCAAAGCTTAATATCTCTAACACCCAAGCCTCCATGGCTTTTCCTGCTGCAGACTTTTTCTCAATTAACATAACCAGGTTTAAGGTAGTTAGCATTACCTTGCCATAAGTATACTCTGCAAATTTGATTGATTCTTGAAAGAACAGCCTCAGGGAAAATGAAAATCTGCATCCAGTAGTTGCAAACACTCATTAGCACAGAGTTTACAAGCTGAAGTCTACCAGCAAAAGACAATGTTCTATGCTGCCAAGATTTGATCCTAAACAGCATCTTCTCAACTAACTTCTCACAATCTGCAGTTCTCAACTTTTTGGTGGAGCACCAAGATATTTGAGGGGCCAGGCACCAGAACTAAACCCAGACATTCTTGTTATCCTATGAAGATCTGTAGCTTTCATGTTAACCTGAAAATTTTCAGATTTCTGTTTATTTGCAGCTAGTCCAGAAGATTTCTCAAAAAATTTCAAGCCTTGAAGCATCAAGTAGACACTTCTGTAGTCTCCTCTACTGAACACCATAAGATCATCAGCAAAACAAAGGCTTTTCAGTTTCAATTCTTGACATCTGGGGTGGAAATGAAAATCACTTTTTGCCCCTTGATAATTCAGTATTCTAGTGAGATACTCCATACATAAGACAAACACAAGGGGGGAAATAGGATCCCCTTGTCTTAATCCTCTCTTAGCCTCAAACAGTTCTGTACATGCCCCATTAGCGAGAATAGTATATTTGGTAGTAGTTATACATACCATCAGGATATCAATGAAATCCATAGGGAAGTTAAGGGCCTGAAGTAAATCATGCACAAATTGCCATTCAATAGTATCATAGGCTTTTTGCAGGTCAATTTTCATCAAACAGCTTCTGGCAGCTTGTTTTCTAGTATAATGCTTGACAAGGTCTTGACATAGCAGTATATTATCAATGATACTTCTACCAGCCACAAATGCACTCTAACTTTGGCTAACCAGACCAGGCAGGACTCTTTTCAATCTTGAACATAAGAGTTTGGAGATGATTTTGTACAGCACTGTACAGCAGGCTATAGGTCTGTAGTCTCCAACATGTGAAGGGCAAGCAACCTTAGGAACCAAGGTTATTGCTGTAGTATTTATAACTTGAAGCATTCTGCCTGAGCTAAAGACTTCTTGCACAGCAGAGATGACATCTTGTCCCACCACATCCCAAGCATCCTTGAAAAAACTGTTCCATATCCATCTACCCCAGGAGATTTGTTGCTAGGGATAGACCATAGTGCTAATTTAATTTCTTCTCCTGTGAAATGGAGGTTCAGGAGATCATGTTGAGCATCCACCAAGACAGGCCCTTGAAGAATGAAACTGCTATTGATAGGTAGAACATCACTTTTTGTGTTAGCAACAAAATTGCTAAAGTGCTTCAAGAAGATATTCTTCACCTCATCATGCTCATACACCCAGACTTCATCACTACTCATAATAGCATTAATGTTATTTCTCTGAGCCAATAATTTAACACTATTATGAAATTTTTTGGTATTACTATCACCATCAAGAATCCACTCCCCCTTTGCTTTCTGACTCAAAAAAGAAAGGTAATTGCCCTGAGCATCTTTGAGCTTTTGATGTGCTATATATTCAGCATGCACAAGACTGACATTCCTGGGATCCAAATGCAGCTGATTCTGGCAAGCTTTAAGAGCAACAACAGCATTCAGATGAGCAGCTTCAACATCTCCAAATCTATCCTTGTTGAGCTTCTTGAGGCCTTGCTTCAAAATTTTCAGTTTCTGCCACACTTGGAACATCCTATAGCCATGAATTTGCTGTTGCCAAGCTACTTTAACAACATTTAGAAAGCTCTCACATTTACTCCACATCTGAAAATACCTGAAGGGAATCTTACCTTGGGGAGTGGGAAAACATTTGATCAAAGCTGGGGAGTGATCAAAATATCCCTCAGGAAGGAAGATCACTTCAACTGATTTGAAGAGATTTAGCCAATCATCATTAGCAACAACCCTATCCAGCTTTGCAAGCACTCTATCTTCATTATCTTGCTTATTATTCCATGTGTAAAACCTACCATTAAATTTGACATCAGTCAAATTACAGTAATTGAGGCAACTCTGAAAAGCTACAATCTCTCTACTAGTTACTGCAGCCCCAACTCTTTCTTCATACTTGAGCACATTATTGAAGTCACCCATCATCATCCAAGGACCAACTAGAGAACTACCTATCTTTTCCAAGTCCTTCCATAATACACACCTATCAACAGCATCATTATGAGCATAAATTATAGAACAAGCAAATGAAACCTTAGAGCTGTAAGAAGTAGCAACACAGTGCATTAACTGATCAGTGCAGAATCTGATGTCCACCTCAAATACTCTAGGGTCCCAAGCAATGATAATTCTACCCCTTCCATGCCATGGTAAGTTTCTAGTGATATTCCAACCTGGAAATAAGTTCAGATACAAGGCCCCCAGTTTGTGTGCCCTGATCTTGGTTTCAAGGAGACAAACAAGCTTAGCTTTATGTGAAGAAATAAGGTTCTTTACCTTTTCTGCTTAGCTAACTTGTTTATACCCCTTACATTCCAGCAAATGATATTATCCATTCACAATAGGGGTAGTCAACCCCTTATCAATTAGCTCATCATTACCTCTGTCATCAGGGAGGGTATCTGTTTTAGCAACTTCAGTAGGCACCTGTTGCAGCACCTCAAACCTATTGGGACTTGTCTGGCTTAAACTGACAGCAGCATTGACAGTAGGAGTTTGCTGTTTTTTAAATTTACTGGAGACGTGTCTGAAACCATCCTCATCAACCAACAGCTCCTGGTTCAATTTAGGGTTCACTTTGGGCCTCCAATCCTGCTTCTTTCTAACAATCCTACAATCATCACCTGTATGGCCTATCTTCTTGCAATGCTTGCAAATTTCAGGTTTCCACTCATATTCAATAATTTGATTAAGAGTTACACCATGTTCATTCAAGAAAGATACAGAGTCAGGAAATACCTGATCAACCAACACTTCCACCAGCACTCTTGCATACATCAACATATCTCTCTTCTCTGTAGCTTGATCAACCTTTACAAAGTCACCTAAAGCCTTTACTATTTTGGTAAGGCTTCGACCTCCCCAATATTTCACATTTAGCTTTGGGAGTTTAACCCAAATAGGGACCTTTTTCACAACTTGGTCACAAATATCAGCATCAATGTCCCATGATTTGACAATCAAAGGCTTAGAATCAAAGCTGAAATGGCCAGTAAGAGCCAAATGTTTCCCTCCCATGTCACTAAACCTCACCATAATAGTCCCCTTGCCAACTTGAGCAATCTTATCTATGCCTATTTTCCCCCAAATCCTCTTCAGAAACCCTTCCATTACAGAAAAAGGTGGATTAGCTCCTACCACAAAACAGAAAATGGCTGTTTGCCAATAGTCTACCTCCTCAGCAACATCATCTAGTTCTATTTTAGGTAACTGCTCCATTTGAGGAGGCTGCTCATCTATAACATTTAGCTTACTGAAGCTCTTCTTCCCAGTGTTCATCTCTACACTAACAACAGAGCCAAATAAAATGTTCTTACTAGGGTTGCTATGCTTGAACTTACCTCTAGAAACTGAGGCATGATCACCAGTGTTAGATTTCAGAGCTGAAACCCATTCTGAGAACCTTCTCGGAGCTTGAGGATTAACTACATCCCCATCAGAATGTACAATAGGCGTATCTGGATTGAACTCCTCATCACTTGTAATGTCAAGATAAGAAATGTCTTCCTCTTCCTCAGTCAGTTTGCCTTTCTGCTTCTGATCAATGGAGGTTTTAGCTATGGAATCAGAGTCTACTTTGCTTCTTGCATTCTTTCTCTTTGGGGGTCTTCCTCTCTTGCCCCCTGCCATGGCTTCCACAGATGGTGGAGGTGGGAAGGAGAAATCGACTCAGAAGAGAGAGAACTTTCTATTTTTGGAAACCTTTTTTACTGAAACCTTTTTTTTCATTCCATCAACGTGGAGTGAGTGCTGTTACGCAGCATATGTGACTCAAAACCACGTCATACGACGGCCCTTTGGCACCATATTTGGTATTCATATTTTTTGGTCATTGAAACCTACCACAAATTTTTCGTCTCAATCTGAAAACTTTTTTTTGAAACCTTTTTTTCCATCAACATGGACCGAGTGCCGTTACGGAGCCTATGTGACTCAAAACCACCTCATACGACCGCTGTTTTGCCCCATAGTTGGTATTCTATATTTTCTTAAACATTGAAACCTACCACCAAAATTTTGTCTCAATCTGAAAAAAATTTTGAAACCTTTTTTTCCATCAACGTGGACTAAGTGCCTTTACGGAGCATATGTGACTCAAAATCACGTCATACAACGGCCGTTTGGCCCCATATTCGGTGTTTCATATTATTTTGGTCATTGAAACCTACCATCAAAATTTCGTATCAATCTGAATTTTTTTTTTGAAACCTTATTTTCCATCAAAGTGGACCGAGTGCCGTTACGGAGCATATGTGACTCAAAACCACCTCATACGACGGCCGTTTGGCCCCATATTTGGTATTTCAAATATTTTTGGTCATTGAAAACTACCACAAAAATTTCGTCTCAAACTGGAAGTTTTTTTTGAAATCTTTTTTTCCATAAATGTGGACCGAGTGCCGTTACGGAGCACATGTGACTCAAAACCACCTCATACAACGGCTGTTTGGCCCCATATTTGGTATTTCATATTTTTCGTGGTCATTTAAACCCACCACAAAAATTTCGTCTCAATTTGGTAACTGTTTTTTGAAACCTTTTTTTCCATCATCGTGGACTAAGTGCCGTTACGGAGCATATGTGATTCAAAACCACCTCATACGACGACCCATATTTGGTATTTCATAATTTTGGTCATTGAAACCTACCACAAAAATTTCATCCCAATCTGCAAACTTTTTATTCAAACCTTTTTTTCCATCAACGTGGACTGAGTGCCTTTAAGGAACATATGTGACTCAAGACAACCTCATACGACAACCGTTTTGCCCCATATTTGGTTTTCTATATTTTTTTGGTCATTGAAACTTACCACCAAAATTTCGTCTCAATCTGGTAACTTATTTTTGAAACCTTTTTTTCCATCAACGGGGACTAAGTGCTGTTACGGAGCCTATGTGACTCAAAACCCCCTCATACGACCGTTGTTTTTCCCCATATTTGGTATTCTATATTTTTTTGGTCATTGAAACCTACCACCAAAATTTCGTCTCAAGCTGGAAACTTTCTTTTGAAACCTTTTTTTCCATCAACGTAGATTAAGTGCCGTTAACGAGGATATGTGATTCAAAACCACCTCATACGACGGCCGTTTGGCCCCATATTAGGTATTTCATATTTTTTTGGTCATTGAAACCCACCACAAAAATTTGGTCTTAATCTGGTAATGTTTTTTTGAAACCTTTTTTTCCATCAACGTGGAGCGAGTGCCGTTACGGAGCATATGTGACTCAAAACCACCTTATACGACCGCCGTTTTGCCCCATATTTGGTATTCTATATTTTTTTGGACATTGAAACCTACCACCAAAGTTTCTTCTCAATCTGAAAACTTTTTTTGAAACCTTTTTTTCATCAACGTGGACTAAGTGCCGTTACGGAGCATATTTGACTCAAAACCACGTCATACGATGGCCGTTTGGCCCTATATTTGGTATTTCATATTATTTTGGTCATTGAAACCTACCATCAAAATTTCGCCTCAATCTGAAAACTTTTTTTTGAAACCTTTTTTTCCATCAATGTGGACCGAGTGCCGTTACGGAGCATATGTGACTCAAAACCACCTCATACGACGGCCGTTTGGCCCCATATTTGGTATTTCATATTTCTTTGGTCATTGAGACCTACCACAAAAATTTCGTCTGAATTTGGAAACTTTTTTTGAAATCTTTTTTTTCCATTAACGTGGAGTGAGTGCTGTTACAGAGCATATGTGAGTCAAAACCACGTCATACGACGACCCTTTGGCACCATATTTGGTATTCATATTTTTTTGGTAATTGAAACCTACCACAAAAATTTCGTCTCAATCTGAAAACTTTTTTTTGAAACCTTTTTTTCCATCAACATGGACCGAGTGCCGTTACGGAGCCTATGTGACTCAAAACCACCTCATACGACCGCCGTTTTGCCCCATATTTGGTATTCTATATTTTCTTAAACATTGAAACCTACCACCCAAATTTTGTCTCAATCTGAAAACTTTTTTGAAACCTTTTTTTCCATCAACGTGGACCAAGTGCCTTTACGGAGCATACGTGACTTAAAACCACGTCATACGACGGTCGTTTGGCCCCGTATTCGGTATTTCATATTATTTTGATCATTGAAACCTGCCATCAAAATTTCGTATCAATCTGAAAACTTTTTTTTGAAACCTTTTTTTCCATCAAAGTGGACCGAGTGCCGTTACGGAGCATATGTGACTCAAAACCACCTCATACGACGGCCCTTTGGCCCCATATTTGGTATTTCATATTTTTTTTGTCATTGAAACCTACCACAAAAATTTCGTCTCAATCTGAAAGTTTTTTTTGAAATCTTTTTTTCCATCAAAGTGGACCGAGTGCCGTTACGGAGCTTATGTGACTCAAAACCACCTCATACGACGGCTGTTTGGCCCCGTATTTGGTATTTCATATTTTTCTTAGTCATTTAAACCCACCACAAAAATTTCGTCTCAATCTGGTAACTGTTTTTTGAAACCTTTTTTTCCATCATCTTGGACTGAGTGCCGTTACGGAGCATATGTGACTCAAAACCACCTCATACGTCGACCGTTTGGCCCCATATTTGGTATTTCATAATTTTGGTCATTGAAACCTACCACAAAATTTTCATCCCAATCTGGAAACTTTTTTTTAAAACCTTTTTTTCCATCAACGTGGACTGAGTGCCGTTAAGGAGCGTATGTGACTCAAAACCACCTCATACGACAGCCGTTTTGCCCCATATTTGGTTTTCTATATTTTTTTTGTCATTGAAACTTACCACCAAAATTTCGTATCAATCTGTTAACTTATTTTTGGAACCTTTTTTTCCATCAACGTGGAGTAAGTGTCGTTACGGAGCATATGTGACTCAAAACCACCTCATATGACGACGATTTTGCCCCATATTTGGTATTTTAAAAAAAATTTGTTATTAAAACTTACCACCAAAATTTCGTCCCAATCTGGAAACTTTCTTTTGAAACCTTTTTTTCCATCAACGTAGACTAAGTGCCGTTAAGGAGGATATGTGATTCAAAACCACCTGATACGCCGGCTGTTTGGCCCCATATTTGGTATTTCATATTATTTTTGGTCATTGGAACCCACCACAAAAATTTCGTCTTAATCTGGTAACGTTTTTTTGAAACCTTTTTTCCATCAACGTGGAGTGAGTGCCGTTACGGAGCATATGTGACTTAAAACCACCTCATACGACCGCCGTTTTGCCCCATATTCGGTATTTCATATTATTTTGGTCATTGAAACCTACCTTCAAAATTTCGTATCAATTTGAAAACTTTTTTTTGAAACCTTTTTTTCCATCAAAGTGGACCGAGTGCGGTTACGGAGCATATGTGACTGGAAACCACATCATACGACGGCCGCTTGGCCCCATATTTGGTATTTCTTATTTTTTTTGTCATTGAAACCTACCACAAATATTTCATCTCAATCTAGAAGTTTTTTTTGAAATCTTTTTTTCCATCAATGTGGACCGAGTGCCGTTACAGAGTATATGTGACTCAAAACCACCTCATACGACGACCGTTTGGCCCCATATTTGGTATTTCATAATTTTGGTCATTGAA
The DNA here is from genome assembly GCA_947645195.1 of Patellifolia procumbens. Classification (NCBI taxonomy): domain Eukaryota; kingdom Viridiplantae; phylum Streptophyta; class Magnoliopsida; order Caryophyllales; family Amaranthaceae; genus Patellifolia; species Patellifolia procumbens. Next base: position 554,516 of record CANSGD010001099.1, read on the forward strand.
ACTTACCACAAAAATTTCATCCCAATCAGGAAACTTTTTTTTGAAATCTTTTTTTCCATCAACGTGGACTGAGTGCCGTTAAAGAGCATATGTGACTCAAAACCATCTCATACGACAACCGTTTTGCCCCATATTTGGTTTTCTATATTTTTTTCGTCATTGAAACATACCACCAAAATTTTGTCTTAATCTGGTAACGTTTTTTTGAAACTTTTTTCCCATCAACGTGGCGTGAGTGCCGTTAAGGAGCACATGTGACTCAAAACCACCTCATACGACGGCCGTTTGGCCCCACATTTGGTATTTTATATTTTTTTGTCATTGAAACCTACCACAAAAATTTCGTTCCAATCTGGAAACTTTCTTTTGAAACCTCTTATTCCATCAACGAAGACTAATTGCCGTTTAGGAGGATATGTGATTCAAAACCACCTCATACGACGGCCGTTTGACCCCATATTTGGTATTTCATATTTTTCTTGTTCATTGTAACCTACCACAAAAAATTTTTCTCAATTTGAAAACTTTTTTTTGAAACCTTTTTTTCCCTCAACGTGGACTGAGTGCCGTTACTGAGCATATATGACTCAAAACCACGTCATAAGACGGCCGTTTGGCCCCATATTTGGTATTTCATATTTTTTTTGTCATTGAAACCCACCACAAAAATTTCCTCTTAATCTGGTAACTTTTTTTTTAAACATTTTTTTCCATCAATGTGGAGTAAGTGCCGTTACGGAGCACATGTGACTCAAAACCACCTCATACGACCGCCGTTTTGCCCCATATTTGGTATTCTATATTTTTTTGGACATTGAAACCTACCACCAAAGTTTCTTCTCAATCTGAAAACTTTTTTTGAAACCTTTTTTTCCATCAACGTGGACTAAGTGCCGTTACGAAGCATATTTGACTCAAAACCATGTCATACGATGGCCGTTTGGCCCTATATTTGGTATTTCATATTATTTTGGTCATTGAAACCTACCATCAAAATTTCGTCTCAATCTCAAAACTTTTTTTTGAAACCTTTTTTTCCATCAATGTGGACCGAGTGCCGTTACGGAGCATATGTGACTCAAAACCACCTCATACGACGGCCGTTTGGCCCCATATTTGGTATTTCATAGTTTTTTGGTCATTGAAACCTACCACAAAAATTTAGTTTGAATCTGGAAACTTTTTTTGAAATCTTTTTTTTCCATCGACGTGGAGTGAGTGCTGTTACGGAGCATATGTCACTCAAAACCACGTCATTCGAAAGCCGTTTGGCCCTTTATTTGGTATTTCATATTATATTGGTCATTGAAACCTACCATCAAAATTTCGACTCAATCTGAAAACTTTTTTTTGAAACCTTTTTTTCCATCAATGTGGACCGAGTGCCGTTACGGAGCATATGTGACTCAAAACCACCTCATACGACGGCAGTTTGGCCCCATATTTGGTATTTCATATTTTTATGGTCATTGAAACCTACCACAAAAATTTCCTCTGAATTTGGAAACTTTTTTTGAAATCTTTTTTTTCCATCAACGTGGAGTGAGTGCTGTTACAGAGCATATGTGACTCAAAACCACGTCATACGACGGCCCTTTGGCACCATATTTGGTATTCATATTTTTTTGGTCATTGAAACCTACCACAGAAATTTCGTCTCAATCTGAAAACTTTTTTTTGAAACCTTTTTTCCATCAACATGGACCGAGTGCCGTTACGGAGCCTATCTGACTCAAAACAACATCATACGACCGCCGTTTTGCCCCATATTTGGTATTCTATATTTTCTTAAACATTGAAACGTACCACCCAAATTTTGTCTCAATCTGAAAACTTTTTGAAACCTTTTTTTCCATCAACGTGGACTAAGTGCCGTTACGGAGCATATTTGACTCAAAACCACGTCATACGATGGCCGTTTGGCCCTATATTTGGTATTTCATATTATTTTGGTCATTGAAACCTACCATCAAAATTTCGTCTCAATCTGAAAAAAAATTTTGAAACCTTTTTTTCCATCAATGTGGACCGAGTGCCGTTACGGAGCATATGTGACTCAAAACCACCTCAAACGACGGCCGTTTGGCCCCATATTTGGTATTTCATAGTTTTTTGGTCATTGAAACCTACCACAAAAATTTCGTCTGAATCTGGAAACATTTTTTGAAATCATTTTTTTCCATCAACATGGAGTGAGTGTTGTTACGGAGCATATGTGACTCAAAACCACGTCATACGACGGCCCTTTGGCACCATATTTGGTATTCATATTTTTTTGGTCATTGAAACCTACCACAAAAATTTCGTCTCAATCTGGAAACTTTTTTTTGAAACCTTTTTTCCATCAACATGGACCGAGTGCCGTTACGGAGCCTATGTGACTCAAAACCACCTCATACGACCGCCGTTTTACCCCATATTTGGTATTCTATATTTTTTTAGACGCTGAAACCTACTACCAAATTTCATCTCAATCTGAAAACTTTTTTTCCATCAACGTGGACTAAGTGCCTTTATGGAGCATATTTGACTCAAAACCACGTCATACGAAAGCCGTTAGGCCCTTTATTTGGTATTTCATATTATTTTGGTCATTAAACTACCATCAAAATTTCGACTCAATCTGAAAACTTTTTTTTGAAACCTTTTTTCCATCAATGTGGACTGAGTGCCGTTACGGACCATATGTGACTCAAAAGTACCTCATACGATGGCCGTTTGGCCCCATATTTGGTATTTCATATTTCTTTGGTCATTGAGACCTACCACAAAAATTTCGTCTGAATTTGAATACTTTTTTGAAATCTTTTTTTCCATTAACGTGGAGTGAGTGCTGTTATGGAGCATATGTGACTCAAAACCACGTCATACGACGACCCTTTGGCACCATATTTGGTATTCATATTTTTTTGGTCATTGAAACCTACCACAAAAATTTCGTCTCAATCTGGAAACTTTTTTTTGAAACCTTTTTTTCCATCAACATGGACCGAGTGCCGTTATGGAGCCTATGTGACTAAAAACCACCTCATACGAACGACGTTTTGCCCCATATTTGGTATTCTATATTTTCTTAAACATTGAAACCTACCACCCAAATTTTGTCTCAATCAGAAAACTTTTTGAAACCTTTTTTCCATCAACGTGGACCAAGTGCCTTTACGGAGCATACGTGACTTAAAACCACGTCATACGACGGCCGTTTGGCCCCATATTCGGTATTTCATATTATTTTGATCATTGAAACCTACCGTCAAAATTTCGTATCAATCTGAAAACTTTTTTGAAACCTTTTTTCCATCAAAGTGGACCGAGTGCCGTTACGGAGCATATGTTACTAAAAACCACCTCATACTACGGTCGTTTGGCCCCATATTTGGTATTTCCTATTTTTTTAGTCATTTAAACCTACCATCAAAATTTCGTATCAATTTGAAAACTTTTTTTTGAAACCTTTCTTTCAATCAAAGTGGACTGAGTGCCGTTACGGATCATATGTGACTCAAAACCACCGCATACGACGGCCCTTTGGCCCCATATTTGGTATTTCATATTTTTTTGGTCATTGAAACCTACCACATCATAAGTGGACCGAGTGCGGTTACGGAGCATATGTGATTGAAAACCACATCATAAGACGGCCGTTTGGCCCCATATTTGGTATTTCTTATTTTTTTGGTCATTGAAACCTACCACAATAATTTAATCTCAATCTAGAAGATTTTTTTGAAATCTTTTTTCCATCAATGTGGACCGAGTGCCGTTACGGAGCATATGTGACTCAAAACCACCTCATACGACGGCCGTTTGGCCCCATATTTCGTATTTCATATTTTTTTGGTCATTGAAACCTACCACAAAAATTTCGTCTGAATTTGGAAACTTTTTTTGAAATATTTTTTTTCCATCAACGTGGAGTGAGTGCTGTTACAGAGCATATGTGACTCAAAACCACGTCATACGACGGCCCTTTGGCACCATATTTGGTATTCATATTTTTTTGGTCATTGAAACCTACCACAAAATTTTCGTCTCAATCTGAAAACTTTTTTTTGAAACCTTTTTTTCCATCAACATGGACCGAGTGCCGTTACGGAGCCTATGTGACTCAAAACCACCTCATACGACCGCCGTTTTACCCCATATTTGGTATTCTATATTTTTTTAGACGCTGAAACCTACTACCAAATTTCATCTCAATCTGAAAACTTTTTTTCCATCAACGTGGACTAAGTGCCTTTATGGAGCATATTTGACTCAAAACCACGTCATACGAAAGCCGTTAGGCCCTTTATTTGGTATTTCATATTATTTTGGTCATTAAACTACCATTAAAATTTCGACTCAATCTGAAAACTTTTTTTGAAACCTTTTTTCCATCAATGTGGACTGAGTGCCGTTACGGACCATATGTGACTCAAAAGTACCTCATACGATGGCCGTTTGGCCCCATATTTGGTATTTCATATTTCTTTGGTCATTGAGACCTACCACAAAAATTTCGTCTGAATTTGAATACTTTTTTTGAAATCTTTTTTTCCATTAACGTGGAGTGAGTGCTGTTATGGAGCATATGTGACTCAAAACCACGTCATACGACGACCCTTTGGCACCATATTTGGTATTCATATTTTTTTGGTCATTGAAACCTACCACAAAAATTTCGTCTCAATCTGAAAACTTTTTTTTGAAACCTTTTTTTCCATCAACATGGACCGAGTGCCGTTACGGAGCCTATGTGACTCAAAACCACCTCATACGACCGCCGTTTTACCCCATATTTGGTATTCTATATTTTTTTAGACGCTGAAACCTACTACCAAATTTCATCTCAATCTGAAAACTTTTTTTCCATCAACGTGGACTAAGTGCCTTTATGGAGCATATTTGACTCAAAACCACGTCATACGAAAGCCGTTAGGCCCTTTATTTGGTATTTCATATTATTTTGGTCATTAAACTACCATCAAAATTTCGACTCAATCTGAAAACTTTTTTTGAAACCTTTTTTCCATCAATGTGGACTGAGTGCCGTTACGGACCATATGTGACTCAAAAGTACCTCATACGATGGCCGTTTGGCCCCATATTTGGTATTTCATATTTCTTTGGTCATTGAGACCTACCACAAAAATTTCGTCTGAATTTGAATACTTTTTTGAAATCTTTTTTTCCATTAACGTGGAGTGAGTGCTGTTATGGAGCATATGTGACTCAAAACCACGTCATACGACGACCCTTTGGCACCATATTTGGTATTCATATTTTTTTGGTCATTGAAACCTACCACAAAAATTTCGTCTCAATCTGGAAACTTTTTTTGAAACCTTTTTTTCCATCAACATGGACCGAGTGCCGTTATGGAGCCTATGTGACTAAAAACCACCTCATACGAACGACGTTTTGCCCCATATTTGGTATTCTATATTTTCTTAAACATTGAAACCTACCACCCAAATTTTGTCTCAATCAGAAAACTTTTTTGAAACCTTTTTTCCATCAACGTGGACCAAGTGCCTTTACGGAGCATACGTGACTTAAAACCACGTCATACGACGGCCGTTTGGCCCCATATTCGGTATTTCATATTATTTTGATCATTGAAACCTACCGTCAAAATTTCGTATCAATCTGAAAACTTTTTTTTGAAACCTTTTTTTCCATCAAAGTGGACCGAGTGCCGTTACGGAGCATATGTTACTAAAAACCACCTCATACTACGGTCGTTTGGCCCCATATTTGGTATTTCCTATTTTTTTAGTCATTTAAACCTACCATCAAAATTTCGTATCAATTTGAAAACTTTTTTTGAAACCTTTCTTTCAATCAAAGTGGACTGAGTGCCGTTACGGATCATATGTGACTCAAAACCACCGCATACGACGGCCCTTTGGCCCCATATTTGGTATTTCATATTTTTTTGGTCATTGAAACCTACCACATCATAAGTGGACCGAGTGCGGTTACGGAGCATATGTGATTGAAAACCACATCATAAGACGGCCGTTTGGCCCCATATTTGGTATTTCTTATTTTTTTGGTCATTGAAACCTACCACAATAATTTAATCTCAATCTAGAAGATTTTTTTGAAATCTTTTTTCCATCAATGTGGACCGAGTGCCGTTACGGAGCATATGTGACTCAAAACCACCTCATACGACGGCCGTTTGGCCCCATATTTGGTATTTCATATTTTTTTGGTCATTGAAACCTACCACAAAAATTTCGTCTGAATTTGGAAACTTTTTTTGAAATATTTTTTTCCATCAACGTGGAGTGAGTGCTGTTACAGAGCATATGTGACTCAAAACCACGTCATACGACGGCCCTTTGGCACCATATTTGGTATTCATATTTTTTTGGTCATTGAAACCTACCACAAAAATTTCGTCTCAATCTGGAAACTTTTTTTTGAAACCTTTTTTTCCATCAACATGGACCGAGTGCCGTTACGGAGCCTATGTGACTCAAAACCACCTCATACGACCGCCGTTTTACCCCATATTTGGTATTCTATATTTTTTTAGACACTGAAACCTACTACCAAATTTCATCTCAATCTGAAAACTTTTTTTCCATCAACGTGGACTAAGTGCCTTTATGGAGCATATTTGACTCAAAACCACGTCATACGAAAGCCGTTAGGCCCTTTATTTGGTATTTCATATTATTTTGGTCATTAAACTACCATTAAAATTTCGACTCAATCTGAAAACTTTTTTTTGAAACCTTTTTTTCCATCAATGTGGACTGAGTGCCGTTACGGACCATATGTGACTCAAAAGTACCTCATACGATGGCCGTTTGGCCCCATATTTGGTATTTCATATTTCTTTGGTCATTGAGACCTACCACAAAAATTTCGTCTGAATTTGAATACTTTTTTTGAAATCTTTTTTTCCATTAACGTGGAGTGAGTGCTGTTATGGAGCATATGTGACTCAAAACCACGTCATACGACGACCCTTTGGCACCATATTTGGTATTCATATTTTTTTGGTCATTGAAACCTACCACAAAAATTTCGTCTCAATCTGGAAACTTTTTTTTGAAACCTTTTTTTCCATCAACATGGACCGAGTGCCGTTACGGAGCCTATGTGACTTAAAACCACCTCATACGACCGACGTTTTGCCCCATATTTGGTATTCTATATTTTCTTAAACATTGAAACCTACCACCCAAATTTTGTCTCAATCAGAAAACTTTTTGAAACTTTTTTTCCATCAACGTGGACCAAGTGCCTTTACGGAGCATACGTGACTTAAAACCACGTCATACGACGGCCGTTTGGCCCCATATTCGGTATTTCATATTATTTTGATCATTGAAACCTACCGTCAAAATTTCGTATCAATCTGAAAACTTTTTTTGAAACCTTTTTTTCCATCAAAGTGGACCGAGTGCCGTTACGGAGCATATGTTACTAAAAACCACCTCATACTACGGTCGTTTGGCCCCATATTTGGTATTTCCTATTTTTTTAGTCATTTAAACCTACCATCAAAATTTCGTATCAATTTGAAAACTTTTTTTTGAAACCTTTCTTTCAATCAAAGTGGACTGAGTGCCGTTACGGATCATATGTGACTCAAAACCACCGCATACGACGGCCCTTTGGCCCCATATTTGGTATTTCATATTTTTTTGGTCATTGAAACCTACCACATCATAAGTGGACCGAGTGCGGTTACGGAGCATATGTGACTGAAAACCACATCATAAGACGGCCGTTTGGCCCCATATTTGGTATTTCTTATTTTTTTGGTCATTGAAACCTACCACAATAAATTAATCTCAATCTAGAAGATTTTTTTGAAATCTTTTTTCCATCAATGTGGACCGAGTGCCGTTACGGAGCATATGTGACTCAAAACCACCTCATACGACGGCCGTTTGGCCCCATATTTGGTATTTCATATTTTTTGGTCATTGAAACCTACCACAAAAATTTCGTCTGAATTTGGAAACTTTTTTTGAAATATTTTTTTTCCATCAACGTGGAGTGAGTGCTGTTACAGAGCATATGTGACTCAAAACCACGTCATACGACGGCCCTTTGGCACCATATTTGGTATTCATATTTTTTTGGTCATTGAAACCTACCACAGAAATTTCGTCTCAATCTGAAAACTTTTTTTGAAACCTTTTTTCCATCAACATGGACCGAGTGCCGTTACGGAGCCTATCTGACTCAAAACAACATCATACGACCGCCGTTTTGCCCCATATTTGGTATTCTATATTTTCTTAAACATTGAAACCTACCACCCAAATTTTGTCTCAATCTGAAAACTTTTTGAAACCTTTTTTTCCATCAACGTGGACTAAGTGCCGTTACGGAGCATATTTGACTCAAAACCACGTCATACGATGGCCGTTTGGCCCTATATTTGGTATTTCATATTATTTTGGTCATTGAAACATACCATCAAAATTTCGTCTCAATCTGAAATTTTTTTTTGAAACCTTTTTTTCCATCAATGTGGACCGAGTGCCGTTACGGAGCATATGTGACTCAAAACCACCTCAAACGACGGCCGTTTGGCCCCATATTTGGTATTTCATAGTTTTTTGGTCATTGAAACCTACCACAAAAATTTCGTCTGAATCTGGAAACATTTTTTGAAATCTTTTTTTCCATCAACATGGAGTGAGTGTTGTTACGGAGCATATGTGACTCAAAACCACGTCATACGACGGCCCTTTGGCACCATATTTGGTATTCATATTTTTTTGGTCATTGAAACCTACCACAGAAATTTCGTCTCAATCTGAAAACTTTTTTTTGAAACCTTTTTTTCCATCAACATGGACCGAGTGCCGTTACGGAGCCTATCTGACTCAAAACAACATCATACGACCGCCGTTTTGCCCCATATTTGGTATTCTATATTTTCTTAAACATTGAAACCTACCACCCAAATTTTGTCTCAATCAGAAAACTTTTTTGAAACCTTTTTTTCCATCAACGTGGACCAAGTGCCTTTACGGAGCATACGTGACTTAAAACCACGTCATACGACGGCCGTTTGGCCCCATATTCGGTATTTCATATTATTTTGATCATTGAAACCTACCGTCAAAATTTCGTATCAATCTGAAAACTTTTTTTTGAAACCTTTTTTTCCATCAAAGTGGACCGAGTGCCGTTACGGAGCATATGTTACTAAAAACCACCTCATACTACGGTCGTTTGGCCCCATATTTGGTATTTCATATTTTTTTAGTCATTTAAACCTACCATCAAAATTTCGTATCAATTTGAAAACTTTTTTTTGAAACCTTTCTTTCAATCAAAGTGGACTGAGTGCCGTTACGGATCATATGTGACTCAAAACCACCGCATACGACGGCCCTTTGGCCCCATATTTGGTATTTCATATTTTTTTGGTCATTGAAACCTACCACATCATAAGTGGACCGAGTGCGGTTACGGAGCATATGTGACTGAAAACCACATCATAAGACGGCCGTTTGGCCCCATATTTGGTATTTCGTATTTTTTTGGTCATTGAAACCTACCACAATAAATTAATCTCAATCTAGAAGATTTTTTTGAAATCTTTTTTTCCATCAATGTGGACCGAGTGCCGTTACGGAGCATATGTGACTCAAAACCACCTCATACGACGGCCGTTTGGCCCCATATTTGGTATTTCATATTTTTTGGTCATTGAAACCTACCACAAAAATTTCGTCTGAATTTGGAAACTTTATTTGAAATATTTTTTTTCCATCAACGTGGAGTGAGTGCTGTTACAGAGCATATGTGACTCAAAACCACGTCATACGACGGCCCTTTGGCACCATATTTGGTATTCATATTTTTTTGGTCATTGAAACCTACCACAGAAATTTCGTCTCAATCTGAAAACTTTTTTTTGAAACCTTTTTTTCCATCAACATGGACCGAGTGCCGTTACGGAGCCTATCTGACTCAAAACAACATCATACGACCGCCGTTTTGCCCCATATTTGGTATTCTATATTTTCTTAAACATTGAAACCTACCACCCAAATTTTGTCTCAATCTGAAAACTTTTTGAAACCTTTTTTTCCATCAACGTGGACTAAGTGCCGTTACGGAGCATATTTGACTCAAAACCACGTCATACGATGGCCGTTTGGCCCTATATTTGGTATTTCATATTATTTTGGTCATTGAAACATACCATCAAAATTTCGTCTCAATCTGAAATTTTTTTTTGAAACCTTTTTTTCCATCAATGTGGACCGAGTGCCGTTACGGAGCATATGTGACTCAAAACCACCTCAAACGACGGCCGTTTGGCCCCATATTTGGTATTTCATAGTTTTTTGGTCATTGAAACCTACCACAAAAATTTCGTCTGAATCTGGAAACATTTTTTGAAATCTTTTTTTTCCATCAACATGGAGTGAGTGTTGTTACGGAGCATATGTGACTCAAAACCACGTCATACGACGGCCCTTTGGCACCATATTTGGTATTCATATTTTTTTGGTCATTGAAACCTACCACAAAATTTTCGTCTCAATCTGAAAACTTTTTTTTGAAACCTTTTTTCCATCAACATGGACCGAGTGCCGTTACGGAGCCTATGTGACTCAAAACCACCTCATACGACCGCCGTTTTACCCCATATTTGGTATTCTATATTTTTTTAGACACTGAAACCTACTACCAAATTTCATCTCAATCTGAAAACTTTTTTCCATCAACGTGGACTAAGTGCCTTTATGGAGCATATTTGACTCAAAACCACGTCATACGAAAGCCGTTAGGCCCTTTATTTGGTATTTCATATTATTTTGGTCATTAAACTACCATTAAAATTTCGACTCAATCTGAAAACTTTTTTTTGAAACCTTTTTTCCATCAATGTGGACTGAGTGCCGTTACGGACCATATGTGACTCAAAAGTACCTCATACGATGGCCGTTTGGCCCCATATTTGGTATTTCATATTTCTTTGGTCATTGAGACCTACAACAAAAATTTCGTCTGAATTTGAATACTTTTTTTGAAATCTTTTTTTTCCATTAACGTGGAGTGAGTGCTGTTATGGAGCATATGTGACTCAAAACCACGTCATACGACGACCCTTTGGCACCATATTTGGTATTCATATTTTTTTGGTCATTGAAACCTACCACAAAAATTTCGTCTCAATCTGGAAACTTTTTTTGAAACCTTTTTTTCCATCAACATGGACCGAGTGCCGTTACGGAGCCTATGTGACTCAAAACCACCTCATACGACCGACGTTTTGCCCCATATTTGGTATTCTATATTTTCTTAAACATTGAAACCTACCACCCAAATTTTGTCTCAATCAGAAAACTTTTTTGAAACCTTTTTTTCCATCAACGTGGACCAAGTGCCTTTACGGAGCATACGTGACTTAAAACCACGTCATACGACGGCCGTTTGGCCCCATATTCGGTATTTCATATTATTTTGATCATTGAAACCTACCGTCAAAATTTCGTATCAATCTGAAAACTTTTTTTGAAACCTTTTTTTCCATCAAAGTGGACCGAGTGCCGTTACGGAGCATATGTTACTAAAAACCACCTCATACTACGGTCGTTTGGCCCCATATTTGGTATTTCATATTTTTTTAGTCATTTAAACCTACCATCAAAATTTCGTATCAATTTGAAAACTTTTTTTTGAAACCTTTCTTTCAATCAAAGTGGACTGAGTGCCGTTACGGATCATATGTGACTCAAAACCACCGCATACGACGGCCCTTTGGCCCCATATTTGGTATTTCATATTTTTTTGGTCATTGAAACCTACCACAAAAATTTCGTCTGAATTTGGAAACTTTTTTTGAAATATTTTTTTTCCATCAACGTGGAGTGAGTGCTGTTACAGAGCATATGTGACTCAAAACCACGTCATACGACGGCCCTTTGGCACCATATTTGGTATTCATATTTTTTTGGTCATTGAAACCTACCACAGAAATTTCGTCTCAATCTGAAAACTTTTTTTTGAAACCTTTTTTTCCATCAACATGGACCGAGTGCCGTTACGGAGCCTATGTGACTCAAAACCACCTCATACGACCGCCGTTTTACCCCATATTTGGTATTCTATATTTTTTTAGACACTGAAACCTACTACCAAATTTCATCTCAATCTGAAAACTTTTTTTCCATCAACGTGGACTAAGTGCCTTTATGGAGCATATTTGACTCAAAACCACGTCATACGAAAGCCGTTAGGCCCTTTATTTGGTATTTCATATTATTTTGGTCATTAAACTACCATTAAAATTTCGACTCAATCTGAAAACTTTTTTTTGAAACCTTTTTTTCCATCAATGTGGACTGAGTGCCGTTACGGACCATATGTGACTCAAAAGTACCTCATACGATGGCCGTTTGGCCCCATATTTGGTATTTCATATTTCTTTGGTCATTGAGACCTACAACAAAAATTTCGTCTGAATTTGAATACTTTTTTTGAAATCTTTTTTTCCATTAACGTGGAGTGAGTGCTGTTATGGAGCATATGTGACTCAAAACCACGTCATACGACGACCCTTTGGCACCATATTTGGTATTCATATTTTTTTGGTCATTGAAACCTACCACAAAAATTTCGTCTCAATCTGGAAACTTTTTTTGAAACCTTTTTTTCCATCAACATGGACCGAGTGCCGTTACGGAGCCTATGTGACTCAAAACCACCTCATACGACCGACGTTTTGCCCCATATTTGGTATTCTATATTTTCTTAAACATTGAAACCTACCACCCAAATTTTGTCTCAATCAGAAAACTTTTTTGAAACCTTTTTTTCCATCAACGTGGACCAAGTGCCTTTACGGAGCATACGTGACTTAAAACCACGTCATACGACGGCCGTTTGGCCCCATATTCGGTATTTCATATTATTTTGATCATTGAAACCTACCGTCAAAATTTCGTATCAATCTGAAAACTTTTTTTGAAACCTTTTTTTCCATCAAAGTGGACCGAGTGCCGTTACGGAGCATATGTTACTAAAAACCACCTCATACTACGGTCGTTTGGCCCCATATTTGGTATTTCATATTTTTTTAGTCATTTAAACCTACCATCAAAATTTCGTATCAATTTGAAAACTTTTTTTGAAACCTTTCTTTCAATCAAAGTGGACTGAGTGCCGTTACGGATCATATGTGACTCAAAACCACCGCATACGACGGCCCTTTGGCCCCATATTTGGTATTTCATATTTTTTTGGTCATTGAAACCTACCACATCATAAGTGGACCGAGTGCGGTTACGGAGCATATGTGACTGAAAACCACATCATAAGACGGCCGTTTGGCCCCATATTTGGTATTTCTTATTTTTTTGGTCATTGAAACCTACCACAATAAATTAATCTCAATCTAGAAGATTTTTTTGAAATCTTTTTTCCATCAATGTGGACCGAGTGCCGTTACGGAGCATATGTGACTCAAAACCACCTCATACGACGGCCGTTTGGCCCCATATTTGGTATTTCATATTTTTTGGTCATTGAAACCTACCACAAAAATTTCGTCTGAATTTGGAAACTTTTTTTGAAATATTTTTTTTCCATCAACGTGGAGTGAGTGCTGTTACAGAGCATATGTGACTCAAAACCACGTCATACGACGGCCCTTTGGCACCATATTTGGTATTCATATTTTTTTGGTCATTGAAACCTACCACAGAAATTTCGTCTCAATCTGAAAACTTTTTTTTGAAACCTTTTTTTCCATCAACATGGACCGAGTGCCGTTACGGAGCCTATGTGACTCAAAACCACCTCATACGACCGCCGTTTTACCCCATATTTGGTATTCTATATTTTTTTAGACACTGAAACCTACTACCAAATTTCATCTCAATCTGAAAACTTTTTTTCCATCAACGTGGACTAAGTGCCTTTATGGAGCATATTTGACTCAAAACCACGTCATACGAAAGCCGTTAGGCCCTTTATTTGGTATTTCATATTATTTTGGTCATTAAACTACCATTAAAATTTCGACTCAATCTGAAAACTTTTTTTGAAACCTTTTTTTCCATCAATGTGGACTGAGTGCCGTTACGGACCATATGTGACTCAAAAGTACCTCATACGATGGCCGTTTGGCCCCATATTTGGTATTTTATATTTCTTTGGTCATTGAGACCTACAACAAAAATTTCGTCTGAATTTGAATACTTTTTTTGAAATCTTTTTTTTCCATTAACGTGGAGTGAGTGCTGTTATGGAGCATATGTGACTCAAAACCACGTCATACGACGACCCTTTGGCACCATATTTGGTATTCATATTTTTTTGGTCATTGAAACCTACCACAAAAATTTCGTCTCAATCTGGAAACTTTTTTTTGAAACCTTTTTTTCCATCAACATGGACCGAGTGCCGTTACGGAGCCTATGTGACTCAAAACCACCTCATACGACCGACGTTTTGCCCCATATTTGGTATTCTATATTTTCTTAAACATTGAAACCTACCACCCAAATTTTGTCTCAATCAGAAAACTTTTTTGAAACCTTTTTTCCATCAACGTGGACCAAGTGCCTTTACGGAGCATACGTGACTTAAAACCACGTCATACGACGGCCGTTTGGCCCCATATTCGGTATTTCATATTATTTTGATCATTGAAACCTACCGTCAAAATTTCGTATCAATCTGAAAACTTTTTTTGAAACCTTTTTTTCCATCAAAGTGGACCGAGTGCCGTTACGGAGCATATGTTACTAAAAACCACCTCATACTACGGTCGTTTGGCCCCATATTTGGTATTTCATATTTTTTAGTCATTTAAACCTACCATCAAAATTTCGTATCAATTTGAAAACTTTTTTTGAAACCTTTCTTTCAATCAAAGTGGACTGAGTGCCGTTACGGATCATATGTGACTCAAAACCACCGCATACGACGGCCCTTTGGCCCCATATTTGGTATTTCATATTTTTTTGGTCATTGAAACCTACCACATCATAAGTGGACCGAGTGCGGTTACGGAGCATATGTGACTGAAAACCACATCATAAGACGGCCGTTTGGCCCCATATTTGGTATTTCGTATTTTTTTGGTCATTGAAACCTACCACAATAAATTAATCTCAATCTAGAAGATTTTTTGAAATCTTTTTTCCATCAATGTGGACCGAGTGCCGTTACGGAGCATATGTGACTCAAAACCACCTCATACGACGGCCGTTTGGCCCCATATTTGGTATTTCATATTTTTTTGGTCATTGAAACCTACCACAAAAATTTCGTCTGAATTTGGAAACTTTTTTTGAAATATTTTTTTTCCATCAACGTGGAGTGAGTGCTGTTACAGAGCATATGTGACTCAAAACCACGTCATACGACGGCCCTTTGGCACCATATTTGGTATTCATATTTTTTTGGTCATTGAAACCTACCACAGAAATTTCGTCTCAATCTGAAAACTTTTTTTTGAAACCTTTTTTCCATCAACATGGACCGAGTGCCGTTACGGAGCCTATCTGACTCAAAACAACATCATACGACCGCCGTTTTGCCCCATATTTGGTATTCTATATTTTCTTAAACATTGAAACCTACCACCCAAATTTTGTCTCAATCTGAAAACTTTTTGAAACCTTTTTTCCATCAACGTGGACTAAGTGCCGTTACGGAGCATATTTGACTCAAAATCACGTCATACGATGGCCGTTTGGCCCTATATTTGGTATTTCATATTATTTTGGTCATTGAAACCTACCATCAAAATTTCGTCTCAATCTGAAATTTTTTTTTGAAACCTTTTTTTCCATCAATGTGGACCGAGTGCCGTTACGGAGCATATGTGACTCAAAACCACCTCAAACGACGGCCGTTTGGCCCCATATTTGGTATTTCATAGTTTTTTGGTCATTGAAACCTACCACAAAAATTTCGTCTGAATCTGGAAACATTTTTTGAAATCTTTTTTTCCATCAACATGGAGTGTGTGTTGTTACGGAGCATATGTGACTCAAAACCACGTCATACGACGGCCCTTTGGCACCATATTTGGTATTCATATTTTTTTGGTCATTGAAACCTACCACAAAATTTTCGTCTCAATCTGAAAACTTTTTTTGAAACCTTTTTTCCATCAACATGGACCGAGTGCCGTTACGGAGCCTATGTGACTCAAAACCACCTCATACGACCGCCGTTTTACCCCATATTTGGTATTCTATATTTTTTTAGACACTGAAACCTACTACCAAATTTCATCTCAATCTGAAAACTTTTTTTCCATCAACGTGGACTAAGTGCCTTTATGGAGCATATTTGACTCAAAACCACGTCATACGAAAGCCGTTAGGCCCTTTATTTGGTATTTCATATTATTTTGGTCATTAAACTACCATTAAAATTTCGACTCAATCTGAAAACTTTTTTTTGAAACCTTTTTTCCATCAATGTGGACTGAGTGCCGTTACGGACCATATGTGACTCAAAAGTACCTCATACGATGGCCGTTTGGCCCCATATTTGGTATTTCATATTTCTTTGGTCATTGAGACCTACAACAAAAATTTCGCCTGAATTTGAATACTTTTTTTGAAATCTTTTTTTTCCATTAACGTGGAGTGAGTGCTGTTATGGAGCATATGTGACTCAAAACCACGTCATACGACGACCCTTTGGCACCATTTTTGGTATTCATATTTTTTTGGTCATTGAAACCTACCACAAAAATTTCGTCTCAATCTGGAAACTTTTTTTTGAAACCTTTTTTTCCATCAACATGGACCGAGTGCCGTTACGGAGCCTATGTGACTCAAAACCACCTCATACGACCGACGTTTTGCCCCATATTTGGTATTCTATATTTTCTTAAACATTGAAACCTACCACCCAAATTTTGTCTCAATCAGAAAACTTTTTTGAAACCTTTTTTCCATCAACGTGGACCAAGTGCCTTTACGGAGCATACGTGACTTAAAACCACGTCATACGACGGCCGTTTGGCCCCATATTCGGTATTTCATATTATTTTGATCATTGAAACCTACCGTCAAAATTTCGTATCAATCTGAAAACTTTTTTTGAAACCTTTTTTTCCATCAAAGTGGACCGAGTGCCGTTACGGAGCATATGTTACTAAAAACCACCTCATACTACGGTCGTTTGGCCCCATATTTGGTATTTCATATTTTTTTAGTCATTTAAACCTACCATCAAAATTTCGTATCAATTTGAAAACTTTTTTTTGAAACCTTTCTTTCAATCAAAGTGGACTGAGTGCCGTTACGGATCATATGTGACTCAAAACCACCGCATACGACGGCCCTTTGGCCCCATATTTGGTATTTCATATTTTTTTGGTCATTGAAACCTACCACATCATAAGTGGACCGAGTGCGGTTACGGAGCATATGTGACTGAAAACCACATCATAAGACGGCCGTTTGGCCCCATATTTGGTATTTCTTATTTTTTTGGTCATTGAAACCTACCACAATAAATTAATCTCAATCTAGAAGATTTTTTTGAAATCTTTTTTTCCATCAATGTGGACCGAGTGCCGTTACGGAGCATATGTGACTCAAAACCACCTCATACGACGGCCGTTTGGCCCCATATTTGGTATTTCATATTTTTTTGGTCATTGAAACCTACCACAAAAATTTCGTCTGAATTTGGAAACTTTTTTTGAAATATTTTTTTTCCATCAACGTGGAGTGAGTGCTGTTACAGAGCATATGTGACTCAAAACCACGTCATACGACGGCCCTTTGGCACCATGTTTGGTATTCATATTTTTTTGGTCATTGAAACCTACCACAGAAATTTCGTCTCAATCTGAAAACTTTTTTTGAAACCTTTTTTTCCATCAACATGGACCGAGTGCCGTTACGGAGCCTATGTGACTCAAAACCACCTCATACGACCGCCGTTTTACCCCATATTTGGTATTCTATATTTTTTTAGACACTGAAACCTACTACCAAATTTCATCTCAATCTGAAAACTTTTTTTCCATCAACGTGGACTAAGTGCCTTTATGGAGCATATTTGACTCAAAACCACGTCATACGAAAGCCGTTAGGCCCTTTATTTGGTATTTCATATTATTTTGGTCATTAAACTACCATTAAAATTTCGACTCAATCTGAAAACTTTTTTTGAAACCTTTTTTCCATCAATGTGGACTGAGTGCCGTTACGGACCATATGTGACTCAAAAGTACCTCATACGATGGCCGTTTGGCCCCATATTTGGTATTTCATATTTCTTTGGTCATTGAGACCTACAACAAAAATTTCGTCTGAATTTGAATACTTTTTTTGAAATCTTTTTTTTCCATTAACGTGGAGTGAGTGCTGTTATGGAGCATATGTGACTCAAAACCACGTCATACGACGACCCTTTGGCACCATATTTGGTATTCATATTTTTTTGGTCATTGAAACCTACCACAAAAATTTCGTCTCAATCTGGAAACTTTTTTTTGAAACCTTTTTTTCCATCAACATGGACCGAGTGCCGTTACGGAGCCTATGTGACTCAAAACCACCTCATACGACCGACGTTTTGCCCCATATTTGGTATTCTATATTTTCTTAAACATTGAAACCTACCACCCAAATTTTGTCTCAATCAGAAAACTTTTTTGAAACCTTTTTTTCCATCAACGTGGACCAAGTGCCTTTACGGAGCATACGTAACTTAAAACCACGTCATACGACGGCCGTTTGGCCCCATATTCGGTATTTCATATTATTTTGATCATTGAAACCTACCGTCAAAATTTCGTATCAATCTGAAAACTTTTTTTGAAACCTTTTTTCCATCAAAGTGGACCGAGTGCCGTTACGGAGCATATGTTACTAAAAACCACCTCATACTACGGTCGTTTGGCCCCATATTTGGTATTTCATATTTTTTTAGTCATTTAAACCTACCATCAAAATTTCGTATCAATTTGAAAATGTTTTTTTGAAACCTTTCTTTCAATCAAAGTGGACTGAGTGCTGTTACGGATCATATGTGACTCAAAACCACCGCATACGACGGCCCTTTGGCCCCATATTTGGTATTTCATATTTTTTTGGTCATTGAAACCTACCACATCATAAGTGGACCGAGTGCGGTTACGGAGCATATGTGACTGAAAACCACATCATAAGACGGCCGTTTGGCCCCATATTTGGTATTTCTTATTTTTTTGGTCATTGAAACCTACCACAATAATTTAATCTCAATCTAGAAGATTTTTTTGAAATCTTTTTTCCATCAATGTGGACCGAGTGCCGTTACGGAGCATATGTGACTCAAAACCACCTCATACGACGGCCGTTTGGCCCCATATTTGGTATTTCATATTTTTTGGTCATTGAAACCTACCACAAAAATTTCGTCTGAATTTGGAAACTTTTTTTGAAATATTTTTTTTCCATCAACGTGGAGTGAGTGCTGTTACAGAGCATATGTGACTCAAAACCACGTCATACGACGGCCCTTTGGCACCATATTTGGTATTCATATTTTTTTGGTCATTGAAACCTACCACAGAAATTTCGTCTCAATCTGAAAACTTTTTTTTGAAACCTTTTTTCCATCAACATGGACCGAGTGCCGTTACGGAGCCTATCTGACTCAAAACAACATCATACGACCGCCGTTTTGCCCCATATTTGGTATTCTATATTTTCTTAAACATTGAAACCTACCACCCAAATTTTGTCTCAATCTGAAAACTTTTTGAAACCTTTTTTTCCATCAACGTGGACTAAGTGCCGTTACGGAGCATATTTGACTCAAAACCACGTCATACGATGGCCGTTTGGCCCTATATTTGGTATTTCATATTATTTTGGTCATTGAAACCTACCATCAAAATTTCGTCTCAATCTGAAATTTTTTTTGAAACCTTTTTTTCCATCAATGTGGACCGAGTGCCTTTACGGAGCATATGTGACTCAAAACCACCTCAAACGACGGCCGTTTGGCCCCATATTTGGTATTTCATAGTTTTTTGGTCATTGAAACCTACCACAAAAATTTCGTCTGAATCTGGAAACATTTTTTGAAATCTTTTTTTCCATCAACATGGAGTGAGTGTTGTTACGGAGCATATGTGACTCAAAACCACGTCATACGACGGCCCTTTGGCACCATATTTGGTATTCATATTTTTTTGGTCATTGAAACCTACCACAAAATTTTCGTCTCAATCTGAAAACTTTTTTTGAAACCTTTTTTTCCATCAACATGGACCGAGTGCCGTTACGGAGCCTATGTGACTCAAAACCACCTCATACGACCGCCGTTTTACCCCATATTTGGTATTCTATATTTTTTTAGACACTGAAACCTACTACCAAATTTCATCTCAATCTGAAAACTTTTTTTCCATCAACGTGGACTAAGTGCCTTTATGGAGCATATTTGACTCAAAACCACGTCATACGAAAGCCGTTAGGCCCTTTATTTGGTATTTCATATTATTTTGGTCATTAAACTACCATCAAAATTTCGACTCAATCTGAAAACTTTTTTTTGAAACCTTTTTTTCCATCAATGTGTACTGAGTGCCGTTACGGACCATATGTGACTCAAAAGTACCTCATACGATGGCCGTTTGGCCCCATATTTGGTATTTCATATTTCTTTGGTCATTGAGACCTACCACAAAAATTTCGTCTGAATTTGAATACTTTTTTGAAATCTTTTTTTCCATTAACGTGGAGTGAGTGCTGTTATGGAGCATATGTGACTCAAAACCACGTCATACGACGACCCTTTGGCACCATATTTGGTATTCATATTTTTTTGGTCATTGAAACCTAACACAAAAATTTCGTCTCAATCTGGAAACTTTTTTTGAAACCTTTTTTTCCATCAACATGGACCGAGTGCCGTTACGGAGCCTATGTGACTCAAAACCACCTCATACGACCGACGTTTTGCCCCATATTTGGTATTCTATATTTTCTTAAACATTGAAACCTACCACCCAAATTTTGTCTCAATCAGAAAACTTTTTTGAAACCTTTTTTTCCATCAACGTGGACCAAGTGCCTTTACGGAGCATACGTGACTTAAAACCACGTCATACGACGGCCGTTTGGCCCCATATTCGGTATTTCATATTATTTTGATCATTGAAACCTACCGTCAAAATTTCGTATCAATCTGAAAACTTTTTTTTGAAACCTTTTTTTCCATCAAAGTGGACCGAGTGCCGTTACGGAGCATATGTTACTAAAAACCACCTCATACTACGGTCGTTTGGCCCCATATTTGGTATTTCATATTTTTTTAGTCATTTAAACCTACCATCAAAATTTCGTATCAATTTGAAATTTTTTTTTTGAAACCTTTCTTTCAATCAAAGTGGACTGAGTGCTGTTACGGATCATATGTGACTCAAAACCACCGCATACGACGGCCCTTTGGCCCCATATTTGGTATTTCATATTTTTTTGGTCATTGAAACCTACCACATCATAAGTGGACCGAGTGCGGTTACGGAGCATATGTGACTGAAAACCACATCATAAGACGGCCGTTTGGCCCCATATTTGGTATTTCTTATTTTTTTGGTCATTGAAACCTACCACAATAATTTAATCTCAATCTAGAAGATTTTTTTGAAATCTTTTTTTCCATCAATGTGGACCGAGTGCCGTTACGGAGCATATGTGACTCAAAACCACCTCATACGACGGCCGTTTGGCCCCATATTTGGTATTTCATATTTTTTTGGTCATTGAAACCTACCACAAAAATTTCGTCTGAATTTGGAAACTTTTTTTGAAATATTTTTTTTCCATCAACGTGGAGTGAGTGCTGTTACAGAGCATATGTGACTCAAAACCACGTCATACGACGGCCCTTTGGCACCATATTTGGTATTCATATTTTTTTGGTCATTGAAACCTACCACAGAAATTTCGTCTCAATCTGAAAACTTTTTTTTGAAACCTTTTTTTCCATCAACATGGACCGAGTGCCGTTACGGAGCCTATCTGACTCAAAACAACATCATACGACCGCCGTTTTGCCCCATATTTGGTATTCTATATTTTCTTAAACATTGAAACCTACCACCCAAATTTTGTCTCAATCTGAAAACTTTTTGAAACCTTTTTTTCCATCAACGTGGACTAAGTGCCGTTACGGAGCATATTTGACTCAAAACCACGTCATACGATGGCCGTTTGGCCCTATATTTGGTATTTCATATTATTTTGGTCATTGAAACCTACCATCAAAATTTCGTCTCAATCTGAAATTTTTTTTTGAAACCTTTTTTTCCATCAATGTGGACCGAGTGCCTTTACGGAGCATATGTGACTCAAAACCACCTCAAACGACGGCCGTTTGGCCCCATATTTGGTATTTCATAGTTTTTTGGTCATTGAAACCTACCACAAAAATTTCGTCTGAATCTGGAAACATTTTTTGAAATCTTTTTTTTCCATCAACATGGAGTGAGTGTTGTTACGGAGCATATGTGACTCAAAACCACGTCATACGACGGCCCTTTGGCACCATATTTGGTATTCATATTTTTTTGGTCATTGAAACCTACCACAAAATTTTCGTCTCAATCTGAAAACTTTTTTTTGAAACCTTTTTTTCCATCAACATGGACCGAGTGCCGTTACGGAGCCTATGTGACTCAAAACCACCTCATACGACCGCCGTTTTACCCCATATTTGGTATTCTATATTTTTTTAGACACTGAAACCTACTACCAAATTTCATCTCAATCTGAAAACTTTTTTTCCATCAACGTGGACTAAGTGCCTTTATGGAGCATATTTGACTCAAAACCACGTCATACGAAAGCCGTTAGGCCCTTTATTTGGTATTTCATATTATTTTGGTCATTAAACTACCATCAAAATTTCGACTCAATCTGAAAACTTTTTTTGAAACCTTTTTTCCATCAATGTGTACTGAGTGCCGTTACGGACCATATGTGACTCAAAAGTACCTCATACGATGGCCGTTTGGCCCCATATTTGGTATTTCATATTTCTTTGGTCATTGAGACCTACCACAAAAATTTCGTCTGAATTTGAATACTTTTTTTGAAATCTTTTTTTTCCATTAACGTGGAGTGAGTGCTGTTATGGAGCATATGTGACTCAAAACCACGTCATACGACGACCCTTTGGCACCATATTTGGTATTCATATTTTTTTGGTCATTGAAACCTACCACAAAAATTTCGTCTCAATCTGGAAACTTTTTTTTGAAACCTTTTTTCCATCAACATGGACCGAGTGCCGTTACGGAGCCTATGTGACTCAAAACCACCTCATACGACCGACGTTTTGCCCCATATTTGGTATTCTATATTTTCTTAAACATTGAAACCTACCACCCAAATTTTGTCTCAAACAGAAATCTTTTTTGAAACCTTTTTTTTCCATCAACGTGGACCAAGTGCCTTTACGGAGCATACGTGACTTAAAACCACGTCATACGACGGCCGTTTGGCCCCATATTCGGTATTTCATATTATTTTGATCATTGAAACCTACCGTCAAAATTTCGTATCAATCTGAAAACTTTTTTTTGAAACCTTTTTTTCCATCAAAGTGGACCGAGTGCCGTTACGGAGCATATGTTACTAAAAACCACCTCATACGACGGTCGTTTGGCCCCATATTTGGTATTTCATATTTTTTTAGTCATTTAAACCTACCATCAAAATTTCGTATCAATTTGAAAACTTTTTTTTGAATCCTTTTTTTCCATCAAAGTGGACCGAGTGCCGTTACAGAGTATATGTGACTCAAAACCACCTCATACGACGACCGTTTGGCCCCATATTTGGTATTTCATAATTTTGGTCATTGAAACTTACAACAAAAATTTCATCCCAATCAGGAAATTTTTTTTTGAAACCTTTTTTTCCATCAACGTGGACTGAGTGCCGTTAAAGAGAATATGTGACTCAAAACCATCTCATACAACAACCGTTTTGCCCCATATTTGGTTTTCTATATTTTTTTCGTCATTGAAACATACCACCAAAATTTTGTCTTAATCTGGTAACGTTTTTTTGAAACTTTTTTCCCATCAACGTGGAGTGAGTGCTGTTACGGTACATATGTGACTCAAAACCACCTCATACGATGGCCGTTTGGCCCCACATTTGGTATTTTATATTTTTTTGTCATTGAAACCTACCACCAAAATTTCGTCCCAATCTGGAAACTTTCTTTTGAAACCTCTTTTTCCATCAACGAAGACTTAGTGCCGTTAAGAAGGATATGTGATTCAAAACCACCTCATACGACGGCCGTTTGACCCCATATTTGGTATTTCATATTTTTTTTGTTCATTGTAACCTACCACAAAAATTTCTTCTCAATTTGAAAACTTTTTTTTGAAACCTTTTTTTCCCTCAACGTGGACTGAGTGCCGTTACAGAGCATATATGACTCAAAACCACGTCATAAGACGGCCGTTTGGCCCCATATTTGGTATTTCATATTTTTTTGGTCATTGATACCCACCACAAAAAATTCTTCTTAATCTGGTAACTTCTTTTTGAAACATTTTTTTCCATCAATGTGGAGTGAGTGCCGTTACGGAGCACATGTGACTCAAAACCACCTCATACGACCGCCGTTTTGCCCCATATTTGGTATTCTATATTTTTTTGGACATTGAAACCTACCACCAAAGTTTCTTCTGAATCTGAAAACTTTTTTTGAAACCATTTTTTCCATCAACGTGGACTAAGTGCCGTTACGAAGCATATTTAACTCAAAACCACGTCATACGATGGCCGTTTGGCCCTATATTTGGTATTTCATATTATTTTGGTCATTGAAACCTACCATAAAAATTTCGTCTCAATCTGAAAACTTTTTTTTGAAACCTTTTTTTCTATCAATGTGGACCGAGTGCCGTTACGGAGCATATGTGACTCAAAACCACCTCATAAGACGGCCGTTTGGCCCCATATTTGGTATTTCATAGTTTTTTGGTCATTGAAACCAACCACAAAAATTTAGTTTGAATCTGGAAACTTTTTTTGAAATCTTTTTTTTCCATCAACGTGGAGTGAGTGCTGTTACGGAGCATATGTGACTCAAAACCACGTCATTCGAAAGCCATTTGGCCCTCTATTTGGTATTTCATATTATTTTGGTCATTGAAACCTACCATAAAAATTTCAACTCAATCTGAAAACTTTTTTTTGAAACCTTTTTTTCCATCAATGTGGACCGAGTGCCGTTACGGAGCATATGTGATTCAAAAGCACCTCATACGACGGCCGTTTGGCCCCATATTTGGTATTTCATATTTTTTTGGTCATTGAAACCTACCACAAAAATTTCGTCTGAATTTGAAAACTTTTTTTGAAATCTTTTTTTTCCATCAACGTGGAGTGCGTGCTGTTACAGAGCATATGTGACTCAAAACCAAGTCATACGACGGCCCTTTTGGAACCATATTTGGTATTCATATTTTTTTGGTCATTGAAACCTAACACAAAAATTTCGTCTTAATCTGAAAACTTTTTTTTGAAACCTTTTTTTCCATCAACATGGACCGAGTGCCGTTACGTAGCCTATCTGACTCAAAACAACATCATACGACCGCCGTTTTGCCCCATATTTGGTATTCTAAATTTTCTTAAACATTGAAACCTACCACCCAAATTTTTTCTCAATCTGAAAACTTTTTGAAATCTTTTTTTCCATCCACGTGGACTAAGTGCCTTTACGGAGCATATGTGGCTAAAAACCACGTCATACGACGGCCGTTTGGCCCCCTATTCGGTATTTCATATTATTTTGGTCATCGAAACCTACCATCAAAATTTCGTATCATTCTGAAAACTTTTTTTTGAAACCTTTTTTTCCATCAAAGTGGACAGAGTGCCGTTACGGATCATATGTGACTCAAAACCACCTCATACGACGGTCGTTTGGCCCCACATTTGGTATTTCATATTTTTTTGGTCATTGAAACCTACCATCAAAATTTCGTATCAATCTGAAAACTTTTTTTTGAAACCTTTTTTTCCATCAAAGTGGACTGAGTGCCGTTACGGAGCATATGTGATTCAAAACCACCTCATACGACGGCCCTTTGGCCCCATATTTGGTATTTCATATTGTTTTGGTCATTAAAACCTACCACAAAAATTTCGTCTCAATCTGGAAGTTTTTTTTGAATTCTTTTTTCCATCAATGTGGACCGAGTGCCGTTACGGAGCATATGTGACTCAAAACAACCTCATACGACGGCTGTTTGGCCCCGTATTTGGTATTTCATATTTTTATTAGTCGTTTAAACCCACCACAAAAATTTCGTCTCAATCTGGTAACTTTTTTTTTAAACCTTTTTTTCCATCAAAGTGGACTGAGTGCCGTTACGGAGCATATGTGATTCAAAACCACCTCATACGACGGCCCTTTGGCCCCATATTTGGTATTTCATATTGTTTTGGTCATTAAAACCTACCACAAAAATTTCGTCTCAATCTGGAAGTTTTTTTTGAATTCTTTTTCCATCAATGTGGACCGAGTGCCGTTACGGAGCATATGTGACTCAAAACAACCTCATACGACGACCGTTTGGCCCCACATTTGGTATTTCATAATTTTGGTCATTGAAACCTACCACAAAATTTTCATCTCAATCTGGAAGTTTTTTTTGAAATCTTTTTTTCCATCAATGTGCACCGAGTGCCGTTTCGGAGCATATGTGACTCAAATCCACCTCATACGACGGCGGTTTGGCCCCATATTTGGTATTTCAAATTTTCTTGGTCATTGAAACCTACCATTAAAATTTCTTATCAATTTGAAAACTTTTTTTGAATCCTTTTTTCCATCAAAGTGGACCGAGTGCCGTTACAGAGTATATGTGACTGAAAACCACCTCATACGACGACCGTTTGGCCCAATATTTGGTATTTCATAATTTTGGTCATTGAAACTTACCACAAAATTTTCATCCCAATCAGGAAACTTTTTTTTGAAACCTTTTTTTTCCATCAACGTGGACTGAGTGACGTTAAGGAGCATATGTGACTCAAAACCACCTCATACGACAACCGTTTTGCCCCATATTTGGTTTTCTATATTTTTTTCGTCATTGAAACATACCACCAAAATTTCGTCTTAATCTGGTCACGTTTTTGGAAACCTTTTTTCCCATCAACGTGGAGTGAGTGCCGTTACGGAGCATATGTGACTCAAAACCACCTCATACGACGGCTGTTTGTCCCCATATTTGGTATTTCATATATTTTTTTCATTATAACCTACCACAAAAATTTCATCTCAATTTGAAAACTTTTTGTTGAAACCTTTTTTCCCTCAACGTGGACCGAGTGCCGTTACAGAGCATATATGACTCAAAACCACGTCATAAGACGGCCGTTTGGCCCTATAGTTGGTATTTCATAATTATTTGGTCATTGAAACCCACCACAAAAATTTTGTCTTATTCTGGTAACTTTTTTTTGAAACATTTTTTTCCATCAATGTGGAGTGAGTGCCGTTACGGAGCATATGTGACTCAAAACCACCTCATACGACCGCCGTTTTGCCCCATATTTTGTATTCTATATTTTTTTGGACATTGAAACATACCACCAAAGTTTCTTATCAATCTGAAAACTTTTTTTGAAACCTTTTTTTTCCATCAACGTGGACTAAGTGCCGTTACGGAGCATATTTGAATCAAAACCACGTCATACGATTTCCTTTTGGCCCTATATTTGGTATTTCATATTATTTTTGTCATTGAAACCTACCATCAAAATTTCGTCTCAATCTGATAATTTTTTTTGAAACCTTTTTTCCATCAATGTGCACCGAGTGCCGTTATGGAGCTATATGTGACTCAAAACCACCTCATACGACGGCCGTTTGGCCCCATATTTGGTATTTCATAGTTTTTTGGTCATTGAAACCTACCACAAAAATTTCGTCTGAATCTGGAAACTTTTTTTGAAATCTTTTTTTTCCATCAATGTGGAGTGAGTGCTGTTACGGAGCATATGTGACTCAAAACCACGTCATACGACGGCCCTTTGGCACCATTTTTGGTATTCATATTTATTTGGTCATTGAAACCTACCACAAAATTTTCGTCACAATCTGAAAACGTTTTTTTGAAACCTTTTTTTCCATCAACATGGACCGAGTGCCGTTACGGAGCCTATGTGACTCAAAACCACCTCATACGACCGCCGTTTTGCCCCATATTTGTATTCTATATTTTTTTGGACATTGAGACCTACCACCAAAATTTCCTCTCAATCTGAAACCTTTTTTTGAAACCTTTTTTTCCAACAACTTGGACTAAGTGCCTTTATGGAGCATATTTCACTCAAAACCACGTCATACGATGGCCGTTTGGCCCTATACTTGGTGTTTCATATTATTTTTGTCATTGAAACCTACCATCAAAATTTCGTCTCAATCTGAAAACTTTTTTTTGAAACCTTTTTTTCAATTATTGTGGACCGAGTGCCGTTACGGAGCATATGTGACTCAAAACCACCTCATACGACGGCCGTTTGGCCCCATATTTGGTATTTCATATTATTTTGGTCATTGAAACCTACCACAAAAATTTCGTCTGAATCTGGAAACTTTTTTTGATACCTTTTTTTCCATCAACGTGGACTAAGTGCCGTTACGGAGCATATTTGACTCAAAACCACGTCATACGATGGCCGTTTGGCCCTATATTTGGTGTTTCATATTATTTTTGTCATTGAAACCTACCATCAAAATTTCATCTCAATCTGAAAACTTTTTTTTGAAACCTTTTTTTCCATCTATGTGGACCGAGTGCCGTTACGGAGCATATGTGACTCAAAACCACCTCATACGACGGCCGTTTGGCCCCATATTTGGTATTTCATAGTTTTTTGGTCATGGAAACCTACCACAAAAATTTCGTCTGAATCTGGAAACATTTTTTGAAATCTTTTTTTTCCATCAATGTGGAGTGAGTGCCGTTACGGAGCATATGTGACTCAAAACCACGTCATACGACGGCCCTTTGGCACCATATTTGGTATTCATATTTATTTGGTCATTGAAACCTACCACACAATTTTCGTCACAATCTGAAAACGTTTTTTTGAAACCTTTTTTTCCATCAACATGGACCGAGTGCCGTAACGGAGCCTATGTGACTCAAAACCACCTCATACGACCTCCGTTTTGCCCCATATATGTATTCTATATTTTTTTGGACATTGAGACCTACCACTAAAATTTCGTCTCAATATGAAAACTTTTTTTGAAACCTTTTTTTCCAACAACGTGGACTAAGTGCCTTTATGGAGCATATTTGACTCAAAACCACGTCATACGAAAGTCGTTTGGCCCTTTATTAGGTATTTCATATTATTTTGGTCATTGAAACCTACCATTAAAATTTTGACTCAATCTGAAAACTTTTTTTTGAAACCTTTTTTTCCATCAATGTGGACCGAGTGCCGTTACGGAGCATATGTGACTCAAAACCACCTCATACGACGGCCGTTTGGCCCCATATTTGGTATTTCATATTTTTTTGGTCATTGAAACCTACCACAAAATTTTCGTCTGAATGTGGAAACTATTTTTGAAATCTTTTTTTTCCATCAACGTAGAGTTAGTGCTTTTACGGAGCATATGTGACTCAAAACCACGTCATACGACGGCCCTTTGGCACCATATTTGGTATTCATATTTTTTTGGTCATTGAAACCTACCACAAAATTTTCGTCTCAATCTGAAAATTTTTATTGAAACCTTTTTTTCCATCAACATGGACCGAGTGCCGTTACGGATCCTATGTGACTCAAAACCACCTCATACGACCGCCGTTTTGCCCCATATTTGGTATTCTATATTTTCTCTAACATTGAAACCTACCACCCAAATTTTGTCTCAATCTGAAAACTTTTTTGAAACCTTTTTTCCATCAACGTGGAGTAAGTGCCTTTACGGAGCATATGTGACTCAAAACAAATTCATACGACGGCCGTTTGGTCCCATATTCGGGATTTCATATTATTTTGGTCATTGAAACCTACCATCAAAAGTTCGTATCAATCTGAAAACTTTTTTTTGAAACGTTTTTTCCATCAAAGTGGACCGAGTGCCGTTACGGAGCATATGTGACTTAAAACCACCTCATACGACGGTCGTTTGGCCCCATATTTGGTATTTCATCTTTTTTTGGTCATTGAAACCTACCTTCAAAATTTCGTATCAATCTGGAAACTTTTTTTTGAAATCTTTTTTTTCCATCAACGTGGAGTGAGTGCCGTTATGGAGCCTATGTGACTCAAAACCACCTCATACGACCGCGTTTTTTTCGCATATTTGGTATTCTATTTTTTTAGACAGTGCAACCTACCATTAAAATTTCCTCTCAATCTGAAAACTTTTTTTGAAACCTTTTTTCCAACAACGTGGACTTAGTACCTTTACGGAGCATATTTCACTCAAAACCACGTCATACGATGGCCGTTTGGCCCTATATTTGGTATTTCATATTATTTTGGTCATTGAAACCTACCATCAAAATTTCGTCTCAATCTGAAAACTTTATTTTGAAACCTTTTTTTCCATCAATGTGAACCGAGTGCCGTTACGGAGCATATGTGACTCAAAACCACCTCATACGACGGCCGTTTGGCCCCATATTTGGTATTTCATATTTTTTTGGTCATTGAAACCTACCACAAAAATTTCGTCTTAATCTTGAAACCTTTTTTTGAAACCTTTTTTTCCATCAACGTGGACTAAGTGCCGTTACGGAGCATATTTGACTCAAAACCACGTCATACGATGGCCGTTTGGCCCTATATTTGGTGTTTCATATTATTTTTGTCATTGAAACCTGCCATCAAAATTTCATCTCAATCTGAAAACTTTTTTTTGAAACCTTTTTTTCCATCAATGTGGACCGAGTGCCGTTACGGAGCATATGTGACTCAAAATCACCTCATACGACGGCCGTTTGGCCCCATATTTGGTATTTCATACTTTTTTGGTCATGGAAACCTACCACAAAAATTTCGTCTGAATCTGGAAACATTTTTTGAAATCTTTTTTTTCCATCAATGTGGAGTGAGTGCTGTTACGGAGCATATGTGACTCAAAACCACGTCATACGACGGCCCTTTGGCACCATATTTGGTATTCATATTTATTTGGTCATTGAAACCTACCACAAAATTTTCGTCACAATCTGAAAACGTTTTTTTGAAACCTTTTTTTCCATCAACATGGACCGAGTGCCGTTACGGAGCCTATGTGACTCAAAACCACCTCATACGACTGCCGTTTTGCCCCATATATGTATTCTATATTTTTTTGGACATTGAGACCTACCATCAAAATTTCGTCTCAATCTGAAAACTTTTTTTGAAACCTTTTTTTCCAACAACGTGGACTAAGTGCCTTTATGGAGCATATTTGTTTCAAAACCACGTCATACGAAAGCCGTTTGGCCCTTTATTTGGTATTTCATATTATTTTGGTCATTGAAACCTACCATCAAAATTTAGACTCAATCTGAAAACTTTTTTGGGACTCCTTTTTTTCCATCAATGTGGACCGAGTGCCGTTACGGAGCATATGTGACTCAAAACCACCTCATACAACGGCCGTTTGGCCCCATATTTAGTATTTCATATTTTTTTGGTCATTGAAACCTACCACAAAATTTTCGTCTGAATTTGGAAACTATTTTTGAAATCTTTTTTTTCCATCAACGTGGAGTGAGTGCTTTTACGGAGCCTATGTGACTCAAAAC
Organism: Patellifolia procumbens; assembly: GCA_947645195.1. Taxonomy (NCBI): domain Eukaryota; kingdom Viridiplantae; phylum Streptophyta; class Magnoliopsida; order Caryophyllales; family Amaranthaceae; genus Patellifolia; species Patellifolia procumbens. Next base: position 586,281 of record CANSGD010001099.1, read on the forward strand.
CACCTCATACGACCGCCGTTTTGCCCCATATTTGGTATTCTATATTTTCTTAAACATTGAAACCTACCACCCAAATTTTGTCTCAATCTGAAAACTTTTTTGAAACCTTTTTTTCCATCAACGTGGAGTAAGTGCCTTTACGGAGCATATGTGACTCAAAACAAATTCATACGACGGCCGTTTGGTCCCATATTCGGGATTTCATATTATTTTGGTCATTGAAACCTACCATCAAAAGTTCGTATCAATCTGAAAACTTTTTTTGAAACGTTTTTTCCATCAAAGTGGACCGAGTGCCGTTACGGAGCATATGTGACTTAAAACCACCTCATACGACGGTCGTTTGGCCCCATATTTGGTATTTCATCTTTTTTTGGTCATTGAAACCTACCTTCAAAATTTCGTATCAATCTGGAAACTTTTTTTTGAAATCTTTTTTTTCCATCAACGTGGAGTGAGTGCCGTTATGGAGCCTATGTGACTCAAAACCACCTCATACGACCGCGTTTTTTCGCATATTTGGTATTCTATATTTTTTTAGACAGTGCAACCTACCATTAAAATTTCCTCTCAATCTGAAAACTTTTTTTGAAACCTTTTTTTCCAACAACGTGGACTTAGTACCTTTACGGAGCATATTTCACTCAAAACCACGTCATACGATGGCCGTTTGGCCCTATATTTGGTATTTCATATTATTTTGGTCATTGAAACCTACCATCAAAATTTCGTCTCAATCTGAAAACTTTATTTTGAAACCTTTTTTTCCATCAATGTGGACCGAGTGCCGTTACGGAGCATATGTGACTCAAAATCACCTCATACGACGGCCGTTTGGCCCCATATTTGGTATTTCATACTTTTTTGGTCATGGAAACCTACCACAAAAATTTCGTCTGAATCTGGAAACATTTTTTGAAATCTTTTTTTTCCATCAATGTGGAGTGAGTGCTGTTACGGAGCATATGTGACTCAAAACCACGTCATACGACGGCCCTTTGGCACCATATTTGGTATTCATATTTATTTGGTCATTGAAACCTACCACAAAATTTTCGTCACAATCTGAAAACGTTTTTTTGAAACCTTTTTTCCATCAACATGGACCGAGTGCCGTTACGGAGCCTATGTGACTCAAAACCACCTCATACGACTGCCGTTTTGCCCCATATATGTATTCTATATTTTTTTGGACATTGAGACCTACCATCAAAATTTCGTCTCAATCTGAAAACTTTTTTTGAAACCTTTTTTTCCAACAACGTGGACTAAGTGCCTTTATGGAGCATATTTGTTTCAAAACCACGTCATACGAAAGCCGTTTGGCCCTTTATTTGGTATTTCATATTATTTTGGTCATTGAAACCTACCATCAAAATTTAGACTCAATCTGAAAACTTTTTTGGGACTCCTTTTTTCCATCAATGTGGACCGAGTGCCGTTACGGAGCATATGTGACTCAAAACCACCTCATACAACGGCCGTTTGGCCCCATATTTAGTATTTCATATTTTTTTGGTCATTGAAACCTACCACAAAATTTTCGTCTGAATTTGGAAACTATTTTTGAAATCTTTTTTTTTCCATCAACGTGGAGTGAGTGCTTTTACGGAGCCTATGTGACTCAAAACCACCTCATACGACCGCCGTTTTGCCCCATATTTGGTATTCTATATTTTCTTAAACATTGAAACCTACCACCCAAATTTTGTCTCAATCTGAAAACTTTTTTGAAACCTTTTTTTCCATCAACGTGGAGTAAGTGCCTTTACGGAGCATATGTGACTCAAAACAAATTCATACGACGGCCGTTTGGTCCCATATTCGGGATTTCATATTATTTTGGTCATTGAAACCTACCATCAAATGTTCGTATCAATCTGAAAATTTTTTTTTGAAACATTTTTTCCATCAAAGTGGACCGAGTGCCGTTACGGAGCATATGTGACTTAAAACCACCTCATACGACGGTCGTTTGGCCCCATATTTGGTATTTCATATTTTTTTGGTCATTGAAACCTACCTTCAAAATTTCGTATCAATCTGGAAACTTTTTTTTGAAATCTTTTTTTTCCATCAACGTGGAGTGAGTGCCGTTATGGAGCCTATGTGACTCAAAACCACCTCATACGACCGCGTCTTTTCGCATATTTGGTATTCTATATTTTTTTAGACAGTGCAACCTACCATTAAAATTTCCTCTCAATCTGAAAACTTTTTTTCAAACCTTTTTTTCCAACAACGTGGCTAAGTGCCTTTACGGAGCATATTTCACTCAAAACCACGTCATACGATGGCCGTTTGGCCCTATATTTGGTATTTCATATTATTTTGGTCATTGAAACCTACCATCAAAATTTCGTCTCAATCTGAAAACTTTATTTTGAAACCTTTTTTCCATCAATGTGGACCGATTGCCGTTACGGAGCATATGTGACTCAAAACCACCTCATACGACAGCCGTTTGGTCCCATATTTGGTATTTCATATTTTTTTGGTCATTGAAACCTACCACAAAAATTTCGTCTGAATCTTGAAACTTTTTTTGAAACCTTTTTTTCCATCAACGTGGACTAAGTGCCGTTACGGAGCATATTTGACTCAAAACCACGTCATACGATGGCCGTTTGGCCCTATATTTGGTGTTTCATATTATTTTTGTCATTGAAACCTACCATCAAAATTTCATCTCAATCTGAAAACTTTTTTTTGAAACCTTTTTTCCATCAATGTGGACCGAGTGCCGTTACGGAGAATATGTGACTCAAAACCACCTCATACGACGGCCGTTTGGCCCCATATTTGGTATTTCATAGTTTTTTTGTCATGGAAACCTACCACAAAAATTTCGTCTGAATCTGGAAACATTTTTTGAAATCTTTTTTTTCCATCAATGTGGAGTGAGTGCTGTTACGGAGCATATGTGACTCAAAACCACGTCATACGACGGCCCTTTGGCACCATATTTGGTATTCATATTTATTTGGTCATTCAAACCTACCACAAAATTTTCGTCACAATCTGAAAACGTTTTTTTGAAACCTTTTTTTCCATCAACATGGACCGAGTGCCCGTTACGGAGCCTATGTGACTCAAAACCACCTCATACTACCGCCGTTTTGCCCCATATATGTATTCTATATTTTTTTGGACATTGAGACCTACCACTAAAATTTCGTCTCAATATGAAAACACTTTTTGAAACCTTTTTTTCCAACAACGTGGACTAAGTGCCTTTATGGAGCATATTTGACTCAAAACCACGTCATACGAAAGTCGTTTGGCCCTTTATTTGGTATTTCATATTATTTTGGTTATTGAAACCTACCATTAAAATTTTGACTCAATCTGAAAACTTTTTTTGAAACCTTTTTTTCCATCAATGTGGACCGAGTGCCGTTACAGAGCATATGTGACTCAAAACCAGCTCAGACGACGGCCGTTTGGCCCCATATTTGGTATTTCATAGTTTTTTGGTCATGGAAACCTACCACAAAAATTTCGTCTGAATCTGGAAACATTTTTTGAAATCTTTTTTTCCATCAATGTGGAGTGAGTGCTGTTACGGAGCATATGTGACTCAAAACCACGTCATACGACGGCCCTTTGGCACCATATTTGGTATTCATATTTATTTGGTCATTCAAACCTACCACAAAATTTTCGTGACAATCTGAAAACGTTTTTTTGAAACCTTTTTTTCCATCAACATGGACCGAGAACCGTTACGGAGCCTATGTGACTCAAAACCACCTCATACTACCGCCGTTTTGCCCCATATATGTATTCTATATTTTTTTGGTCATTGAAACCTACCACTAAAATTTCGTCTGAATCTTGAAACTTTTTTTGAAACCTTTTTTTCCATCAACGTGGACTAAGTGCCGTTACGGAGCATATTTGACTCAAAACCACGTCATACGATGGCCGTTTGGCCCTATATTTGGTGTTTCATATTATTTTGGTCATTGAAACCTACCATCAAAATTTCATCTCAATCTGAAAACTTTTTTTTGAAACCTTTTTTTCCATCAATGTGGACCGAGTGCCGTTACGGAGAATATGTGACTCAAAACCACCTCATACGACGGCCGTTTGGCCCCATATTTGGTATTTCATAGTTTTTTGGTCATGGAAACCTACCACAAAAATTTCGTCTGAATCTGGAAACATTTTTTGAAATCTTTTTTTCCATCAATGTGGAGTGAGTGCTGTTACGGAGCATATGTGACTCAAAACCACGTCATACGACGGCCCTTTGGCACCATATTTGGTATTCATATTTATTTGGTCATTGAAACCTACCACAAAATTTTCGTCACAATCTGAAAACGTTTTTTTGAAACCTTTTTTTCCATCAACATGGACCGAGAACCGTTACGGAGCCTATGTGACTCAAAACCACCTCATACTACCGCCGTTTTGCCCCATATATGTATTCTATATTTTTTTTGACATTGAGACCTACCACTAAAATTTCGTCTCAATATGAAAACTTTTTTTGAAACCTTTTTTTCCATCAACGTGGACTAAGTGCCTTTATGGAGCATATTTGACTCAAAACCACGTCATACGAAAGTCGTTTGGCCCTTTATTTGGTATTTCATATTATATTGGTCATTGAAACCTACCATTAAAATTTTGACTCAATCTGAAAACTTTTTTTGAAACCTTTATTTCCATCAATGTGGACCGAGTGCCGTTACGGAGCATATGTGACTCAAAACCACCTCAGACGACGGCCGTTTGGCCCCATATTTGGTATTTCATAGTTTTTTGGTCATGGAAACCTACCACAAAAATTTCGTCTGAATCTGGAAACATTTTTTGAAATCTTTTTTTTCCATCAATGTGGAGTGAGTGCTGTTACGGAGCATATGTGACTCAAAACCACGTCATACGACGGCCCTTTGGCACCATATTTGGTATTCATATTTATTTGGTCATTGAAACCTACCACAAAATTTTCGTCACAATCTGAAAACGTTTTTTTGAAACCTTTTTTTCCATCAACATGGACCGAGTGCCGTTACGGAGCCTATGTGACTCAAAACCACCTCATACTACCGCCGTTTTGCCCCATATATGTATTCTATAATTTTTTGGACATTGAGACCTACCACTAAAATTTCGTCTCAATATGAAAACTTTTTTTGAAACCTTTTTTTCCAACAACGTGGACTAAGTGCCTTTATGGAGCATATTTGACTCAAAACCACGTCATACGAAAGTCGTTTGGCCCTTTATTTGGTATTTCATATTATTTTGGTCATTGAAACCTACCATTAAAATTTGGAATCAATCTGAAAACTTTTTTTGAAACCTTTTTTTCCATCAATGTGGACCGAGTGCCGTTACGGAGCATATGTGACTCAAAACCACCTCATACGACGGCCGTTTGGCCCCATATTTGGTAATTCATATTTTTTTGGTCAATGAAACCTACTATCAAAATTTCGTATCAATCTGAAAACTTTTTTTTGAAACTTTTTTTTCCATCAAAGTGGACTGAGTGCCGTTCGGAGCCTATGTGACTCAAAACCACCTCATACGACCGCGTTTTTTTCCCCATATTTGGTATTCTATATTTTTTTGGACCTTGCAACCTACCATTAAAATTTCGTCTCAATCTGAAAACTTTTTTTGACACCTGTTTTCCAACAACGTGGACTAAGTGCCTTTATGGAGCATATTTGACTCAAAACCACGTCATACGAAAGCCGTTTAGCCCTTTATATGGTATTTCATATTATTTTGGTCATTGAAACCTACCATCAAAATTTCGACTCAATCTGAAAACTTTTTTGTGAAACCTTTTTTCCATCAATGTGGACCGAGTGCCGTTACGGAGCATATGTGACTCAAAACCACCTCATACGACGGCCGTTTGGCCCCATATTTAGTATTTCATATTTTTTTGGTCATTGACACCTACCACAAAATTTTCGTCTGAATTTGGAAACTTTTTTTAAATCTTTTTTTTCCATCAACGTGGAGTGAGTGCTTTTACGGAGCATATGTGACTCAAAACCACGTCATACGACGGCCCTTTGCCACCATATTTGGTATTCATATTTTTTTGGTCATTGAAACCTACCACAAAATTTTCTTCTCAATCTGAAAACTTTTTTTTGAAACCTTTTTTCCATCAACATGGACCGAGTGCCGTTACGGAGCCTATGTGACTCAAAACAACCTCATACGACCGCCGTTTTGCCCCATATTTGGTATTCTATATTTTCTTAAACATTGAAACCTACCACCCAAATTTTGTCTCAATCTGAAACTTTTTTGAAACCTTTTTTTCCATGAACGTGGAGTAAGTGCCTTTACGGAGCATATGTGATTCAAAACAAAATCATACGACGGCCGTTTGGTCCCATATTCGGGATTTCATATTATTTTGGTCATTGAAACCTACCATCAAAAGTTCGTATCAATCTGAAAACTTTTTTTTGAAACGTTTTTTCCATCAAAGTGGACCGAGTGCCGTTACGGAGCATATGTGACTTAAAACCACCTCATACGACGGTCATTTGGCCCCATATTTGGTATTTCATATTTTTTTGGTCATTGAAACCTACCTTCAAAATTTCGTATCAATCTGGAAACTTTTTTTTGAAATCTTTTTTTTCCATCAACGTGGAGTGAGTGCCGTTACGGAGCCTATGTGACTCAAAACCACCTCATACGACCGCGTTTTTTCGCATATTTGGTGTTCTATATTTTTTTAGACAGTGCAACCTACCATTAAAATTTCGTCTCAATCTGAAAACTTTTTTTGAAACCTTTTTTTCCAACAACGTGGACTAAGTGCCTTTACGGAGCATATTTCACTCAAAACCACCACATACGATGGCCGTTTGGCCCTATATTTGGTATTTCATATTATTTTGGTCATTGAAAACTACCATCAAAATTTCGTCTCAATCTGAAAACTTTTTTTTGAAACCTTTTTTTCCATCAATGTGGACCGAGTGCCGTTACGGAGCATATGTGACTCAAAACCACCTCATACGACGGCCGTTTGGCCCCATATTTGGTATTTCATATTTTTTTTGTCATTGAAACCTACCACAAAAATTTCGTCTGAATCTGGAAACTTTTTTTGAAACCTTTTTTTCCATCAACGTGGACTAAGTGCCGTTACGGAGCATATTTGACTCAAAACCACGTCATACGATGGCCGTTTGGACCTATATTTGGTGTTTCATATTATTTTTGTCATTGAAACCTACCATCAAAATTTCATCACAATCTGAAAACTTTTTTTTGAAACCTTTTTTTCCATCAATGTGGACCGAGTGCCGTTACGAAGCATATGTGACTCAAAACCACCTCATACGACTGCCGTTTGGCCCCATATTTGGTATTTCATAGTTTTATGGTCATGGAAACCTACCACAAAAATTTAGTCTGAATCTGGAAACTTTTTTTGAAATCTTTTTTTTCCATCAATGTGGAGTGAGTGCTGTTACGGAGCATATGTGACTCAAAACCACGTCATACGACGGCCCTTTGGCACCATATTTGCTATTCATATTTATTTGGTCATTGAAACCTACCATAAAATTTTCGTCTCAATCTGAAAAAGTTTTTTTGAAACCTTTTTTTCCATCAACATGGACCGAGTGCCGTTACGGAGCCTATGTGACTCAAAACCACCTCATACGACCGCCGTTTTGCCCCATATATGTATTCTATATTTTTTTGGACATTGTGACCTACCACAAAAATTTCGTCTCATTCTGAAAACTTTTTTTGAAACCTTTTTTTTTTTTTTGATAAGTGAAAAATATATTAAGTACCAAACACCATTACAATCTACTCCAAAGTGATGGAAACCCTTCTAGGAAGGCTCCCCAAGCACCTAAGAGTAACTATTACAATTGGAGCTCATCTAGCCAACATTTGATCTCAGAGAAGGCCTTAGAGTTATAAATTAGTTTCATCCTAGTTCTAGTTACAAATTTGATAGAAGCAGTACAACTATCTACACTAGGAACATAACTACACCAATAGTCTTGATTTCTAGCAAGCCAGATATGATATACAACAGCAGCCACCACAGAAAAAACTACTTTCCTTTTAGCTTGAGACATGTTACCCATTTTACTGATCCAGTTAAGGCAGTCATCCATGCTAGTCCACCTCTTCTTAATCTTGATCCATACCAGGCATTCCTCCCATATCTGCTTGCTGAACAAACAGTGAAACAGTAGCTTATCAAGGCTCTCAGTGTGAGATCCACAGATGGTACAGGTGTCCTCATTACAGACACCAATTTTCTTGAGCTTTTCTCTTGTCATAATTCTTTGATGTGCTGCTAACCATATCATAAAACTGTGTTTAGGTGTGTTTAACCTATTCCATACAATCCTGTCCCATACCACTTTGGTACCCCTCTTCTGTGCTTGTTTATAACACTTACCAATGGAGAAGACTTGACCAGGTTGAGGAAGCCAGGGTGCTTGTTTAACTTCATCTCTGACTTGGCAGAAGTATCTCCATATCCAGCTAGCAGTGGTTTTAGGGTGGTGATGCCACCAGTCATCTCCCTGAATGTAAACAGAATTAACCCACCTCACCCAAAGGGTGTCTTTCTTCTCAGAAATGGCCCATATTTGCTTACTAACTGCTAGGAGGTTCCAAAGCTTAATATCTCTAACACCTAAGCCTCCATGGCTCTTCCTGCTGCAGACTTTTTCCCAATTAACATAACCAGGTTTAAGGTAGTTAGCATTACCTTGCCATAAGTATACTCTGCAAATTTGATTGATTCTTGAAAGAACAGCCTCAGGGAAGATGAAAATCTGCATCCAGTAGTTGCATACACTCATTAGCACAGAGTTTACAAGCTGAAGTCTACCAGCAAATGATAGTGTTCTATGCTGCCAAGATTTGATCCTAAACAACATCTTTTCAACTAATTTCTCACAATCTGCAATTCTCAATTTTTTGGTGGAGATGGGAGCACCAAGATATTTAAGGGGCCAGGCACCAGAACTAAACCCAGACATTCTTGTTATCCTATGAAGATCTGTAGCTTTCATATTAACCTGAAAAATTTCAGATTTCAGTTTATTTGCAGCTAGTCCAGAAGATTTCTCAAAGATTTTCATGCCTTGAAGCATCAAGTAGACACTTCTGTAGTCTCCTCTACTGAACACCATAAGATCATCAGCAAAACAAAGGCTATTCAGTTTCAATTCTTGACATCTGGGGTGGAAGTGAAAATCACTTTTTTCCCCTTGATATTTTAGTATTCTAGTGAGATACTCCATACATAAGACAAAAACAAGGGGGGAAATAGGATCCCCTTGTCTTAATCCTCTCTTAGCCTCAAACAGTTCTGTACATGCCCCATTAAAGAGAATAGTATATTTGGTAGTAGTAATAAAAACCATCAGGATATCAATGAAATCCTTAGGGAAGTTAAAGGCCTGAAGTAAATCATGCACAAAGTGCCATTCAATAGTATCATAGGCTTTTTGCAGGTCAATTTTCATCAAACAGCTTCTGGCAGCTTGTTTTCTAGTATAATGCTTGACAAGATCTTGACAAAGCAGTATATTGTCAATGATACTTCTACCAGCCACAAATGCACTCTGACTTTGGCTAATCAGGCCAGGCAGGACTCTTTTCAATCTGGAACATAAGAGTTTGGATATGATTTTGTATATCACTGTACAGCAGGCTATGGGTCTGTAGTCTCCAACATGTGAAGGGCAATCAACCTTAAGAACTAAGGTTATAGCTGTAGTATTTATAGCTTGAAGCATTCTTCCTGAGCTAAATACTTCTTGCACAGCAGAGATGACATCTTGTCCCACCACATCCCAAGCATCCTTGAAAAAACTGCTTCCATATCCATCTACCCCAGGAGATTTGTTGCTAGGGATAGACCATAGTGCTAATTTAATTTCTTCTCCTGTGAAATGTAGGTTCAGGAGATCATGTTGAGCATCCACCAAGACAGGCCCTTGAAGAATGAAACTGCTATTGATAGGTAGAACATCACTTTTTGTGTTAGCAACAAAATTGCTAAAGTGCTTCAAAAAGATATTCTTCACCTCTTCATGCTCATACACCCAGACTTCATCATTACTCATAATAGCATTAATGTTATTTCTCTGAGCCAATAATTTAACACTATTATGGAATTTTTTGGTATTACTATCACCATCAAGAATCCACTCCCCCTTTGCTTTCTGACTCAAAAAAGAAAGGTAATTGCCCTGAGCATCTTTGAGCTTTTGATGTGCTATATATTCAGCATGCACAAGACTGACATTCCTGGGATCCAAATGCAACTGATTCTGGCAAGCTTTAAGAGCAACAACAACATGTAGATGAGCAGCTTCAACATCTCCAAATCTATCCTTGTTGATCTTGTTGAGGTCTTGCTTCAAAATTTTCAGCTTTTGCCATACTTGGAACATCTTATAGCCATGAATTTGCTGTTGCCAAGCTACTTTAACAACATTTAGAAAGTTCTCACATTTACTCCACATCTGAAAATACCTGAAGGGAATCTTGCCTTGGGGAGTGGGAAAACACTTAATCAAAGCTGGGGAGTGATCAAAATAACCCTCAGGAAGGAAGATCACTTCAACTGATTTGAAGAGATTTAGCCAATCAACATTAGCAACAACCCTATCCAGTTTTGCAAGCACTCTATCTTCATTATCTTGTTTATTATTCCATGTGTAAAACCTACCAATAAATTTGACATCAGTCAATTTACAGTAATTGAGGCACCTCTGAAAAGCTGCAATCTCTCTACTAGTTACTGCAGCCCCAACTCTTTCTTCATACTTGAGCACATTATTGAAGTCACCCATCATCATCCAAGGACCAACTAGAGAGCTACCTATTTTTTCCAAGTCCTTCCATAATACACAACTATCAGCAGCATCATTATGAGCATAAATGATAGAACAAGCAAATGAAACCTTAGAGCTGCAAGAAGTAGCAACACAGTGCACTAACTGATCAGTACAGAATCTGATGTCCACCTCAAAAACTCTAGGGTCCCAAGCAATGATAATTCTACCCCTTCCATGCCATGGTAAGTTTGTAGTGATATTCCAACCAGGAAATAAGTTTAGATACAAGGCCCCCAATTTATGTGCCCTGATCTTAGTTTCAAGGAGACAAACAAACTTAGCTTTATGTAAAGAAATAAGGTTCTTCACCTCTTTCTGCTTAGCTAACTTGTTTATACCCCTTACATTCCAGCAAATGATATTATCCATTCACCATAGGGGAATTCAACCCCTTATCAATTAACTCATCATTACCTCTGTCATCAGGGAGGGTAACTGCAGCAGCAACTTCAGTAGGTACCTGTTGTAGCACCTCAAATCTATTGGGACTTGTCTGGCTTGTACTGACAGTAGCTTTGGCATTAGGAGTTTGCTGTTTTTTAAATTTACTGGAGACTGTTCTGAAACCTTCCTCATCAACCAACAGCTCTTGGTTCAATTTAGGGTTCACTTTGGGTCTCCATTCCTGCTTCTTTCTAACAATCCTACAATCATCACCTGTATGGCCTATCTTCTTGCAATGCTTGCAAATTTCAGGTTTCCACTCATATTCAATAATCTGATTGAGAGGTACACCATGTTCATTCAAGAAAGATACAGAGTCAGGATATACCTGATCCACCAACACTTCCACCAGCACTCTTGCATACATCAACCTATCTCTCTTCTCTGTAGCTTGATCTACCTTTACAAAGTCACCTAAAGCCTGTACTATTTTGGTAAGGCTTCGACCTCCCCAATATTTCACATTTAGCTTTGGGAGTTTAACCCAAATAGGGACCTTTTTCACCACTTGGTCACCAATATCAGCATCAATGTCCCATGATTTGACAATCAAAGGCTTAGAATCAAAGCTGAAATGGCCAGTAAGAGCCAAATTCTTTCCACCCAAGTCACTAAATCTCACCATAATAGTCCCCTTGCCAACTTGAGCAATCTTATCAATGCCCATTTTCCCCCAAATCCTTTTCAGAAACCCTTCCATCACAGAAAAAGGTGGATTAGCTCCTACCACAAAACAGAAAATGGCTGTTTGCCAATAGTCTACCTCCTCAGCAACATCATCTAGTTCTATTTTAGGTAACTGCTCCATTTGAGGAGGCTGCTCATCTATAACATTTAGCTTACTGAAGCTCTTCTTCCCAGTGTTCATCTCTACACAAACAGCAGAGCCAAATAAAATGTTCTTACTAGGATTGCTATGCTTGAACTTACCTCTAGAAACTGAGGCATGATCACCATTGTTAGATTTCAGAGCTGAAACCCATTCTGAGAACCTTCTCAGAGCTTGAGGGTTAACTTACTCCCCATCAGAATGTACAATAGGCGTATCTGGATTGAACTCCTCATCACTTGTAATGTCAAGATCAGAAATGTCTTCCTCTTCCTCAGTCAGTTTGCCTTTCTGCTTCAGATCAATGGAGGTTTTAGCTATGGAATCAGAGTCTACTTTGCTTCGTGCATTCTTTCTCTTTGGGGGTCTGCCTCTCTTGCCCCCTGCCATGGCTTCCACAGATGGTGGAGGTGGGAAGGAGAAATCGCCTCAGAAGAGAGAGAACTTTCTATTTTTGGAAACCTTTTTTTGATTAACGTTGAAACCTTTTTTTCCAACAACGTGGACTAAGTGCCTTCATGGAGCATATTTGACTCAAAACCACGTCATACGAAAGCCGTTTGGCCCTTTATTTGGTATTTAATATTATTTTGGTCATTGAAACCTGCCATTAAAATTTTGACTCAATCTGAAAACTTTTGTTTGAAACCTTTTTTTCCATCAATGTGGACCGAGTGCCGTTATGTAGCATATGTGACTCAAAACCACCTCATACAACGGCCGTTTGGCCCCATATTTTGTATTTCATATTTTTTAGGTCATTGAAACCTACCACAAAAATTTCGTCTGAATCTGGAAACTTTTTTTGAAACCTTTTTTTCCATCAACGTGGACTAAGTGCCGTTACGGAGCATATTAGACTCAAAACCACGTCATACGATGGTCGTTTGGCCCTATATTTGGTATTTTATATTATTTTGGTCATTGAAACCTACCATCAAAATTTCGTCTCAATCTGAAAACTTTTTTTTGAAACCTTTTTTTCCATCAATGTGGACCGAGTGCCGTTACGGAGCCTATGTGACTCAAAACCACCTCATACGACGGCCGTTTGGCCCCATATTTGGTATTTCATAGTTTTTTGGTGATTGAAACCTACCACAAAAATTTCGTCTGAATCTGGAAACTTTTTTTGAAATCTTTTTTTTCCATAAATGTGGAGTGAGTGCTGTTACGGAGCATATGTGACTCAAAACCACGTCATACGACGGCCCTTTGGCACCATATTTGGTATTTATATTTTTTTGGTCATTGATCCCTACCACAAAATTTTCGTCTCAATCTGAAAACTTTTTTTTGAAACCTTTTTTTCCATCAACATGGACCGAGTGCCGTTACGGAGCCTATGTGACTCAAAACCACCTCATACGACCGCGTTTTTTCCCCATATTTGGTATTCTATATTTTTTTGGACATTGCAACCTACCATTAAAATTTCGTCTTAATCTGAAAACTTTTTTTCAAACCTTTTTTTCCATCAAAATAGACTAAGTGCCGTTACGGAGCATATTTGACTCAAAACCACGTCATACGATGGCGGTTTGGCCCTATATTAGGT